>NW_015148972.1:5081934-5102824 GCF_001465965.1 Polistes dominula | reverse complement strand
TATTCGATTCCAGTTTATAAATCGTAAAGTTTATAGGTTGAAGTTAGTCGATATTCGAGTTATAGAGAATATTCGAGTCGATAATCGAAGTTATTTTATTACAGTTTGTAAATCGTGTGCTAATTAAAATATTACATTAAGATCTAACTAGTGTTTGAAGAGTTTTGAAGTGTGCATAAAAAACTATACATTTTGCAAATTTAGTACGGAATTGAAGTGAGTATTTTATATAATTTTCTATTAAATTTACACGTGCGTAAAAAATTACATTCTTTATATGTCATGAACTCCTCCTAGACGGCAGGACCGATTTTAAAAGTTTATAAGTTGAAGTTAGTCGATATTTTTTTTGATATTATACTTTTCGATATATTCAATATATTTCTCTTATTGTTTTCTTCGTGTTATTATTGTGTTAAAAAAAATCGTGTGCTAATTGAAATATTAAATTAAGATCTAATTAGTGTTTGAAGAAGTTACTTAATTGACACTGTTGTCAAGATTTAGAAAATCCGTGCTTTTCTCACGGCCAATTATATGTTGCGTGTTCCAGAGTTGGAAAACCATCGAATTTGTTTGTGTATTCTCCTGAAAGATCAACCAAAAATATTGTACATCCAATAGAATTACGATAAATTAAATTTTTGTTTCAACTTTTTCAACTTTTATTAAAATAAGTTTAAGTAAATAATAATTAAACTTCATTGAACAGTTTAAAATTATATTAAATGAATGTATCAATCTGAATCTAAAGAAGTTTTCATGTCAAAAAAGCCACAACAACGCGTGGCCGGGGCAACCCTAGTTTATTATAATATTGTTACCATATAATATCAAAAGGCACCGGTATGATTTTTTATTTCGACCGTCGGTTCGTTTGTACCTTTTTCTTTTGTCGCCTACACGCTTATCTCTGTTTATTCTTCTACGCTTAAATCGCTCCTACATACATACAGGTTTAGTATCGAGATGATATGAGTCCACGCTTCGTAGTATGCAGTCACACACAAACACACACATATACAACCAGGAGTGATAACTACGAAGCAAAGCATAAAGAGGAAACCGAGAATAGGAAAAACTATATAGCTATATTCTGTCTCATTCTCTCGCAAGCTCAATCCTATATATTTGTCTCTTTTTGAAACATCGCCGCGTTTCTGTTCGCTTTTTTTCGACGTCACTCCCATTCTAAAGAATTTTTCACTTCAAAAAAAACCAATCTTTTCTTAACTACAAAGAATATTTAATGTACAAACTAACTTTATTAATTTTTTGGGTTCTCCGTAAATTTCATGCCGATTAATGATTTCTTATACATTCGAATACATTTTTCTCAAAATCTGCTTCAACTCTTTAATAATTTAAATATTAAATATTATTTTTTTAAAAAGTGTGTATATAAATTAAAAATATAAACCATCTAAATATTTATAAATCTCAGACCAAAGTTTTTCGTACAACCCAATATAACATTATTCAAATTCCATCGCAATAAGTAACAGTTTACGATTTGCTAACACATTGTCCTTTTAATCCGAATCATTCATTAGATTTATAAGAACACGGACACCCCTGGTGTTGGGAAAAAATTGTACGATTTTGGGATCGACCAATGAAAATACATCTGTCTCTACTCTGCTGAAGTCCATTCGCCTCGCTAAACGTCACAAATGGGCCGCGTTCCATCTGCTAAGAATGAAATGACGAATGTCTCCCAGTGGACGCACAAAAGAGAGAGGATGATCTTGTACGTATATTTATAAATATATATATATATATATATATATATATATATATATATATATGTGTGTGTGTGTGTTGTGTGTGTGTGTAAAATCGCAAAAGTAAATTGTGAACGCCCCATGAAAAGAGATAGAAAGATAGAAAGAGAAAGAAAGAAAGAAAAAAAAAGAAAGAAATACTTTGAGGGAGGATACAACCACTATGTATACATAGGAACGAAATTTGATTTTCTTGTCGCCTTACAATACTCAATTATCCTCGTCAGACCTGGGGGATGAAACATCTGTCGTCGGCACCCTCTTCCTACCCATAAATACAATTCCTTTCCCCATTAACGGATTGACGTACATAACGTATAGGTACGCGTTACGATTCATGAATACCAAGAAGACCACTATGGCAATGTGTATATATATATACGTAAAACACTATAACGTTACATAAGCCTCGAGGTAAAGATCTACTATCTTTTTTTACACAAAGATAACAAACACCTTCAACAATTTTCCTACGTTAATAAATTTATACGATAATATACAAATTATTATTGAGAATAAATAATAATAATGGTTATTGAGCACATAAACAAATGATTTTGCAAAGATACTTGGAATAATTCAATGCTAATGTATGAGTAATACTTGAATAACACGAACATAAATTGGTATACTCGTTATCAATCTTGCTTCCAGATAGCTCCCAACACTTTCCTATTAAAGAATTAACATCGATAGTGTTGCCAACGTACGAAGTGATATAATGTGCGCGTGTGTGTGTGTGAAAAAGAAAGAAAGAGAGAATGTAAAATAAAGAGAGCAGAAATAGGAGTGTGGGCCTATTATTTGCTCGTCGAATGTAATCTGGAAGAAGCGATTATAAGGATAGCCGAGAAGACAGCGCTTAGGCCAGTATACTAGAGCTTCGCGAAGAACCTAACGCTTGCCAGGACGACAGGATAGAAGTGTTGATCCCATAACAAACTCAATCCAGCAGCGTTGTAAAAGCTTCATTTAGCTGTAGCATTCAGAGAAGAGGAGAACAAGGGTAGATAAGTGTATAGGTGAAAGATGGGTTTTCTTTCTTTCTTTCTTTCTTTCTTTCTTTCTTTCTTTCTTTCTTTCTTTCTTTCTTTCTTTCTTTCTTTCTTTCTTTCTTTCTCTCTCTTTCCTTCTTCATTCAACACGATCCTCAGAAAGGTTTCTTTTTGAGCTATTAGATTTGATGGACCGATCGTTATGGATTATAATTACTCGCCAAGCTGAACCAGTCTTCTTTCCAACGCGTTCTATTCACTTTGAATGTATTTGTGAATGTATTATTAAAAATGAAGACGTATGTATATATATATATATATAAATCCATATATATATATATGGATTTACGTACACAAATTACATATACGTAGATGAGAGATCCTGTTGCCTCCTAACTCCTCGCGAACAGGGCTCTGAGAGTATCCCCACTTTCGTTCTTTACCAACCAATACCACAAGAGCTTCGAACTCACCAACATACACCTCCTGCTCCCCTTCTTCCGTCCTCTTTTTACCGGTCGCCCGGTACACGGGGAAACATGGCCGCAAGCCTCCTCACATGGGCCAAACAATGGCGGATACACAGAGCCGACCTGTTGTTTACCCGTTCGTGTTTCAATGAAGTAGGGCCCCGCACAATACCCTCTTCCTTCCTTCCTTCTTGTTTTTCTTTTCCCGATTTCCTTTTCTTTTTCTTTATTTACTATTTATTCTTACAGTAATTCTTCTTTTTATCTAATCTGACTTTTCTACTCTAAGAAAGATTAATTTTGTTCGTAAACAATCGTAGACAATAAACAGTTTAAAGTCTTAAAAAAATGAAAAACACCATTTTTCTATCTTAAATTTAAGAATTTAATTGTAACACGGTTTTATATTGATGGTATAAGAAAGCAATTCCATTAAATGTATTAGAATAATTAATCATAACCATCAATTTTGTCATCGATCTAATTACAAAAATATATTTGATTGATCGGTTCATGCCGATTTATAAAAATATATATCCGATTAATAATTTGTAATAAACATGAATTTATCACAAAACTGGCACGAACTATACGGGCAAGTTAATTTATGTTATAAGTATCAGATTGTTAGAAAAGTTTATTTTTAGAAAAATTTATGTGTGTATATTTTTCCACAAATTTTCTAATAACTCAATATATTTAATAATTCATATAGAAAATCTGTGAAATATAACAAGAATTACTTTTAGGAAATTGATAAAGTTAAGTTCTAAAATATAAGAAATAACCATAAGGTTAGATTTTTCGCAGTACTTCTTCGTGTCTCTTGGTACATCAAGGCAATATTTTTCACGACATCGAGCGTGCCCACTAACTTACCTCATACGGATCAGATAATGGCGGACATGGACCGGCCTCTGTCCATGGCTCGTGTTCCGCTGAAGTAGAACCCAGATCGCATAATACTAAGCAAAACCATATTCTCGTTCTATTTCTCCTTCTCTTGTTCTTCTTCTTCTTCATCATCATTCTCCTCTTTATCTTCCTTTTCTTATTTTTTATTCTTGTTTGTTTATTTGTCTTCTACTATCGGTCTTTTTCGCCACCCATTAAATTCGTGGTGTTGTGCTTGGGGGATCCTTTGAAAAGATTCTTTCGATCCCGTGGACAAGACTTAAATAAGACGTGGATAACGTATACGAAAGAAAGAAGAAAAAAGAAATAAAAAGAGAAGTTGTTCGACGAGAAATTAAACAGAGTCCGAAAAGAATTACGCGCCATCAAAATATCTATTTCTTTCAGAATTGGATTACACGTACGGAAAAATTTAACGTGCGACGTCTTAAGCACATTTTGTTGTTCGTATTAACGAGCGAACGAACGAACGAACGAACTAACGAACGGCCCCGATCTGTATGCGTATGTGTAAATCTACATGAAAAATAATCAAACGCTATAGATATATTTCATTGTAAATAAACGTGTGGAGTTAATCATTTCGATCCTAATGAATTTACTGAAATATCTAGAAATTTATTTTAACATACGCAGATAAATGTGTATATGATCTATATATATACAGATACTTTCAAAAAAAATTTAAAAAAAAGTAAATTTTCAAGGTCCGTCGGATATATAATCGTTGAATAATCGACTAGTTTATTTATTGCTTTTTAAACTGTTCCTTTCTCTCTCTCTCTCTCTCTCCCTCTCTCTCTTTCTCTCTCGGAACACACGTCCCACCCATCGCCGTTAATACGTTTTAATTGATTACAATAAAGTTCTTGTACGAGTGAGCGCGATAACGCTCTCAAATCGAATAGTTGCGTAATCGGGAGCCGACAAGTGTTGCATCCTCGTGTTATGTTGATAATACTTGCATATATATATATATACACACGTAATAGCCGACGATCATCTTTAGTTAAAACGTTGTAGACAAATAATTCTTTGGCGTAATTTAGTTGAGTCGGATCCGTGTACGATTTACGACTATGTAAGGTGCGTTTCATTTACTTTACTGCTTATACACCAAAGGTGTATAAGCGACGATGAAAGAAAGAAATAAAGAGAAAGAAAAAGAGAGAGAGAGAGACAGAGTACAAGTCGGTTGTATTTTAGCCTTTTTAGTGGCTTCATGCCTGACTCGTTTGCCGGTATGTATAGATCCGTTTGCTGGATTATATTCAAATATTTAATTGCCAAGTTAGTGCGTGTTGTACTAACCTAATGAGCCGAACATTGAAGTTTCTTATCGATATTGTTAAAAATATGATAGAAATTGGTAAGAACTTAGTTGCTTTATACTGTCAGATTAATTCCAACCTAACGAAAATATAATCTCATATCGATCTGATCGGTATCTTAAATCTTTCCAACATAACAGATATGTTAGAGTGTTTAGGTTACATTAGAAGACGTATTTATCAAATATTATATAAAACTTTATAAATTCATAAAACATTCGTTTATACAAAACTTATCAAATAAAATTAATAAAGAAAGAAAGAAAGAAAAACCTTATTTTTAATTTTTAGTATTTCATCCTAACCCCACACAAATACGTAGTATAAATCGTAATTCCCATATTGAAACAAAGATCTCCCTAAGCGAGCTGTTTTATTAGCGGGTTTGAAAAAAAGGAACATGAATTTTGTCTTTCTATCCGACAAATCCCAATATCTTTAACACTGGCCCCTTCCTGCGAGCCCTCATCGAACTTTATATTAGTATTTTATATATGTATGTGTATAGTTTCTACTTATAACTAAGGTTATATATGTAAACTCGGACCAAATCGTTAAGCATTTTAAGCAAGATTTTCTACCGGTCGTAGAGGACCCCGACGCAAACAGAGTTAAATAAAAAAAAAAAGAAATGAAATAATCGCCGGAATGCAGCTGGCTGACTGGTTCGTTGTAGTTAACGTTCACTAGAGGATTATAATTCACGCATGAATCTTATTCGACTCAGGAGGGGGTATTGGAGATACCGTGACTTAGAAAATCGAGAGACTCTCTTTCTTTCTCTTTGATAAGAAAAATATAAAATAAAATCAAAATGAATTTTTAGGAATGTAGAATGGAATATTAAAAGTAAAAATGAAATAGTAATTTTATATTAACAAAAGAAAAAAAAATGAAAGAAATATTATATAATCAAGAAAAAGAGAGAGAGAGACATTGCTCTAAGATATGGGTGTTTGAATGAAAAAAGGAAAAGATGGCGGCGGACATCATGAATCAGGTTTCTCGTAGAAAGTAACTCGTTTTTGCGAAGTCATACGGAACGGTAGCCGATGACGATGAGGATAGCCGATGTTTGAATATCGTTCAATTTTCAATTCGACGTGAAGACCTTGAAAGACGAAAAAAGAAAAGAAAGAACGAAATAAATAAGGTAAAAAAGAGGGAAAAATGGAAAACAGAAAAGAACAGAGGTAGAACAGGGAAGCAAAAAATAAACGCAGCTGGTACACAGCATGAGGGAATTGGACCAATCAGAAGCAACGAGCTCCAACATTCAAAGAGAAAAAGAGAGAGAGAGAGAGAAGCGCACTATTAATCCCGAGGGATTTGCTATGGGGTTTTTGCCTTCGTGATCCGTACTCAGGGTGGCGTTGCGGTCGGAGCTGCGGTTTGATTTATCTCGAACCGCTTCTCACGCAACCACGATAACTCACCGACCCTTAATTTCTATTTTTCACCCTCCCCCTCTCCTTTTTCCACCAACACGATCACCACCACCACCACCACCATCATCACCATCACCATCATCACCAATACCACCACCTTTTTTTACTCCTCCTCCTCCCCCTCTTCTTCTTCTTCTTCTTCTTCTTCCTCTTCTTCTCATCCTTACTACATACATTCTTTGCTGTTTCTTTATCGAAATCTACAAGACTAAACCATAAATGTGCATTTGCAATAATAATTAATTAAATATAATAATAAAAGAAACAAAAAGATAATACATAAAAGAAGGAAAGAGTGTGAGAAAAAGAGAGAGAGAGAGTTAACATTACGTAAAAATTAATTCAAAATAATCATCGGATAAACGTTGAGCTGTTTATTCAGTTGTCCCATCTCCGATAATACGATTTCGAAGACGTCCTAGAAATTGTGAAGAAGATTATCGAGGGGCTCCAAGTATATTCGCAAATTCATCGTCCTTCCTTTTCGTTCTTAATACTATTGAAGCACTGAATCTACACTATAAAGTTGTTGTTGCGGTATATCTGTTTCAATTCACTCGTCGATCATTCGAAGATAGCTATATTTTTCCTTTCTCTTTCCTTTTTTTTCTTCTTTTTTATACCGTCAAATTGCTAACATAGCGAGAAATCGATGATAAATTCATAATATATACATAAAAAACTATAAATGTTTAGATATAAATATCCAAACATTTTATTCGATAGTATAAGTAAGTAAATATAGTACTTCGCATACTCCATCAACATTAATTATCTCGTAGACGGTAGTAAACGGATGAATAGAAATATTTCAACATTACCCAATAAGACATCTTTCATCCTATGCCTGTTTTTCAATTACGTTACATTTAAAAACCCGTTAGATCGTGTATTAAAAACGTATATTATAAATAAAATCTGATAGTATCGATAAGTTATTATCTTTAGGTGGACTACACCTTAGAGAGTGTAGTGAAAAGGTAGGTAAAACGATAATTATAGATGGAAGATCGAATCGCCGATGGGGAAAAGAAAAAGAAAAAAGAAAAAAGAAAGAAGAAAAAGCGAGAGAGAGAAAGATCTTCAGTGAGAAAAGATGTTTTTAGTAGGTGGAGCCTGCAAGCTAGCCAGGGAGTGGCTCCTGAGGAACGTACGAGGGTAGTTAGTATATAGACAGGAAGTACGGTAGAGGGGCTGAAATGATTTAGGTTCTTCGTGTCGCTATGGCGTAGTTCGAGGGGGTCGATGCTCGATGGGGTGGTAAATGGGTGGGGGTCTGTTTGGAGTTAGTACGAGAAGGAAGAAGAGGAGGAGGAGGAAGGGAAAGAGGGTTTGTTTCAATATGAACCAGCTGGCGCCTCGCACGCGGATTATCGTTGATACCTATGTTCCATTTCGATGAAAACCGGCTTTACGTCCCACGTTTCGTCGCCTTTCAGAAAGAAAAAGAGAAAAAAAAGTCGACGAGTTCGCGAAACGACTTTGTAAATTATATCGCGTGGTAAATCGGAGATCGTAGTGCACGTGCTGTGGTAAGTGGAAGTAGTAATAGTAGTAGTAATAATATTTCGTGTTTGATATTATTACTTAGTCACACTAACACACACACACGCATAGTATTAAGTAATAGAATTAATAGATATGTAATACTAATTTTTAGGTATTTTTTTATCACGGTAATTGTATGCTTTTTTTTCTTACAAAAATTAACACATTTTATTCAATGTTTTATCAGATGAAAATATAAAAATAGTATATAATATTGATTTTACTTCGTATTATAAAAAAAGAAACGAAAGAAAATTAAATTGTCGGCACTTTTGAAATATATAAAAATTCAGGTAGTAATAGAAGGTTCAAAGTTGATTCGGTGTTACGCGCGTGTCTTGCCAGCGGGACGCTAAGTTTTCGTGTCAAGGGACCAATCGATAGGATCCTTTTGAATTGACAATGATCAACCGGTCGGCTCATGGGACAAACGAAAACACGACTACCGCCTACTCACTAGATCGTTTTTATTTTCAACTCACATTGTCCTCTTTCTTGTTGTACTAGTAGTCGTTTTGGTCGTTTTTATCTTGTTCGTCGTTCTTCTACACCAATTTCTAAAGTTCCCGAGAGTAGTAAACGAGACAGTATTTACCAACTATAGAATAAAATCAGATTTGTACGTTGGTGACACCCTGCGAATTTGAACAATGAACAACAACGAGAATGAACAAACGCATGGGATAAGCGTAATAGATATACATGGGATAAAAGTAATAAATATACATGTGTGACTTTCGTTTACGTTTACGCATCTTTCAGGGATTTTTATTGTCAGCCCAACAGAAGATGATTATTATTGTTATTATTATTATTATTATTATTATTATTATTATTATTATTATTATTGTTATTATTATTATTATTATTATTATTATTATTATTATTATTATTATTCCTCTACTTCCTCGCTGTTGGACAAGATCTTTTATGTTATTCCTTTTGAAAAGAATATCATTGAGTCATCGTATAAACATCAAGATTTCTCACAAAATGATTCCGTAGATCTTTCATAAAAATGAATTAAAATTTAAATTTAAATCAAACTAAAAATGATAACCCCGAGTTTCTGTTCGTAAACTGTGAAAACAAAAGTCAATTTTGACGTCCTGTTTTCTATAAGAATCATTATCATGGGTCTTTTTTCAACGTCGGAAATACAAGAAAAAAAAAGGAAAAGATGAGAAGTTTCTTTTTATCCTAAAAATGCCGCCAGGAGAAGTCTCTAGACCTATTATGCCGACGATACTTAGCCTTTAGACACCTGGCAGCCTCGAAGCCTTCTTTCCCATCTTCTTCTTCTTCTTCTTACCTACAAAAAGTGTAGAATAGAAAATTATCTGAACGATTGAAGATGACACGTGGTCTCCGAAAGAAACCTCACAAATCACCATTCACTATTATTTCGATCCCTTCCTTTCTTTCATAGAACATAATTAACTGTAATCCCTCGTATGAGCATAATTCCCTATAAAAAAAACTATATTAAATATTATATTGAAATATTAAATACGGCTTATTCCAAAGATTCATACTTTTTGACGGTTCTCGTATAATAAAAATTTTTATTTTAACCTTGACAATTTAATTAAAGAATTGCGAATAATAGAAAATGGCGAATGAAGCAGATGGAAGTTATCAATAAATATAATATCATCCTGAACAAGAGCCATATGGACACAGTTTACTTTTCTAACAATAAACCAAAACCTACTAGAAATATACAAAATAGATTCTTTTAAAAACAATTATACATTTATAACAAAAACCGTAGTAAAAAACAATAAGTAACTAACTTACATATTCTTTGAACAACTCTACAGTAAAAAAAAATATACAAAATTCTTATAACCCTAATTTCGAACAATTTCAAAATACCAAACAAACGAACAAATAAAATGAAATAAATTCTCTATGTGTATGTATATGTTGTTGTTGGTAATCTTACTTGGTTTAAAATGGGGAAGCTCGGTGGCGCGTATAGCGGCTATCAGAAGCCGATTAGCTCGAGACTGTGTTAAATTCTCTGGTAGGCGCGAAGGACAGTGGCAGGGACGACGACGACGACGACGACGAGGTCGACGATGGCGATGGTGGTTCCAACGACGATGGTGGTGATGGTGGTAGTTGTATGCCGGTAGAGGCAAAACGGACGATCGTACTCGAGGACATAATTTACGCTTGGGAAAGGGCGAAGTAGCGACAGCATTAGTAGCTAAGTGGGACCCTACGTTATCCTATATCCCCAGTGAGGATTGCACCTTTGTGAGGGCTTACGTGCATGCCTGAATATACGTATATATATATATATGTGTGCGTGTATGTGTGTATCTCAGCTACTTTTCTCTGTGTTGATATATGTAGATATGCATGTAAGTATATACTTAAATATATCCATATACATATACATTTAAGTATATATATATATATATATATATATATCTATGCATATATGGACGAATACTGTGGTTCGAGGCGATTCCTATCTGCAGTGGGCTACTCGCCACGATGGAGAACACCAAGAACCATTCAGATTACGATCTTCTACCCTAACCACCGAGACGAGAGCGAGCCTTAAAGGTAAAAAATGCTCGCGTTATCCACCTTCTCTTTCTTTCTTTCTTTCTTTCTCCTTTCCCTTTCTTTCCTTTCTTTATTTCTTTCTTATTGTTATTGCTTGTGGCAGCGTTATCATTGTCAGCGTCGTTATTGTTGCTGCTTCTTGACGCGCTTACGCGAAACTATACGACTTCGCACTCTTTCGTAAATGCACAGTATAATACGATGGGCATTACCATTCACAGTATAAAACGAGGCGCACGCAATAAATCAACGTATAACCAGACTTTCTTCCTTCTTCTTCTTCTTCTTCTTCTTCCTCTTACTCTTACTCTTACTCTTACTCTTACTCTTATTCTTATTCTTACTCTTACTCTTACTCTTACTCTTACTCTTACTCTTACTCTTACTCTTACTCTTACTCTTACTCTTACTCTTACTCTTACTCTTACTCTTATTCTTNCTCTTACTCTTACTCTTACTCTTACTCTTACTCTTACTCTTACTCTTACTCTTACTCTTACTCTTACTCTTACTCTTACTCTTACTCTTATTCTTTTTTTTTCTTTTTTTTCTTTTGCGATCAACGAAAATATTCTTCCTCGGGGCTACGTATTTACTCGAGATCTGTTACTCGCCGATCGCCAAGAATAACTTTGAAATCACGATCTATAGGCGTCGCATCTTTCGAGATTCGATATAACGAGGTTGCTTGGTTGCACGGTAGCACAAAGAGAGATCGATAAGTCGATGGATAGATAGATAGATCATACAGATTCTACGTTGATATCAACAATATCTCCTTAAATCGTATCAAAAGTAAATAAATAAGATTAAACAATTAATTAAAGATATTATTTCTCTATCAATAGTTAAGAGAAATTTCTGATACGAAATAATTATTTCTACAGCAACACAATTAATAATTACTTTCCAATGAAAATACGTAAAATAAATTTTCTATCATGTATTAAAAATATCATTATAAAAAAAATTAAAAATTAATATTCGCATTAAATAATCACTCGAAAACTGAACTAATAAAAAAAGTTTCACAATAACTATTATACTATCATTTCTTTTCAATGTCCTTATTTAATTTACTATACTTTTCTACATGATAACAAAAATCCATGTCACTTTACAACACAATTAAAAAATGAATAATAGAATAAATTTACTTTCATCATAAACTACATCAAAAAATATAATTATAAAGATCAATGCAGAGAGAACGATTTCGAAATAACTGAAGAATTCAATGGAATTTTTTCTCTCTCTCTCTCTCTCTCTCTCTTTCTCTCTTCTTTCGAGACATAAACATTTCTAAACGCTGGTGTTTAAAACCGATCGGATATGGAGGCATCCGAATACATTAGGAAAAAACGAGCGGACATTTAGAAGACAACGACCAGTGTCGTGTGTATCTCTTCACAACCACTACCCTCCCCCCCTTCCTTAATCAGCCTCCCTTTTATAATTCCCCTCTCATCTTTCCTCCTTGTCTTCCTCCTGTTCACCAACCCTTGCTCTTTCCTTTCCTCGATTAATTAGACCCAAAATGGCCACCGTCGTTTTCTCACCGTTCTTCTCTTGGACCACCATTTTATCTAAGGTGTTTCAACGGTGGGATTCGACGTTAAGCGTCGAACGTGGTTGCTCGTAAAGTAGAGATAAGTCGCCGCCTACCAGAAAGGATCGCCGAAACGGCAGCAGCTGCATCGTAGATATTATGGCGCCGAAAGGAGGCTGGAAAAGATAAATCCTTTGAGATTAGATCATGGGTTCTGGCTCGAGTTTCAAACTCGAAGAAAGAAAGAAAGAAAGAATCGTCAATACTAAACTTTAAAAAGTTTAACTTCCAAAGTTTAACTCTTAATGATAGCAGCGGAACGTTTCCCTTGATAAATAAGTTTTCAATCTTGATTGTAATCATTTCAATAAATACGTTATTGATTACTCGACTGAAACAAATAAAGTAAAATTTTTAATCAATACTTGATCTTTGGAATGGTACGGTTTAATCTTTGATTAAAAATGTTAGAAAGAATAAATATCATTTTTAAATGTGTGTTTGACTAGAGCGACAAGTACGGACAAAATATGAACTAAAAGCGTGTTATGAGGTATTTCTATCCCTTCTCTTGAACCGTTGAAACAGTTGACAAGCATGAATTGATAATGAACCAAGATGAAATTATCTCATACCACTTAGGATTATTAAATTTCTTCAGAATAATTTATATGAAAAATAGGTAAGTCTTAATGTTTTTCTCATATTCGATTGACGTTAAATCCAATCTTTTTTACGCATAAAATAAATGTTTATCTCCTTCTTTCAAATGTATTCTAAATCACCAAAATCGGATCAAAATTGAGACCGTGAGAATTAACGGCATTAATCCTTCCTTGCAAAAGGATAGAAATGGAACACCCTTAAAAGAACTTTCCTAATGGGAAATCAGAAATGGATAATCCTCTAACTAGATGCAGTGGTACGAATACATATACAAACACATATACATTCATGCAAATATACTTTACACGGTTAATCACGATATTCTCATTCGTCGAACGTATCTGATTGGCATAGAAAGGAGCAAACGAAAGTGGAAAATATTTAACAACAAGTAAAGGAAAATACGGCTCTAATCTCATGACTCGTTTACAATCTAAAGTTAAAAGTGTGCTTACCAAATGGGAAACTTTGAGGCTTACGACGTGAGATGCTAATTTTCTCTCTCTCTTTCTCTTTTTCTCTCTTACTTCTCTCGTAATTACGGACAATTACGAGTTCATACGAGCGATTAAAACAAGCCCTTCACTCTAGGAGAAGCTCGTGTCCTGAGTCTAGTTCTACCCATACCGAGTGTTTACAAGCCGTTGAATATCGCGAAAATCGTGTTTACAACGGCATATAACGTTTCATTCCCTCGTAATCCTTATCGTAACATGCCGCATTAAGTATCGTGACAGGATATCAAAATATCGTTTAGAAAATCAACGATGACTTAAAGAATAATCTTCCATAAAAACAGAAAGAGAAAGAGAAAGAAAGAGAGAAAAAGAGATAGGAAACTGATCTTAGATGGAAAGAAAACGTAATTAAAACAAAATTATACTTAATCGATACAAATATTAAATAACTTAGAAAGTAAATGCCGTTTTAATTGATAGAAATAAATGGCACACAAACTGGTATGAACTTTCTTGGTTATTTAAAATCTAAATAGATCTATAAGAAAAATAATATTTACATCAAAAATCATAATGAATGTATCGAAATATTTGATTGTCCAAAAACTTTGTACCGATTAATATAATTTAAATAAAAGTGTGTATGATATATTAAAACGTTTCCTCCCACATGTATCGTTTTCAGTGCACGCTGGAACTCATTTCTACGCCAAATAATATTTTATCATTAAGGGTTCATTCTGGTTTATCATTTTGAAAAAATCAATTCTTTTTTTTTTGCATTTTTCGAAAGTAGACATATGTAGAATTATCATACAAAAATTTTAGAATGATCCGAGCAGTTTAAGTATATTATTTTGCAATCCAAATACATAGAGATATTACAGATAGAGGAGACAAACCATCTGCGGTTGTGTAAGTGGAAATGTCTCTGCATGAATATAGCAGCAAAAAACAAAAGGTTAATGTTGACCTGACAAAAACAGAATTACTTGAAAGATGTTTAGGTGGCCACACTCAAAATAATAATGAGTGCTTCAACAAATGCATTTGGGCTATAATGCCTAAACACCTATTTAATGGTAAAAAAAATTGTTGAAATAGCTTGTAAATTGGCATCTTGTATATTCAACGAAGGTTTTGATCCAATACTGAAAATAATGTACGTTTTGGGGATAAAACTTGGCCCTATCGCAGTCAATTACGCTAGTAACCGCGACAACACGCGTGTGCGCTCAACCAATCGTTTGAGCGGAGAATCTTTAAAAGAGGTCAAGACACAACGAAAAAAGGCTAGAGTGGAAAATAATGAGTATTTTGAAGAAGTAGAAGGCATACTGTATGGGGCAGGCATCGCAGAATAAGGTAAAGTCAGACTTTTTAAAAATTTGTTTAAAAAAAACTTTAAACGCGTTTTTCTCGAAACAACGTTTTTTCGGTTGGTGGGCATGATATCTCTGAAACTACTCTACCGATCGTTCTGAAATTTTAACCACATACTCTAAACATGAATGGCTATCTCGCATGCAATAACCAAGTCAAAATATTAATTTTTACTATATTTTTTTTACAAAAAAGTGCAAAAAAAATCAACGATTTTTTTTCGAAAAATGGCCGTCATTTTGTTTTGTTTGCATAAAAACTGATAGTTTTAGCATACCCGATAGCCACTGTCATACTAAATTTAAAACCGTTTAATTTTTTTGTTTTAGATCAACCGTTCTCAAATTTCGATGCCCGCCAACAGCATACCTACTTTTGAAGGGTTCACGTTTGTCAGCCATTTAGAATGTCAAAATATGTTAAAAACAATAAAAAAAAATTTTTTCTCGTACTTCTAGAGTGTATTTATCATACCCAACAACTTTCATATGTATATGTATCCTACAAAGCCTAAAAAAAATCGTGAAAATAGCCTTTTTTTCGTCGTAAGAACCAGAATGAACCCTTAAGTATATCATAATTGCTGAAATTACTTTGAACTGGATCACTTTTTAGCACCTCAAATACTTTTCCATTCTCTCCTCCATCCAAAAATTAGAAGGATACAAGGATTGATTAACAAGTTTTAAACCTCGACATATTTTTGCTTTTTTTTTTTTTTAGTTAGTTCGATCAAAAAAAAATCGTTTCTTCCTTAAAACTTTTAAATCCAGCTACTTACAAATTCAAAGATATCATCTCGTATTAAAATAGGAACGAAAGAAAAGCATCGATATTGAAGGAATAAGAATTAAATAAGAATAAGAAGAATAAGTAAAAAAAAAAGATAATAAAACTGGAGAAAAAGGTAGGTAAAAGAGGCATGCATGGTGGCTACGAACGTAGCGAAGAAAACGAAATAATTGCCTTCTTAAAGTGGCACGAAGGCACATAATTTCTCACGAAAGGGGCAAGATTCTCTGGAGCGAGCAAGCGAACGAACGAACAAGCGAAAGAAGGAAAGAAAGAAATAAATAAAGAAGAAGGAGAAGGAGAAGAAAGAGAAGAAGAAGAAGAAGAAGAAGAAGAAGAAGAAGAAGAAGAAGAAGAAGAAGAAGAAGAAGAAGATGGCTTCGCGGTAAAGAGGGACCAATTTCGTTGCTAAAAGGGACGAGTATAATAATGCAATTATTGGCGCTCCATCTCTCTCTACGTCTGCATGCATGTTGTGCATGCGCCTCAGAACGGCATTCTTATTAGCAGGCAATATTTTAATCTCAAATTGGATCTAATAACGTTCGTAATTCGCGTCAGCCCCAATGGTCTCATCTTTTTTTTTTATTAATCTTTCTTGAACAAGTAACTTTTCTTACCCCGCGTCGATTATTCTAATATACTCAACAATTTTTTATTTTAATATAAATGTTCCGTTAATCTCGATTAACGTGATATCATTTTCTATTGTCGATATTCAAAAGAAACAAAAAATTATTATTTACAAACAAATGTAATTATACAATAAATTCGACGACGGAGAGGTAAAGGATAGATGGATCGTAAAGGTTAAAGAGAAAATCACTCAATCTTTGCGAATCGATTTATCCGATTGAATCGTTCGGTAAATAATCATCCCTATAATTCGCGCTAAGTATCACCGAGTCGGATCTCCCTGACAAATGATAGCCATGTTAACGTTAAAAACGGATAATGAAGAGTCTCTCTAACTCACTCTTTCCCTCTCTCTCTCTCTCTCTCTCTCTCTCTCTCTCTCTCTCTCTCTCTCTTTCCCTCTCTAGTTCTTTCTCTTATATAAGAGAGAGCACCAAATTTGAACGTGCGTTCGTGCATTTGGATGTTTTACCACGATGTCATCTGCGGTTGAGAAAAGGAAAGAAGATGAAAGAAAGAAAAGAAGAAGAAGAAAAGGAACACAGGAGAGAAAGAGAGAGAAAGAGATTTCTTCAGGTACGCGTTCATCTCGACGAGATCTCGAGGGCGTGACGAGATACGAGAGGCAGAGTTAAGAAAATAAAAGAAAAGATTAAAAGAAGAAGAAGAAGAAAAAAAAAGCAAAAACTGATTGCAGGTACCCACGAGCAGCACTCAATTCAGATAATGGAATGACTTGATCGTACTACCACCACCTTCACCACCAATACCATCACCACCAGCATCACCACAACAAGCATCGCCATCAGCTTCGTCTTCGCGCGTATACCGTCCATCAGCCTCAAGGCCTTTTACCCAGGTCGGAATAAATTGGCATGCAGGGTGCGGCATTTCCAACCAGCTTACGCCGATTCCGTGCTTGTATTATACCACCTAAGTATCGGCGATTGGTATCCCATTTAAAGTTGCTTTCGTTCTCATTAAAACCACGCCGCGATCTAACGAAACGCATTTATTACCTTCTTTCTCTTCTTCTTCCACCCCCTCCACCTTTTTTTTCTTTTATTCTTTTTCTTCTTCATTTAAAAGTCGTTTTTCCATCTTCAGATGCATGTACGTAGGAACGAACTACGAAACAGGAATTTTTCCTTTCGAAATCGCACGGATGCGTGTTTATGTGTGTTTATATGTAGAAAAAGAGGAAAGAACGAAAGAATTTATCTACGGTCATAAAAAGAAACGGAAAAGAATTTTTGTCCCAGATTAGAAAATACTTTTAGCGCGGAATCATCCTAAGAAATTTTACAAGACACCAATAAAATAACCTCTGCTTGGTAACTCTTCCACCATGCCAGAAGGCATATACGTAATAATATATACACATGTACACACGCATACACAATAACAATACAGTGCAATACAGACAAACTGAAATTAATAAGAGCAACTTCTTATTTTCGCTCGAGGATCATTCCAAGTTGGAACTATGAATCTTCTCTTTTGCAGATCCTCCTCCTCCTTCCTCTTCCTTCAACTCCTTCCTTACAAAATTCTATACACTACACCTCAGACACACTCTGTTATTGCATTTCATTTTACTTATGTACTCTTCAAAGTAAGAATCATTTAGCATCGCTTTATGAAAAAAGAAACAACAGCACCCTTAAAAAAAAGAGGGGTTGCTGTATCAAGAAGACAATGTGGTTTAAATTTGAAATCTAATAAAAAGTGGAAGATGAGCTGGCAAAAATCATTCGACCAGGATGAAAACTAATTCGTGATCGTGCCTGGTGGTGTTAAACGAAATAGAACGAAAAACAAAAAGAAGGAAACAAAAAATTACAGTGTATGAGAGCAAGAGAAAGAGAGAGAGAGAGAAGGATAAAAGCTTAAAAAGCGCAGCGTGGCGATGGCGGACGGAACGATCTAACTCGGCTTAACTACATAACTACATCTTTCTTTTACGTTCCACCCGAGTAGGGCCCGCGGCCACTTACCTTCTTCACCCTTTGCCAGCTTCGCCCTCTGTTCTTTCCTTTCTCTCTCTCTCTATCTTTCTCTCTCTCTCTCTCTCTCTCGTTCTCTTTCTTTCTTTCCTCATCCGTACAACTTTGTCTTCTCCTGTTTTCTCCCTCTTCTCTTCTTTCTCATCAGCCGTCCTCCCCTTCCCCACCCTACGCCCCCACCCTTAATACATCCGCGCTATATCTATCTTTCCCTCTTCTTCTTTCACCTTCTATGATCATCCTCTCTCGTTCATTCTTTCTTTCTTTCTTTCTTTCTTTCTTTCTTTCTTGCTCTCTTTCTCTCTTTCTCTTTCTTCCTTGCCTGCTTTCTCTGTCTTATTCGTTCAAACTGTCTTCCTTCCTCGTTCGTTGCACCGCCTTTCTGCGTTACGGTACGATCCAGCGGAGTCGTCGGCACAGAAAAAAGGCGGCCCTAAAAGAACTTCATATTTTTTATGCCCTGACAGCGACTTGGGTGGTCCAAAATGGCCGCTCAATGATGTAATATAGTGTTCTCGCTACGAACCATCTCTCTTTCTCTCTCTTTCTCTCTCTCTCTCTTTCTCTCTCTCTCTATCACTTGCTTTCTTTCTTTCTTTCTCACGTCTTTCAAAGAAAAGATACTCAGAGTGAACGAGTTTTAAAAATGTGCAAACATTCTTCTTTTCCCTTTTTTATTTTCGCCCTCTCCCCTCTCCTTCCAATTTCCACACTTCCCGAAAACGCATGAATTTTTAACTGATTTTCTAATACTTCTTTTGATGTTCATGATTTAGAATGAAATTGATGAAATTAGCGAAAATAGAGTACTAGGAATGTGTACATACATAGTTAGAGGTTAAGAGCCAAAGATGCTTTTGTGGACCAAGATCAAACATGTTGCCTTCCGGCGACGGACGATAATTGTCGGCCGCGCGTGGATGCTTTAATAGTATAGGTATACCAAGGCGCGAACTCTTGTGTAACATCAATAACGACGGAGAACGTATTAATATTTTGTCGAGATAGTTAAGTTTTACGTTGCTTAGAGAACAATTTTTTACGATAATTCTAATAAAAATAACAAAAATTATATGTGTTTGAAAATAAATTCGCTGTAATTTAATTGAATATGAATTTAAAACAATAAGAAAAGTATTTTTGTTATCATAAATTAAAAATGCGAACCATTTTAATGGAACTATCAGTAAGCATTCTTTTCTTTTCCTTTTTGTTTTAAATGAAAATTACATCATGTTAAAGTGTTGATTAATCATGATTACTCATATTTGCTCCCTGTTTTCAGGTATACAAACTGTTTATATTAATAATTATTAAAATATAAAATACATGAATATTGGTCAACAATACATTAAAATATTTCAATAATTTATGTTTTTTGGTATTTTTAAAAACAGATATAATTATTGATATTTTCAATTTGAACCTTTCCTGAGCTTTGTAAAATTTAGATGAACACTTCCGAAATGATTTCTAAGAGGAATAAGCCGTATCCGATCGGTAGAAATCGTATTGAAGTCGGCTCGACACTACCATTTGCGGTACTTCACCAATTCCACGCCCATCCGAAAGTTTTACGAGCCTTAGGAGGTAAGCCCTTGGTTCGCCGAGCTATGTTTATACGCATCGGGTATCGGGCATCGGGAAATCTTGGTTAAGTTTGTGCGCTACGGTAAGCTACGGAAACCGCAATATTCTTTCCTCCTCCTCCTTCTTACCTTTGCCAACAAAAAGCTCTAAAACCCCAAACCCTTAAAAAGATCGTAACCGTTGCATCAAAGGGGCCACCACCACAGGGACGAATTAGGATGAAACGTCGAAATGGGCGGAAAGCGGAAAGACGGCCTAAACCTTTCTCGAAAATGGCGCTAAAATCGTCCCACGAACGATATTATTCGGTTTTAGTTGAAAACGAATTTTATGACCATCTATAATATCTTAAGGAAAAGAAAAAGAAGGTGGCCAATTTCGATTTCCGGTAGAGACGAGATAAAGAGAAACCAATTTCAAATGTGGCGCCAAGAAGTGATGCATTAAAATTGCAAAATTTACGAGAGAGTAATAATTAATAATAATTTTTAATAATGATTGAAATAATAATTATATCTATAGCGTAGCAAAGAAAGAAAAGAAAGGAAAGCAAGAAAAAAATGTATAAGAAAGATAAAGAAGTACAGAAGCGTATAGCGCTGAAAGCGATTGGTCGACGCCATTACTTACACCGTTCGCGCCTGCCACATGGCTCGATGGGTCCAATCTTTTCCGCGCCTCCTCCTCCTCCTCCTCCTCCTCCTCCTCCTCCTTCTTCTTCTTCTTCTTCTTCTTC
>NW_015148972.1:5044251-5081427 GCF_001465965.1 Polistes dominula | reverse complement strand
TCTTCTTCTTCTTCTTCTTCTTCTTCTTCTTCTTCTTCTTCTTCTTCTTCTTCTTCTTCTTCTTCTTCTTCTTCTTCTTCTTCTTCCCTTACAGAAAACACTGAACTTCACGGAAGTGCTATTCGTGTCAACTGTATCGCATACATTCTGAAATTCTCTGAAATTCTCGCCTCCTCCAGACACTTCTTTCTGTCAACGAAGCATGAAACAAAAGAATCGAGACTGTCTCTCTTTGTAGATATCTGACTTTATTAAGACGTTACCAGTAACGATAGCGCGACAATGACGACGATAACGACGAGGACGTAGGAAAAATTCTTCAAGCAATACGACACATTATCTGATATCTCCACATACGTCTTCGACTTGACAGTCGATCGTTAAGAGAAATCAGAATCAGAAGTCCTAAGGAAGAAATCCTTCAAAGCTTCGTAAATTCTCATTCCTTAATCTTTTTGAAACGTCTTACTTTATGTGTCATTCCTCAATTCTCCAACCCAACTTTCATTTGACCTACAAAGTGGGGCAGCTATTTAATAAATACTTAGTTTTCGACCAAAAATTATTTTTTCATCAGAACAAAAGAAAAAAAATAAGAAAAAGTATTACGAGAATTTTATTTCTCTTCCCGCGACCAACGTTCTGCTGCTTCTTCATTACGTGACAAAATTACCAACCTTTTCTTGTGAGCAATAACCGTGGATTTGGATAAGTCCAACCAGATGTCACCGAAGAAGCGTCATATACGCGACCGCAATTTCAAATATTAGCACGAATCTCACGACGAATAAAGCGAATGGGAACAAGAGAATCCCTCCCCCGCCCCCTGGTTCGTAATATCACGCTTCTTCTTTTTCTTTCTTTATTTTTTTTCTTTTTTCTTTCCCCTCGAAGCTTTTCCGCAGACGACACGTGCGCGAAACGACTTAAATAAAACTTTCACCGTGCTTCGACAGCATCCGAACAAAAGTCATTTTCCAAAATTGTCAATATCGATAAGTACGTATATGTACATGTATTTTCTATGTGATTCATGATTCCTATTATTACGAAGTAAATAATTACAATATATCTTCGATTGGTAATACAAATTTTAATATTACAAAAAATATTGGGAACATTTTTTTTACGAAATATTGTCCGATTTTAACAATAATTTACTTTAATTTTATATATATTGTATAATTTTATATGTATACTATATGCTTAATAAATTATTTTTAAATTGATACGATATATATATAAAATATATAAATAAATATATAATATATACTATATAATATATATATATATAAATAACATACAATAAAAAAAAAATTATTAAGCAGCATAACTTCAATATTTAGCAAATACTGCTTACATCTAGGGGTACTATGAATTCTACCACTACAAAGAATGCAAAAGTACATAGAAGCTCACAGTAAACTTTTGTTCTAACCAGATTCATCTTAGTTACAACCGGAACCACCAGTAGGCGATAGTAGGTAGAAAAGTGTAGCGGACGCGTATCTACAGTCACGCCTCTGCGGGCCGCTTATACAACTATATCTCAAGTGATAAGACAGACCAACAACACATAAAACAATGAGAACAATAGTTAATGGTATTATAACACTACACGACTCACAACGCTTTGTACTCACCACGTATTCCAAAAACTTATTTCAACTACTTATTATACTTATTTGATACAGTTTTATTAATAAAGTTTTCTATATACGTTAACCATTTTTGTATATCTTTTATCTCGTGGTATTAGTAAGCAGTAATACCACAAAAGTATATTCTCTGATAGTACATATTATACCGTTCTTTGGTAGTATACCGTCATCGCATTAAGTACCTACTATCGCCCACTGGTGATTCCGGTAGTAACTAAGATGTATCTGGTTAGAAAAAAAGTGGATTTGTGAGCTTCTATGTACTTTTGTATTTTTTGCCAAAACAAATGGTCATTCGATAATACATTCATGATTCGGAAGGAAACATCCGCGGTAAAAGACATTAGGTTCATAAACGAAAGATTAAAATTGCTCGTATTGCAGAGTCGATGGTACAAGATCGCGATAATTATAATAATGCACACGCCGACAGAAGATAAAGAGGACAAAATTAAAGATGGATTCTACGAAGAACTCGAGCGCGTCGTGGATCAGTTACCGAAAAAATATATGAAAATAGTCGTGGGGGATTTTAACACGATAATCGGTAAAGAGAATATTTTTAGACCAACGATTGGACCCGAAAGTCTACATGAGGAAAGCAATGATAACGGAGTAAGGGTAATTAATTTCACGACCGGAAAATATCTTATCATTAAGAGCATGTATTTTAAATATAAAAACATACGTAAACAAACCTGGATTTCCCCAAATGGAAATACGCGTAATCAAATAGATCACGTTTTGGCGGATAAACGGTATGGCCTAACACGACATACTCGATGTCATATAGGGGGGCGGATTGTGACTCGGATCACTTTTTGATTATAACTAGAATGAGGGAACATATCTCCGTAAATAAGACTAATGGACAGAGGATAAGAAATAAATGGATAAACGTACAAAAGCTTACTGAGAGAAAAAGCGGAACAAAGTACGTGGCTAAAGTAACGAACAGACTCGCGTTCGCAAAGGAAATTGATGAATCAGAGGACAGTACAGATAAAAAATGGGAATACATACACTATGCGATAATTAAAACGACAGAGGCCACCGTTGGTTTATGTAAAAAAAAGAAAGACAAACCGTGATTCGACGAAGAATGCAAGATAGCCGTCGAAGTTCGAAACGAAGCGCAGATCACGTGGCTAACCCAAAACACGGATATAACGCATGACAAATTTTGTAATATTAGGTAAGTGGCGCGTGATTTGATAAAAAACTAGAAGCGAAATTCCTTAAACAAATAATAAAAGAAATAGACGAAAATTGCCAAAGCAGTAATGTCCGTGGGATGTACGCTGGGATAAATAGACTCAGAAAGAGATTCCAAGCTAGGACGGATCTAGTGAAAGATGCGAACAACAATTTAGTTTCGGATGCAACGGGGATATTGAACACGTGGAAAAATTATTTTGATCGATTATTAAAAGTAGAATCCGAGAACGACCGGGAAACAGAGAATTGTGAGTTTCATACAGCGGAACCTATGGTTAGTGAACCAACTATGTTAGAGGTAAAAAGCGCGATTAAAAAACTAAAAAATCATAAGACACCGGGTAACGACTCGATTCCTGCGGAGCTAATAAAATGGAGAGGGGGAAATAGATTGATCAAAGAAATTTTTTAACTAATCAAATTAATATGGAGCAAGGAAACATTGCCGGAATAATGGAAAGAGTCGATTATAATCCCAATCTTTAAAAAGGGAGACAAAATGGATTGTAATAATTACCGGGGTATTTCACTTCACTACCAACGTGTTACAAAATATTATCAAATATCTTACTAGCTAGGATAGTACCGTATGCGGGCGAGATAATAGGAGATCATCAGTGCGGTTTTAGGAGAAATAGATCGACTACAGACCAAATCTTTGCTATTCGACAGATTTTGGAGAAAAAATGGGAATTTAATCAGCCGATACACTAACTTTATATCGATTTCCAAAAAGTGTACGATTCAATAAAACGAGAGAAAATATTCGAAATTCTAATACGACAGGGAATACCAAAAAAGCTGTTCAATCTGGTTTAAGTTTGCTTAAGGGAAACTAGGGGTAAAGTGAGAATAGGTAATCAAATGTCGAAAACTTTTAGCATGCATAGCGGGTTAAAACAGGGAGACGCACTGTCACTTCTTTTGTTCAATTTAGTACTGGAATTTGCTGTCAAAGAACTGCAGAAAAGTAAAGATGGTCTGCAGTTGAACGGGACAACGCAACTGTTGACATACGCGGACGATATTACTTTGTTACAATAAAGAGATATTAGTTAATAAGGCAAAAACACTAATAGATAAAAAAAGGAACTGAGGCTGCAAATAAGCGTGGAAAAAACCAAATATATGGTTACCGATAGAATTAAGAATGTGCGTAATATTGGAACTTTGGTTGTCTGGGATAAAATTTGTGAACGGGTCAACAACTTTAGGTATTTAGGATCGATCATAAACCAGACGAACGAAATAAACGAGGACCTTAAGAAAAAAATCAATTTAGGCAATCCATACTTTTATTCGGTCAATAAATTATTCAGCTTGCGATTGCTGTCTAGGCGTTTAAAAATCAGGATATACAGGACAATCATCTTACCGGTAGTTCTTTATGGTAGCGAAACTTGGTCACTTACGTTACGGGACTAAAAGGGTTTTCGAAAACAAAGTTCTTCATAAAATCTTCGGTGCAAAACGCGATGAGGAAACGGGCGAATGGAGAAAACTCCATAACGTTGAAGTACATTGATTGTACAGCAAACCGGACATTATCAACGTCGTAAAATCATGCCGATTAAGATTGACAGGTCACCTGGCGCGTATGGGGAAAGAACAAACTGTGCATAAAATACTGATCGATATATACTAGGAGGTGGGAGGACAATATTAGGAGGAATCTTAACACAAAACCTACCATGAGCGGTCAAATGACCGTTTTTGAAATTTCGTTTAGAATTTCTCGTATACAACTTTACTGTATCACCATGTAGCTTATTGACTTTTCCTATAATATACATACAACCCATTTTTCAATATTCATAACTTTATGGTTTACTTTCCGAAAAAAATGTATACCTTATCTAGTCTACCACGAGCGGTCATTTGACCATTTAAACAATTCATGTTATATACGACTATATTCTTCGGAAAACGCACCCCTGAAATTGTTTTACGAGTGTACAATGTAATTGTGGATCTACAGTGTAGACAATCATGGAATAAGAAATGGGGTCCGCCATTTTTCTCGAAAACTAAGAGCCTGAATGGCTCCACAGAAATCATGAGATTTATTCGGTTTAACAACAAATATCAACGAAGCTAACGCTTACAAAACAATAAGTTCGCTTTGATTTCTGAAGTTTAATACAAATTTATCGAAAACAGTCAAAACTGTTATAAACCAGGAGCATATCTTGCTATAGATGAATAATTGTTTCCTACAAAAGCACGTTGTAAATTTACTCAATACGTGCCCAACAAACCGAACAAATTTAGCATAAAATTCTAGTTAGCTTCCGATGTAAGTAGTAAGTATATAGTAAACGGCTTTCCATATTTGTGCCTATAATTATGAAAGTGGTTAAAGTCATATATCTCTTGTTTCGAGATATTTAAAGATTTATATTTGAACACTCTATATGAATTCTATAAAATATTGAAATAACAAACATTATCTAACGATTCATTTTTGATAATATAGTGAAAATTACATTGAACTTATTTAATTTAAAATAATTATGGGCACATTTGAGAAAAGATGAAGGGAGAGTATCATCGGTCCCACTTGGGGAGTTTGTAACTTTTAAATTAGCAGAACCATATATGGGCAATAGGAGAAATATAACTGACAATTTTTTACAAGCGCGTCATTAGCGAGTAAACTTCTTGCAAAAAAAACTACGCTTGTTGAAACAATCCGCAGAAATAAAAGAGAACTACCAAAATTAGCGAGACAGGTAAAGGATAGTATAACAACAATAGTATACAAATCGAAAGATTTTATTCTTTCAATTTATAAAGTTAAATCCAATAAAAAAGTATTTATACTTAGTTCAATGTATTCATCCGTTGAAATTGAAAAAAGTGACACCCATATATCAGAGACAATTAGATTTTACAATAGCACAAAGTCTCACTATTAAACGACACCATATTCCGAAACAAGCACCTAAGAATAGATGCAAAAGCGCGTATATACAAAACCGCTATAAGGCCTATACTAACATATGTGGCAGAAACAAGACCTGAAACATCTAAAACACGTCAAATCATGGAAGCAACTGAAATAAAGATAGTTCGTAGAATAGCTGGGAAATCACTATGGGACAGAGTAAAAAGCGAAGGCCTTAGGAAAGCATGCCAGATCGAGAACATCAACGACTGGTTATTAAGCAGAAAAGTTGAGTGGAATGACCACATCACTCGCATGACTGATGACCGAGTGGTCAAAATATCCCGAGATAAGTCACCATCGGGGAGACAAAGCGTTGGAAGACCTCGAAAGCGCTGGAGCGACAGTCTGACTATATAAAGCGCGTCGCGATGAAGAACAGGCATTGTGCCTACTTGAAAGAGAGAAGAAAAAGAATAGCACAAAATTCGGTGTAGATGTAATCAACCAAATGGCCAGAAAATATAGTGTAAAATCTAAATGTCAAAGATGGCCTTTACAGGTATTTTTCAATATCTTAGATTTAACCGGGATAAATACTTGGATTTTTTATAAAGAAACGACGGATGAAGAAATATCGAGGCAAGAATTTTTATTTCAATTGGCAGAAGAGCTTTGGACCGAATATCAGAAAAAGAGAAAGCTAAGCAAAGAATGTTCATCAAAAACAATAATAAACACAGCTACAAATTCTTCTGAACAGAAATCTTATCAAATAAGATATTGTAAAGTCAATAAGACTAACAAAATTTGTATAAAAAATAAAAAATACGTATGTGGAAAATGTACAATACAAAATGCTGTAATTTGTAAAAAAATGTGCTGAAAATGCATAAAGCTAAATAAAACTTTTTAAATAGAAAAGCGGGGAGCAGGTTTTTATTGTAGCACTAGAAAAATATTTTCTTATATATGTTTTTATATATGTTTATATATGAAAATACATATGTTTTTTGAAGCAGTCATTTGACCGCTCATGGTAGGATTAAGTATACATGAAATTTCGGTAGATTTAGTGTTAAGGAAATAGGCTACGAAGACTGTGAATGGAGGGGTCGCGCTCAGGGACGGGAACACTGTTGGGATTTAGGACTTGCGGCAATGAATTTTCGAGTTCCTAATGCCAATTAATAATAATAATAATGATGATAAATTCAAATTATATAATCGAATCAATTTTCTTTCATTATAGATGTAACTATTTCAATATAAATACAAAAATAAAATATAAACGAAGTTTGTATAAATAATGATTCATAAAAGCCAAATAAAACTAATGGGATATACCGTGTCCTTAATATATTTATTTGTTAATTCCGTATGAATTATGTACATACACGTAAATTTAGATTCCCGAAAAAGATCGCCTGGCCTATAACCTCTATAAGATTTCGTCTTATGGAATTATGTGAATTCTTGCAATGTAATGATAAAAAGAAAGAAATGAGTTTTTTTATGATGCATAGATGATTCAACAGTGATTTCAAAATGCAGGCTTCGTCATACCATAGCATAACCATTTCTAAAAAGCTTCATCACATTGTCAATTCCTAAAACAAACGTAACATCATTGTTAATATTGTACCCTTATTTCCATAAAATTAAATTACAATCACAATTATGTACTTTCAGTCTGCCAAGATTAACAACAATATATTTTCAGGTAATTATAAACTTTATCGCGAAACCTTTTTAATATTAATCATCATAATAAAAATATTAAAGAACAATTATAAAAAATAATAATTCAAATAAATCTTACTTACCATAATAGCATTGACAATGTCATTTTTATTATTTCTAAGAGCTTTAATAGCTTTGCCTTTAGATACGTTGGCTTGGCACATTACCAAATCCACATCTTTCTCTTCCACATCTGTATCATCAACTTCTTCTTCCGATTCTTCTTGTATTGGAGCGACAACCTTAAATAACGTAGAAAAAATATAAGATTTGCTATCAATGTATTATGTCGATTAAAATATGTACGATTTCTTTACCGTTGTGCTACCACCAGCTTCAGTTGCAGGAATTACAGGTGGTTCTTTAAATTTCTCAGCAGCTGCGACTTGAGCTTGTTGGCTTAAATCTTCAATCTATAAATAAATCAGTAAATAATATATTTTATTAAATGAACATAGTATAATAATAATAAAAAATAAAAAATCATCGATTATATCTCAGTCTGCCAAGGTATTTATCTACACGATATGTTTAGTCGATAAATTGCAAAACCATATACAGTGTCATCATATATATTCCAACCATTAACATTTGACTGCCACATCAAAATCATATATTTCGCTCAAAGTGCCATGATAGTATTTTTATTATTGAAAATTTCATAAAAATTAATCTTTTATTTTCGATGTTCCAATAAAAATTTGTAATTGTTCAATGAAGCACTTTTATTTCAATTATATTCTAATTAGCGGTAATGTTCAAAATTCACTAAATGTAAATTTTCATTCAATTTTTACCATTATAAATAGTTCAATAATGACCGCCATGGCGTCACAGGAGAAACCGTGGCCTATCATACATGACCAACGTGGCAGTCAAAATGTTAAGTAAAAATGGTTTCTTATGAAATTAAATGTACAGGAATAAAAACATACCTTAGCTTCTCCAAATACGATATAAATATCTGAAGCTGGATTTTTCAAAACATCCGGCTTATTAATGACAAACAATATATTCTTTGACTTCCTAATGGTTACCCTATTAACACCTTGTACCTAAATTGAAAAACATGAAATAAGAAATTAATATCTAAAATAAGTAGTAGTTTTAAATAATAATTATCATTTTATGAGAATAGGTAACAAAATTACCGGCTTCAATCCTAACTTGCTCATTAATTTTCTAGCTTTCTTCTCTCCTCGGCTCTGCTTAGCTTTAGAGACCATGTCAAGAGGAAGGCCAGCAATTGCTGCTGCTGGATAACTAGCAGCACCACCGACACTGGCATCTTCTAATTCTGGAATGGTATCATCCGAATCTGAATCAGTGCCAGACCCAACTCCTACTCTTGCAGCCTCAATTTTTGTGGGCTCAGAGCTGGCAGCTTTATCTAGTTCGGTTAATTCCGGCATTTTTCTTTATCTCTGATAAAAATTCAATGAATTAGTTTTTCATTATTATAACAATGTAAGATAGGCATAAAATATAAAGCATAAAATTTAATCTTATATGAATAACATAAACGTGTATGTAAAAAAAAAATTTGCAAATACAAGTAACCCTCCTACAACACTGCATCCTACAACACGGTTTTCTTTCAAAAAAAAAACCTTTGTACAACGTATAACACTGTACTTCTACAAACGCGGTGAGGCTTGCCGTTTAAAGATACAGAGTTGCGGAAAGTATTTCTATTCATCTCCATGGCCTGAAAACAAAAATTTTTGGCTCATGGATCTGGATCTCATACAACACGGTTTCACACAATACGGCATTTTCTAGTAACCAATTTACCGTGTTAGAGGAGGGTTACCTGTATAGACAAAATTCTACTACAGTCAGTACTACAATAAATCAATCCCAAAAGAAGAAAAATGATACACGTGTTTGGTATAAACGAAATAATAAAACATAATTAACTTCTATCAAATAAACTTAAAAACTAGATGTTAATTAAGCTTAAATCAAATGAATACGTTATAATAACTTAAAAGTGAAATATAGAAATAAAAATGTGTCGAAAAAGAATACCAATGCAGAGTCGATGCGGCCATTTCTACAATTAAGCAGACATTGTTATGGCACCCTATTGAACTACTGTAAAGCACCGCATACGTTATTACTTATCAACTGATCATAAATTTATTTAACAAACTTAAAAAATGTTACGTCACAATAAATATTTCATTGTTTAGATATCCAACAAATGTATTATTCAATGACAAAATTTGAGATTGTTAACATATAAATGCGAATAAAATCATAGACAAGCATACCAAGAACAAGATTCCAAATACAATTGCGTAAATTATTGACGATATGAATTGTAGTAGAATATTATTTCCATATAAAAGTTATTTCAATTAATGTTACATCGATTTAAAACAATTTAACAATTTTTGTTAGACGATGTCGATATAATTATTAGATTTACCTCGAACGATAATTCCTCGTCGATAATGCACTATTTTTAATATCCGAATTCAAGCGTGTTTACAAGTGTGAAATTTTCTGACACTATTTTGTAATTTTAAGAACGCAAACATTGGACTAGCATAGCATTAAGTCTTATACACAATTGACGACATTATGTGGAGGATGCACTTCGCTATTTTACCAGAACTTATACTTTCCACCACATAATGTTTTAGATATTATCCCCGTTTTCCAATTACAGAGCATAATGCGACTCAGTGCCGCACAATGCCGCATTGTGCTAATGCTTAATTGGAACATGAATTAGTTTTCAAGTGCACCAGCAGAGTGCGCTAGGTTCAGTGTTGAAACAAAAAATATTCATAGACTTAGCAACCTCATTAATGTATAAATAAAGTGGTATACAATAATAATGATTCGATCAAGCCATTGCAATGTTGACAAAAGTATATTTCTGTAAAATAAATTTATTTATAGTTTTGAATTTTAAAATGAAATTGTATTCACATTTTATGTGTAGAATATAAAAAAAAATAGTCGATGACCTTCATCCATACTTATATTTATTTTTTAACACAGTCTGAATTAACTTTTTATTATTTCCAAAAAACTACGACGAGAAGAAAGCTTTAAGAATTTTTTCAATAATAAACAATATTACTAACGATAATATACATACAATTTCGATCAATGCCAACTTAAAGAAAAAACACTTGGTTATTTTCTGCTACTGAGTTGGTATCGATTGAACGCATCGCTCGAGCGCAACACTTTTTACAGTGTTCGATTGTGCGATGCGATGCTCTAGTTGGAACATTCAACCTTGAGCATTATGCCGCATAATGCGCTTTAGTGCTGTAATTGGAAAACGGGGTTTATTCTCTTTAGTGTTCGGATTAAGAAGAAGTGGACAGAAATCCTTTTGGATTATCCGTTCCTCGCAAGGCGACACGCGATGGTCCGGCGTGTCTTTTTCTATTGGTGTGACTACCAACCAATGAGATGTTAATGATCAACTGTGTTAGACGTTGCTCAATCTAGGGACCCTGTAGGAGGGACGCGCCAAAGAATTTTAGGGGACAGGAACTTATGTAGTCACGTGATTGCGCGCGAATGATTCAAACATTTTAAGGTAGTACCCCCCTGTGAAGACCGAAATTTCAATGCTTTTTCATGAATTTGTTTGAATAGAAAAACAAAATACGATCGTCTTAAAATTTTAATATGTTTTTATCATTATCTTAAACTATACAAAAAAAATTTTTTTAACCTAATTTGGGCAAGATTTGTCCTTTTTTTTAACATTAAATTGGAGTCCCCTAAGTCAATTTGCGGAAGCACAGAGCCTTTGTAGCCGTCTGAAACAAAAAAACTAAAAATACTTATTATTCTTTAGGCCTAATTATAGACATGATACCAACAATATGTATATTTTTTTCAAAAAAAAAAAAAATGACGGACGTGTGAAAAATTTTTTTCAAAATCGGTGCTTTTTTTTACCTTTATTTGTTTAAAAAAATATATTTATTATTAAAAAATTAAAGATTTTTGAGGTATCATGCATCAGAATATGTGTAAAGAATAACTGATAAAAATTTTAGCCCAATCGGTTCTATAGTTTTTAGTGAGTGCTTCCGCAAAATTTCAAAAACGTAGTTTCGAGAAAAACGGACACAATACACATTGTTTTACACATTGTTCAAATGTATTTCTCCGCGGCGCGTGGTGGGGGTATTATTTCTCCTCTGTTGCGCATCTAACCTCGGCTTCCCTCGGCTTCTTTCGGTTTCCCGACACATCGACACGTAACATTTCGTTGTGTGCGAGGCGTCCTGGACTCGAGAGAAGGGGTAGAAATATTCTACGATCTGGCTTCACTGGTTAGTCAAAATAAATTAACCAAATCTTATAATTAACGTTAAAAATAGCAATAAGAAAAACTTTTTTATTATTTTACAATTATTTCCAAGATATTATCGTCAACTTGTTGTGTAAATCTATTCAATTTCATCTTACCTAGTCGCAGTTGAGTAAAGGATGGAAAACTAAATTAAAAAAGTCCAATTAAAAGTAAATTATAATTTATTATCGTAAATTGCACTTTTTACAAGACTAGACTTTTTACCATTTGCATCATTGCATTTTTTTATATTAGTAATTAATAACTATCAATTAAGGTTATATTATCTGTGGTAAAGTGAATAAAGACGTATTTCTCTGATTAATTTTAGCATTCTTATTACGATCCCTGACTCATCCACTTGTACACCCGTGAACAATACACTTATTTACCATTTTTAAATAAATATTACTTTTTATAAATTAAAAAAACATTAATACAATTGTTAATGATGCAGTATTGTCAACAATTGTCAATGAAAAATATGACGTTATAAACTTGACATTAGTAAACATAACGAAACCTAGCGGCGTATTTCCGATAATGATCTTTCTTTTTCTTTCCAGTCGCGTTTGCTAGTTATTTTCCTATGTCGATTGCCCTCCTGGTATCTAGGCTCCGTGAAAAATAGTTTAAATAACCATAAAAGCAAATGCAATGATTTACATAAGCATTTTTAAACAAAAATAAATAAATAAAATTTAAATTTTTATTACAATTATTCGAATAATTTTTCTTCCTATGCAATAGCAAAGAGAAAAGAAAAATCTGTATAAATAACATATATAAGAGGAGTTTTAAAAAACTGTATTAATTTCTATCCGAAATACTGGTAATAAAAATGATAATAATTTTCACTCTTAAAGAGACACAATAAAATATAATAAATGATTTACAAATAAACGATGAAAAAGAAAAGAAATAAATATTGTAGATTATTCTTAAGAGACAATAAAAATATAATTTTTCTTTTCTTATAAAAATATTCATGTAAAATTTTATTTAAATTTTAAAATTTGTATATGTATAGCATATATAATTTATAATAAATATATACATATACATTTATATATTACAAATATATACGTTGTTTTTGTTTTCTGTTTCTGGAGATTACATTTGATACAATATAAATCCAAAACAACGGGAGTGTCTACTATATTAAGCGTATAATAAATTTCTATATATATAATAATATACGTTAAAGAAACTAACGTGCCTCCTGACAAATATTTTCTTTGATCATTTTTTTTTCTTAATAATATTTAATTCTTCACAAGATAACACTTAAGCTTTTATCTGGCAGAATTTATAATATTCTTTTAACAAATATATTCTTTGTTTTTTTCTTTTTGAGTAGCAAATTTCTCGTTAAATATATATTGTAATTATTTTCTCTTACTTTCTTTTTATTAAATGTAAACATTTAAAATATCTTTAAAATGCTATATTATTTTTTTATATATAAGTAAAGTTTTTTCGAGACCAGCTTTTTAAATACTTAAAAATATAATATCAATTACTTACTAATTTTTAGTCAAGTATGTCTGTATGAGTGTGTGCTGTGTATATATAATATAAAATTTCACTTTCAAGAAAATATCAATCATCACAGAATTTAAAATTAGATAAATTAATTGTATCTCAACAAAATTACATTAAAAAGTAATATGATTTGTTTTTTCCATTCCCCAAAAAATATATAAGGAGACAAAAAAATTGACCTCACATTTTAATCATATTTTCTTACAAAAATGATTCTTCCTTTAATATAAATACTTATTTATTTCTCTATTTATAAAGATAAAACAGTCTCATATAAAATACGTATTTTATACTAAACAATATAAGAATTTGATTATTCTTTTTCTTCTACTGCTAAATGACTCATGATTGTAAAAATAATAATAATATAAACATTATTCTGATATAAACTGAAAAGCATAATTATTTTTTATCATCCCAAAAAAAAAAAAATAAAAAAAATGAACTGTATATTTTATTTTATTATACTGTGCTATTTAATATCTTTATGCAATTCCGATTACAAATTACATAAAGATAACTTGGAATGATTTTATTTTTAATTATCGAAAATTTCATTATTCCATCATTGTTAACCTTTATATATATATATATATATATATATAATTGACCACTACTGAACATAAAACATAATTTTATTATATTGCGCTGCATTATTGATGTCATTATCAACAATAATAAAGAGTACCTATGCCGACTGAATATTAATAATATCAATCATCAATTTCCATATCTTCCGCGAATGGATTTGTGTTGAATTGGTTCGTTTGCGAGCTTTGCATTCCTAATTACGAAACAGTTACTTGGAATTAATTAAAAAATAAGTATACATCAAAAAATAAAAAAAATATTATCTCCTTTTTTTAACCCTTTCGTTACGGAATGCTTTGTTTATATGGGTATCGTTGCACGTTAGAATCCCTATTTAGATCGGTTGGTTGTTCATACGAGCTCATTCAGATGGACGACCGTATATGGGTTATTAGTAACGAAAGGGTTCAAAATATATTAAACAAAATATTACAGAAATATAATAGATAAACATGTAATGTTTACCTTTATTGGAATCGTCATCAACCTGATCTCGATTTTCCGATATTTCTGTCGGTTTTTCGACTAATTCAATATCTGAATCTAAAAATAAAATATCTATAAAATATATGTATATGCTTATCTAAATCAAGAAAGTAACACAGTATTTTGATTACCAGTATCAGACGAACATAACGCATCTATTTCTGAAATTTTAGCTGTTTCAGTGGTTTTATTGGATAATTCGACTTTAGATGTAGCAGAGGTTAGAGAAATATTAGAAAGATCCTCTACTTTTTGAACACCTGGCTTTTGCTTTTTCGGAGGATTCCAAAAATTGCAATAACAACATCTGAATCCTAAGAATGCAAGTATTACGTTTCTTCATATATTTTCTACTTCTTAAGTTAACAGATTTTCAGAAATCTTATTCACCTAAATATTCAAACTCTTCTTTAAGAGCCATTCCATTATGATATTCACATTGACGACAAATTAAAGCGTAACGATTTGATGGGCCATCACCAACTAAGTAATCAATTAATCGGTCAAAAACGCTTCTCTGATGCGGCAGTATGGGGCGTGCTAATGTATACTCAGGCGATTCTAATATGTAATATAATTTTATATTAATAAATAATATAAATAAAATGATTACCAGAAAATAAATATATCAGTGCAATTATTACAAATAATTAAATACTATTTATTATTATATAAACATGAAATGGTACTAACTGTTTCCCATAGATGTCCTATTAAGCATTCTAGAACCACTTTGAAGAGAACTGTTTAACGGTGTGTTTTTAGTAGGAGTTGCATCAACAGATAAAATTTGAGCATTGGTACCACTTGAAACATCGAGCGTTTGATTTGAATTTCCTATAGTTCTTTTTCTTAATTCTTCCATACCAGGTGAAGAAGAAGTAATAACTTGTGTTACATTAGGTTGTCGTAATTTTTCTACTGCCTGTGGTAGTAATTTAATAGGTGCCTAAAAAACAATAACATTCATTAATCCAAATACAATTATTAGAATTTTTCAATTTAGAACCTTATTTTTCTTTTATGTATTAAATAGTATAACCAGCAATCATTATTATAACTTACACTTGCAGAATTCTAAAAAAGTATATTACTTACCTTTACTGTTAACATATGAGATTCTTTATTGTTTACTTAATACAATTGTTTAGACTTACTGATGTCATTTTAAGTTGATCCGGTGCAAATCTCAATAAAATTTCTTTGGCCTTTTTATAAGTTTCTGTTTCGGTAACTTCATCTAAAATTTTAGTCTTCTCTCGTTGCATTATTATCAATTTTTCTTGATTCTGTGATATTTTCTGTTTGTAGTACCACGATACCATTTTTTTAGTTAACAGTATTCTGTAGTAATACATAATGTTCTCTTCATATTTATTATCAATTCATTTAGAAATTAATTAATCAATTAACTTATATGCTTGCCTTTACATATAATCAATTTTAAGGAAAAAAAAGAAAAGAAAAAAAGAAGAAGAAAAGAACAAATAATAATAAGGATACTTACAAAATTGGAAAAATTAATAACGGAGTAATATAGAATAATTGATCGTACAAAGAGGCTGGGAAGAAGTAAAAATAGAAAATGAAGGCTGTCGTGATGTAAAGAGTAACACTATAAATGACAAGTGTTCCAACAATCTTTTTATGCCTTTGTTCAGTATTTTGCCCATATTCTTGTATTTCTTTTATTTTCTATAAAAAAAAGAAGAGAACAAATCTTATAATTTATACAACAATAAAATAAAAATAAATATGCATAACATAAAACAAAGATTTCTCTTACAGAATCTAATTCTTCTAAAATTTCAATAGTTGTTTTTTTTCTCTGTAACAAAATAAAAACGAATTTTTTATTATAACAAATATAATTTATAAAAAATACAAAGTCATCTTGTTCAAAGTATAGTAGTCTTAAAATAAAAATATTTAAAATTTATTTAAATACTAATACCAGAAAAATATTCAATACTATTTTATGCAAATACATTAACCAAAAGCGTAAGAGTTCACCTAGCATTTTTTATTGTATTCATTATCTTTCAATTTTGACTAATCATCCCAACAATATAGAATTCAAAAAATGATAACGCATTAAATTTTGAAGATAAATATTTTAATAGAATTCATTCTACACAATGAATTTAATTCAAACGTGGAGATTAACTCAACAATGATTTATATTATATATTAACAATTATTTTTTAAAATAAATTGTAACTATAATGATTATTTTAAGATATTTAAAATCGATGTGTATAATTTATATAATATCTTAAAATAATAATGAAATATAAGATACAACGAGCCTGTCTTGGTTCTAAAAATAACCATAGTTGTCAAATAAAAATATTATTCATGCACATCTTTTTTTACTTTGTTTGATTATAGAAAAAAGAGGAAAATATAATTATAATAATTGTAATAATAATAATAATATTAAAAGTTTATCTTATAATATATGAAAACCTTTAATGAACTATTTCAAATCTAACACATAACCTCTTTAATATAAAAAAGTTTATTCATGATGAAAAATACGAAGTATATAATAAAAAAGTTATTACAATATAAAAATATGAGAAAATAATACTCACACGAAATGTGGACAAAATGATTCCCATGTTTGCAAATGATGATTACGATGGTCACGTCCTTCCTTTTGTTAAGAAAAAATAAATTATTAAAGTTGATTGGTTATTATTGTCAATTCTTATGTCAGAATTAGTATCTGATGCACAAAAGATTTATGTGTTTTATTTTTTTAAATTTAACTTCGAAATTCAATTGTCATATATATATATATATATATGTAACGATTCTACTTTTTAAACCTGATATAACTACACCCGCGTTTTGTTCCGATATTTATAACTTGCTTCCTACAAAGATTTTCCAGATGCCAACAGGATAATGTTTACTTGCATATTGTTATGAAAAACTACATATATATATATTTATTTATTTTCTATTTTAATCACAAACTAAATTTAATAGATCACTTATTTTTCCACTATTGTTAATATTTTTTATTGTTTATTTTTTCTTTTCGATTTACATGAATTTTGTAGGAAAAAAAAAATTAACCACAAAAGAAATTTTAAGAAGCTACTAAAATGCAACTATAGAATAGCCATGAAAAATCGTACCAACTAAATAAATTTAAAACCTATGTTAGATTTCGCAGATTTATATTCTTTTTCAATTTTAATAATTTGTGATTGGTTATCTATTAGCTCGTTTCTTAAAGAGCAAACAGAAATAACTAATCACTGCTTGAAAATATAACCAATCATATTTTCGTAAATTTTAATGTAATAGACAATTGACACAAAATTTCAATGATTAGAAGTTAATATATTAAAATATCTTTAATATTTGATTACTATTAATATGTTAAAAGATAATAGTTTTTAAATTTAGAAACCTTGAATAGCAATATAAGTTATTTGTAAAATATTAATAATAAATAAATAAATTTAAGATGTGATTTTATTTATTTACAATTAGAAGCCTTCATTCCCATTCTTATGTACTCATTAATAATTGGAATTGCTCTTTCAATCATATTAACTTCCAAAGATGAAACTTTTGGTAAACCAAAATTTTTCTTTATTCCTCCAATCCCAAATTGTAATTGAGATGTAAAGAAACGACATACTGGCAATACATTTGAACGTACAAACGCACATGCATAAACATTGTCGAGATTGTTTAAACCACCGACAAGAGTCAAGATTAACTTTGCTGCAGCTGATCCATTCAAGAGAGCTAACTTTTTCACTTTAAAATTGATTTGATCTTGTTTGGTTGCTTGAAATAATTCTATCAATGTATCACTTTGACCCTAAACAATTAATATATAATTATTTATATTTTATTATTACACGAAAGGAAAAGAAGATATTTTTACTTGTACACTTGTAAATTCATTGACAGGCTTGGTGCATGATAAAAGCGGAACAATAGTATTTAAATCAGCTCCTCCAGCTATTGGAACTGTTATAGATGCAGGATTCAAATCTAAGATATTTCCAGTTATTGTTTCAATTCGCATTACTTCTGTAGAAACTGAACCAATCAATCTATTTGGATCCCATTTGCCTGCATGTTTATAAATTTCTGATACCATCGACATCGTTGCTGTTACAGGTTTTGTAAAAATTGCAACAAGTGCTGTAGGGCAAATTGCGATTATATGCTCTACCATTTGATGAATATATTTCGAGCACCTATTAAGCTGAATATATGGATCTTTATCAATATTAAAATCCGACTCATCCATAAGTGCAACAATATTTGTCTAAAAATAAATTATAATTGATTTTTTCTTTTTCTTCATTTCATTATTATAATATAATTATAGTAACGTACTTTTACCAAGGCTTTTCTAATTAATTTTTTAGTAAAATACTTTATACGAATAGTAGTATCAATGTGATTTGCATCAAAAACGGTACCAGCTAATTTTCCACTTAAATCAACTAAATGTATATCTTTTATAAAACGAGATTGTTTCAAAAAAACTGCTGTATAAATGGAAGACAAGCCTCCACCAATAATACAAACATTTACATCGATCATGCGATTATCAAAAAAATTATATTCATTAAATTGCGAGGGACGCATAATATTATTTCGTTTGCATTCTTCATTTATGTTATTCTCTTTAGATCTATTATAACATTGTAATTTAATATTTCTCTTAATAATATTTAATTGTATATTAGAAGTATATCGTAAAATGTAAAATTTATTAAAACAGCTAATAATATTTCCAAAGTAATACGAGAAACACTTTGAGATCATTTTTAAATAATTTTAGGTTTATGATATTTTAATACTCTGTCAAAAAAGGAATAAAAAGTGATTTTATTGATAATAAATATTAATGAAAAAAAATTTCAAGAGAAATGTTAGTTTATTAAGATCAACAGTATTATTCGATCTTTCTTCAAATATAAATAAAAATAAATGATTACTTTATCGTATTCAATATTTTTAATATGATTTGATATACTATTTAGGAATTTTTTTACTTTTTTTATTAACTCCAGCTTTAGCGTCCTTTTCTATAGGGAAAAAATCTGAAACAATACATTGTTCTTAATTAGCTGGAAATATTTTTGTATATTATTCATTTAAAAACATACTTAAAGTTATTCAAAAAAATATATATATAATGTATAGTTATTTTAAATTTGATACTTCAAGCTTGTTAAATTTATATTTTATCTTTGCGTCAAGATTTTACAAAACAAAAAAAGGTTATTATTTATAAATACTTAAATAGTCTTTTGTTCTATTAATCATTTATTAAATATATATATAAGGTGTTTTTTAATATGTGAAAGTCCTTTGGAAGTAAAAAAGTTCATATAAATATGTATATACATGTATCCTATTTGAAATTGTTTCTAAGTTATAGCTCGCGGATATTTCTTGTCTTTACCAATGTCATACATTCAGTTAATTACATTTAGTCATCTTGGTTTATTCAGTTTAGTTTCAATACTGCGTGGTTATCTAACTAGAAATACTTCATTATTTTCTATCTGCTGTGCACCTTAGAAATTACATGTATGTACTTCCATTTTTATTTCTGAGCTCATTTAAAAATAATTATGTATTCGACATCCATTGTCAGCATTAAAAAACTTATAGCATATATAGAAGAAGATTGTCAACACAGTGCTGTGGAATTCGATAAGATGACGACTATAGGTGTGTATACAATTCGAATCTTTTTGGGAGCCTTCCATGAAAATAAATTGGTACAAATTATTGAAACATAAAACAAATTCAAATAGGAGGAGACATGTTTGAATGCATTTTTGTCATTGTTTAGTGTCTTCTGTCCTCTCCTAAAGTTGGACACACATATAAAAAAAATACTTTGTATATTATATTAAATAATTTATGTGAATATATTTATTATTTAAATAATAGTATTTTCTTATGTATTGTGCGCATACAGATAGTAAAGCAAATATTTCTGACTAATAATTTAATTTAAGTTTTCTATATAGTAATATTTTTTAATTAAATTATTGTTTTTAATTTTTACCAGGTGCATATGAGAAGTTGCTTATCATTTTTTCTATATCATTTCTTACTAGCCTCAGAAGAAAATAATAGTCTTCTAAGTCATTGTACGTTTTTTGTAGCATTCTTAATTCTTTCTGAAAAAAAGTATATTAAAATATTTTATGCGAGTTTTAAATCTATATTATAGAAGAATAAAAATCAAATACAGGCATCCCTCAAATAACACGACTTATTGGTTCTGTATAATTCGAAATTGTATTATTCGATACTAATAATATATACAATTTTGGAGATAACGTTATACTACAGACAATCGGTTTTCCTTGTAAGCCAACGATATGTATATGTATATATGTATTGTGTGATCAACTTAATTTTTAATAGTAATTTACGCGACTTCGTGTAATTCGAACTCAGTGCTATTCARAAGATGCCTGTACGTTTCACRCACAAAAAATGATTTTATGAATTTAAATCATTTCATYAAACATAMTTTATCTGMCATTTGAAAAAATAATAATTGTAAATTGTTGTAAATAATATWAATACACAAATAAAAAAAAAAAAAACTGTTCTTAATTCAATTTGTGGCGGTCAACTTTATTTATAATTATCACAGTTGTCAAYACAAATTCAAAATTGTCATGAATAAAACCAGAGGAGATTAGAATAAAATAAATATATAAAAAATTATTTATTTTATAATATTTACTAGCAATATAGATCAAAAAAATAAAATAAATAAATAAATTTAACACAAGAAAAAATTAAAAACTGCAATATATACAATTTAAAGTTTTACTATTGATATCATCATTGTGTAACATTTGCGTACTAAGGTGAGTGATGTAACAGCAATGTGCCTTTTCTATTGGTTAATTATCATCCAAGAGGTGTMAGTGATCACCTCTGATTGGTTGTTAACACTAAAAAGTCTGTGGCGTCCCGCATGTAGCGGTACGACCGATGGTCGCGCCATCTAAGTTACTAGAAGGCTAGGGAACCACGCTAGCAARTKTGGTCACYAGACGAGTACAGTCTGTGCGTAGCCGTTGAGAAGTGTACAAGAAAGAAAAGCAAATCGCATTCGTTAAATAAAAATCATAAAACAAATTCAGTCTAATATTATCTTTACTATAGAGAAACCCTCTACACGCACAAGCTCGGTGCTGACACCTCTCGGTCGATTCGTTAAGTCGCGGCGCTTCTCACCAGGACGGTGCTGACACTTTCCTGTACGCCGGCACCAACCTTCGAAGGTCCCTAGCAGCCGCCGGAATTGCGCGCGTCCGGTGGTGGCAATATCTGTTCAACCACGTAGCCAGTCCAGGAAGTGGCAGCGCCGGATTAGCCGAAGCTTGTGACGTGCTTCGACCCGAGGTTCTGATTAGCGGATCAACGTGGCGTGATCTCAGCGCGTCGTCCTACGCGCTACGATGATCTAGGATTCAGCGGAAGCTGAACCGATTTTGGTCATTCTTGTGCGGTTTATCATTCAGAAAAGTCGATATTTTCACACGTTCGTGAATTCCAATATCTTGTCTTACCGTTGAATTCTGTGTCTTATCGATCTCGTGTGCTTGTTCGCTATCTTCTTCGTCATTTCTGTTTCTGTGTGGATCACTAGTGATATAAAGGAAGTTTCCACTGGTCGTCGTCCAGCGTTGGTGATTGGTCAATTGCAGTGGTCAAAAACTAGCCACGCGGCGCTGCTTTTGGCGGGAATATCATCCCCACTTCTACAAGTCTTTTACTGGCAGACTATGAGATATAGACTAGAATTGAATAGACTATATCTATCCAATTACACATCTTGGCTAGGATCAAATTTTGAAATATATCTTAAGCTTTAAAAAAACTATTATAAATTCAATAAGAAAGATTCAATTAAGTTTAATTTGATAAAAGGCATTACAGTATTTTGAAATTTCAAAACAACTTCTAGGAATTTATACAATTTTGATAAATATAATTATCTACTATATAGATTGATTCTATACGAGTTCGAATTACACGAAGTCGCGTAAATTACTATTAAAAATTAAGTTGATCACACAATACATATATACATATACATATCGTTGGCTTACAAGGAAAACCGATTGTCTGTAGTATAACGTTATCTCCAAAATTGTATATATTATTAGTATCGAATAATACAATTTCGAATTATACAGAACCAATAAGTCGTGTTATTTGAGGGATGCCTGTATTTGATTTTTATTCTTCTATAATATAGATTTAAAACTCGCATAAAATATTTTAATATACTTTTTTTTCTAGAAGAATTAAGAGTATTAYAAAAAATATATAGTGACTAAAAAAGATTATAATTTTCTTTTGTGGCTAGTAAGAAATGATAAGCAACTTCTAATGTGCACCTGGTAAAAATTAATAACAATAATTTAATTAAAAAATATTAGTAAATAAAAAACTTAAATTAAATTATTAATCAGTAATATTTACTTTGCTATCTGTATGCGCACAATACATAAGAAAATAGTATTATTTAAATAATAAATATATTTATATACATTATTTAATATAATATACAGAGTATATTTTAATATGTGTGTCCTACTTTAGGAGAAGACAGAAGACGTAAAACGTCAAGGAATTTGATAGTTGCCTTAACCCTTTCGCTACTACGAGCGACTATAGTCGCTCTCCATGTGATGCCACTCAGGTACTACGGGCGACTATAGTCGCTTTCCATGTGATGCCGCTGAGATACTACGAGCGACTGTAGTCGCTCCCGCTAAAGATGTCGCGTAATTGTATATATGATAAGCGCCTGCAGTTGCTATGCACAGAGTATCTCACTCTAGACATGCCGCGTGAGTCTTTCGTTTTGCATCATTTGTTTTTTACGGGCTTCAATAATAAACCAAATGCCTCGATCATMAGTCTTACGACACCGGCTCGAACGTTGCGTGCAYCGTGCACTGTTTCGGTGTAGAGCGCCGTACTGCGGGAGTACCGCGGCGGAGATCCGCCCCGTAGCGAAAGGGTTAATGATGGATCAAAGTCTTTCAAAATAATGGGGGCTATTTAAAAAATATAACAGATGTATAATTACTTTATGAATAAATGCTAATTTGTTAAAAATGAAACGTAATAATTATGATACTTAATAGTATTTATTTTTTGGACAAATTAATAAAAATATATTTAAGAACTTAACATATCATTACAAAATTAATAGAAACTATATAAAAATTTATCTTATTATAGCTATTCATTTTTACAACGTAAATATTTTAAAGCCTGTTTTGCTGCAGCACATTTAGCTTGTTTTTTATTGGCACCAAATCCATGAAAAATTTTTGATACCCTTTTGGTTATTATTTCTAAAGGTACCATAATAGTATTTGTACCTTCTATTATAGTAGCGGAGCTATAAAGAATAATTTAAAAATTAAAAATTATTTTATGCTATTCATAAAACAGAAAAATAAAGTTTTATCATAAAATGAAATTTACTAAAACTTAGCATTTGATCCTAGCTTCTCATGGATTAAACGTACAGGTTGCTTTGGAATATTTTTACTGAAGTCATCTGTAAAAATATATAAAATTCTTATGTTTAATAAGAATCATATGCGCTTATAATATTATAAAAAAAATAAAAAGAACACTCAATATACTAGTTATTAGATAATGAAAACGCTTTTAAAAAACGTACCAATCTCTTTATGCATAAGAGCATATAAAATTTCCCAAACTTTTTTAATATCTTTGCCAGTATCTAAATATATAGCTGCCATGAAAGATTCAAATATATCACTTAAAACTTTAGGGACATCAACATATTCAGCCATATTACATTCTTCTTCTTTAAGTAAGATCAAAAGATTCTGTAAGAAAATAATTCATTAAAATTTTATAAATTATTCTCCGAGCTTAAGAATTTTTAAATAAAAATATACAATATAACAGAAAAAGAGAGAAAAATTATATTTTTATATTATCCATATCGGTATGTAGACTATGATATGTGATTAATTTACTTCGTTATCAAACGTGTGATTTCCTTTTTCTTGAAATTTAACGAATCGATCAATAACATCATTTAATTGCGGAGCGTAGGCCAAAAGAGATGTATGCAAACCATACTTTACAGCTAAGCATGCAAACGTAATATTATTTACAAGGGCAGATCTTAGATCTGTAACATCGCCAGGATTTAATGATTTCCAATTTTGATGAATGTAAGCAGTAATTAAGAAATCTGAAATGAAACGAAAAAAATGATTACGCTGTAGAATAAAATAATAAATATATATTAAGTATACCAATTCACGAGGTGTGATCAAAAAGTAAGGTGAATTTTCGTTTTTCGCGGGCTACGTACGTTCGATCTTCGATTTTTTTTAATTTTATGTTGGTACACTTATCCCGGAAATTTATTTACAGCTTCAGCTATATAGCTTTATTTGTTTGTTTGTGAGAGGCATAAAAATTAGAAGTGTTTTTCGGCGATTTCCTGCTGTCGAAAAACATGAGTTAAAGAGTTTGCATCAAATTTTGTGTGAAAAATGGAATCAAGTGCTCCAAAACACTTAAAATCTTGACAGTGGCTTACGGTGAGTCTACTTTAAGTCAAAAAAAATGTTTATAAATGGTACAAACTCTTCCGAGAAGGCCGAGATGACACCAGTAACGACACTCACTGTTTTCTTTGATTATCATGGCGTAGTGCATTAGGAGTTCTTACCACAAGGTCGCACAGTTAATAAGGAGTATTACCTTGAGGTTATGCGCCGTTTGCATGAATCAATACGAAAAAAACGTCTGGAATTGTGAAAAAACCAGTCATGGTTATTGCATCACGATAATACACCTGCTCATTTATCGTTGCTTGTGAGAGAATTTTTCGCCAAAAACAAAACTCAAGAAACCTATGAAAGGACGGCGTTTTCAACGATTGAGGAAATAAAGACCGCATCGCTGGATGAGCTCAAGGCAATACCAAAAAGTGCTTATCAGAAGTGCTTTGACGATTGGAAAAAACCTTGGCACAAGTGTATTGTATCTGAGGGGGATTACTTTGAAGAGGACAACATAAATATTCATGAATAAATAAATATTTTTCGATAAGTATAAAAATTCATCTTACTTTTTTATCACACCTCGTACACATATTCATAAAAAAACTTGTATAAATTTCCTCATTCTTACCAATAATAGCATCACCTAAAAATTCCAATCTTTGATAACCTTCTGTTACATTATTTTCTGTAAAAGATGGGTGTGTAAAGGCCTATAAAAATATAAATATATTTATCAATATTTGACTATAACATAAAATTATAATTTTGTAACTATATTTAAAAATTATTATTACTATTTGGAAAGAGAGAAAGAGAGAGAGAGAGATTTTAGCGTCAATTACCTGTAATAAATATGCTCTATTTTTAAACTTATAACCCATATTGGTTTCTAGTTTGTCAGCCCATGGCATATATAGATTTGGATCTCCAAAACCAATTTCTGGTTTTTGTGAAACACTATACAATAATGAGTGAATATCAGTATTGGAAGGCAAAATATTAAGCCAAATCATTAGTTTAACAGCTCCTACCAATCCCATACTCTGTTTAAGTATATAATAATATTATAAAAAATATTATTAATAATAATTAAAACAACAATACAATAATATTAAATAGTAAAATGAACTTACCTTAAGATACACGCTTATTAATGCTTCTACGCAATCTGCAACTGATTTATCTGAAACTACTTGCATACCTAAGAAATACTCAATACCTGTTTGAGTTTCTGCATCAATCGAATCCAAAACTTTAATTTGCATATTATTTTTTGTTTCTCCGCTTATATATCCAGAGAATCTTTCTACTTCAGGTATTTCAATATCATACAATACATTCGGTGATACCTTGTATAGAAAAGTAGTGCCCAATAAATTTTCATTTTTAAGATAAATCAGGTAGAGGAAATAAAAGTATAATATTAATTAATTAAATAATTAAAAGAAAAGAAAATAAAGAAAATCAAAACCTTATTATCTAATAAAATTTGTTGTAAAGGGCGAAATGTTGTATAAGCCGGAGGGATAAACGTGCTCGTTGGTATAAAATCGTCAACTTTCATGTATCCTGGGATGGACTTCTTTGTACCACAATAATATAAATTTCGATTTCCAATTATTTTTCCTTTAAGTGCAGTCAAACGACCTTCATTATAAGTTGGATAGTGGGTATATAAATATAAAGATGAAATAAATTTTAAATAAGAATCTCCTAAAGTTTCTAATCTTTCCAAATCAAATACATCATTTCCGGCAGTTGTAAGCGCCTGAAAAAATAATCAAATATTATTATTATTATTATTATTATAAGTATTGTTATTATTACAATTTTATGGAATATATATACGTTACCGTACCAAATCGAAAATGGAGAATGATAGGATTTACATGGTCGCTTGGTGTATGTCAGAAATATTAATGTATAAGAATAAACCCAAATATTCTGTTTTTTACCGACTTATTTGGTATGTGTGATAAGCGACCATATAAATCTTGACATTCTCCAACTTCGTTTTTTTATGATATAACATATATAAAATGGAATTTGATATTTTATTTACCTGTGTTATTAGTACTGGGTCTGGTCCTATATTATTATAATTTATATCTAGTATTTCTAAAGCAGGTACTGTTACATCAAGTTTACTTGAGTAAGTAATTATTTTGAATTTATGTTCTGCAGTTTCCTATAATAATTACAAAAAAAAGATATATAATATACATATACATATACGTTTATACAGGACAGTTAAAATGATTCATCAAGATTTAAAAATTGTATTTTACCAAATATTACTAATAAAAAACTGAATGACATATGAAAAAAAAAAGAAAGAAGACTCCAGACTTAACTTTAAGGGGTAACACCACTATAGAGCCTGAAAAAAAGCCTTTTTTTGAGAATTTTTGTTGCGAAAACTAAATGAGGAATAGAATTTCTTTTCTGAGGGTTGATTAATCATATATTGAACTATGTAAACAAATATTTTTATTGATTTTAGATAGAAAATGCATAAAACATTGTTTTTTTGTTGTTGCTAAAACGGGCGGACTCATACCTGGACAACTATGAGACCTAGAATAAAAACCAAAAGAAATTCCTAATTTATAGTTTTATACTATTATCTTGAGCAGTACATACGGATTTTTCCCTAAGTCAAATTTTGTGAAAATGGCGCAACTTTGAATAAAAAAATCGACTTTTCGACGAAAAAAATGTAGAAAATTGTTTATAAAATTAAAAGTTTACATTTAATTAAAAATCGGATATGTACTTCTGTAGAAAATACAACTATCAAACTATCTTCAAAATTTTAAGTCAATCAATTAAATAATGCTCGAGTTCTGAGTCCGCCCAGTTTTAAAAATTATTGAGTAAAAGTTTCGAGAAAAAAGCGTTTAAAGTTTTGTTATCACTATTCGAGGCGCTTTGAGGCGCTTTGTAAAAATAAGATTTCGCCATGTTAAAAATGTTTTTTCTTCGGGACCATGTGCATAATGTTTTTAGATGTCTAAAGTACACTTTAAGCTAAAAAAAAAATCGATTTTTTGAAAATTCTATAGTGGTGTTACCCCTTAAGATAATTCTAACACAGCCTGATGAATCATTTGCAATCATCTTATGTGTATATATTAGGTATATATATATATATAATTTTACCTCTGGTATAGGAGTATACATAAAATTACGGTAATATTGAATATCGATTAATTGTATTTGCTCAGCATTTCTCTCTAAATCTGATGGTTCTTCTTCTTTTGACCAAGGATATAGACTTGCATCGGTATTTAGAACTATATACAATAAAATATGTAATAAAACATATGTATTTCTTATATATTGTTAAATAATTTTTAAAATTATATAATACCATCGATTTCAGGTCCATTCAAATCTGGCACTGGTTGTTCAGTTTCTATAACTTCATCTAATGTACTTTCTAAAACCTGTTCTAATTTAGTTGGAGATTCTTGGGCATCTATAATCAAAGGAGGCCAATCATGATCTTTAAGATCATACATTGAAATACCCAGTTTTGCCTCTTGGACAATAATCTCTCTTAAATCTAATGCAACTAAAAATTGTGAAATTCTATGAAGAATCGATGGTAATGTGGTCGCTTTAAGCCAATACAATGCAGGATATTCAATTTTATGACACAGTTCTGGTACTAAATGTTCATCATAATCTTCAAGTGCATCTGCACGTTTTCGTTTACTTAAACCAGATTTCATAGATCTGTAAAAATGTACGAAAATGTATATTATATTCATCATTATATAAATTTAACATATTTTCTAATCTCTCTTTTCACGGATGGTTTATAAATACCTTGGTTTTATACAATTTATTTTATTTGAAATTGATTTTACTTCCAACATTGATTGGCTTAAATCTTTTATTTTTAACTCATGTTTCTCCTCATAATATTCAACATAAGTAAGAAAATCACAACCCGGAAAACATGAATTAGGTACAAGGTCATCGCATACTTGTGTGACAATATATACATTTGGAGATGCTCTATAATTAGGGACAATCAATGCTAACTCGTAATCGGAAGGTTTTAACGATGCAAGAGATTTAGTATAATTGATAGATTTGTATTTCTTAACAACATTCCAATTTATTTTGTTTTCATTATCAGCTGTAAAAAAAAGGAATTTTGTAATAAATAAAATTTTTTTATGGGTTAAATTATGCAAAAAAAGAAAAAGTTGGTACTTACTTGGTACAATAAGAAAACAATTATCAAGATTATCAATATCAAATGTCATGAATTCTTTAATTGCAGATACAATTTTACTAAATATTGTAGTATGAAAAATTTTCAGTTCTTCAATCTGTTTATCATTTAAAACTAGTCTTGCATAATCAACTTTAGTATTAACATTTAGTTCTCCAACATTCATGAAGATAGGAAATGATGGAATCTAATGAATACAAAACAAATAATATTCTTTAAATTTACCCATATATACAAATCTTTATAAATATAGTATATTTATTAACTTTGAATATTTATTTACCTTTGGAATTGATTTCGTTGAAAGTATTCCAAATCCTGCTAGATCGTTTAATAAATTATAAAATATTAAATTTCTATTATCTTGTGGTACTGAATACACTGGATTAATATTAAGAATATGAAGATATAATTCGGTTCCTGTTGAAGGATATGCACCAAATAATGGTTTTGGATGCTATACAAAAAATATATTGTTTAATAACACTTCTTTCATATAATTTTTATAATATTTCATAAGTTACTATTTATTTTATTTAAGAAAATAAATTAATAAATAAATCGTTGCGAGCCGGTCTGAGTCGCCGTGGGAAGAAGGACAAGAAGGTTATTTCCAGGCGACTCGTTTATTCATAGTAGGAGCTTCAAAGAGATCTGGACAGGAAGCCGCGGCGTGCAGACGTAATTAGTAAAGGATGCACGGGATTTTCCAAAAGAAACTACGCTCATTATATTGTTGTTATATTTTTTAAAAGCTCGACTGGGATAAATAGGAAGAGAATTAATCCGTGAGATTGAACTGATTGAACTGATCTGAAGACCAGTTTTGATTCGAAATTTAGGGAAGTTATTTCAAGCTATGAAGGGGCGGTGATAAGGATCACGAAGGGAACCTGTAATGTGCTGGACGATATATTAATAATAATACATACGTCCATAGAACTATGAAAATAAAAATAATAATAGTAGTAGTTGAATAATTACATGAATTTCATGAGATCTTCTTTTTCTAACAGTACCGCTTATCTCCTTACAATCTTCCTCTATCCAATTTGGAAATAGATGATCTGTATCGTGTATTATTTCGTTTACAGTCGGCAATAAATTCTCGGATAATTCGCCTATTTCATACAATTTAATACAAGTTTTAAAAGCAGCAGATCGTTTAGCTGCATCTATAGAAGGCATAATGTCTCCAAATATTACACCTTTTAATACAGATATAGTTGGTAATTGAAGGGACACCTAGGAAATTTATTGTATTATACGTATATGCTAATACAATATAGTTAATATCTAACTATAATTCTTCTTTTTCTTTTCTTTTTTCAATAAAAATAATATAATTGAAATACCTGATACTTGTTTTCAACTGTATACAACTTCCAAATTGGAACTAAGGATACGAATTTCGATTTCAACAATACACTGCAATATTTATTTATTAAAGAAATTGCAGCTTGCTCTGTTAATACACTTTTGACGACGCCATCCTTAGTTTTTACTATATATGGATCGATTGTGTAAGTATATAAATATTCCTCAATTTCCTTTGTAGTAGGTTTCTCCCGAAGATCCGATTTTCCTACTAAAATCTGAATATAATAGAATTAGAATAAAATTAATAATTTTATATATATATTATAGATGAGAGAAATCTAAACAAAAGCAAATAATATAATCTTAATATTGAGTAAATTAATTTTAACGGAAAACAAAAGTCATTAGTGAGGTACAGTAAGCATGCACTGATGGATGATTATTTTTATTTGCTATAATAAAACGATTATATACATTACCGACAAAACTTTTGAATGCATGTTAATTAAAGCTATAAATTTCTTATAGTTAATTTATATCTAATTGTAATAGAGATAAACACACAATCTACTAAGCATCACGACCCCAGTTTGTAAAAGATCTCATGCTTGTAAACAAAAACAACGCTAAACGCCTAAGGTATATTGTAATGTGATATTATAAACACTATAAGTAGCCAATGAAAGCTTATTATTTAGAAGTAGTGATATCCGATGTATTTGAATAAAAGTAAAGTCATATAATATGCATCCAAAAATAAAGGAATGTTAACAAAATGGAAACCTATAGCTTGTATATAACTGCGTGTAATGCAAATGCAGCGAAGATACATTCAAACTTTCAGTCGTAATGTATATATACATGTTAATACTATTATTCCCCCTTTTATGAGTTGAGTAACCTTAATAACATCTTTTCATACCCCTGATGCTTTTCTCTGAAGTCAACAGCATAAAATATTTTGAAATGATCATCTATTCAAATACTAACCGTGCCAATCATTACTTAACTTTAGTGACCTACTTTACTAAACACAAGAAATACTTTTTTTAACAAGATAAGACTGTTGTCATCATTATATATATTATAAGGGGCACTCCACGTCAAATCGACCACTTTTGACCTCGCCCCTTTCGATTTTGCTGAAACCTTTTTATCATTTTTAACTTCATTAAAAAACTTTTTGAAAATTTTTGAAGCATTGAAGCAGAACCATTGATTTAGATCATTGGCAGCTTTATTGTAATTATCATTTGGCGAAAACTTCACCGTTATTGTTGCAAAGGGTGTTTATTTGTAAGGTATTATTCTCTCTTATTCTGAAAAATATACTATTTGTAAATTATTTAAGCGACGAAGAAAATCTAAATAAATTGTTAATTATATTTACTTGAAAAATTGATCAATAATGCACTGCAATTTTTTTTGTATTTATTTTTCGATAGTATATAATTAAACTAAGGTCATTAAATACATTTAAAAATATTTATATTTACTTAATTAGGTTTATTTTAGTATAAAAACAAAATTAAATAAATGAACGAAATTTTAAAAGAAAAAATATCAAAATTTGAATAATTTAAGGTTTTTTCAAAAAAGCGAAATTTCTTATAGAATTTAACTTCAAATATTTTTTTTGTATTTTTTTCAAAAAGTACATTTAAAAACAAAAAATTTGAAAAAGAAAACGTTCCAGTAAGTCTATTTTTGACAATTATGGCTATTTGAAAAAAAAATGGAACGAAAATTTTGAATTTTTGAAAAGTTCATAACTTTTTTTGGGTTGGGCAAAAAAATTTGAAAAAATTTTCAAAAAGTTTTTTAATGAAGTTAAAAATGATAAAAAGGTTTCAGCAAAATCGAAAGGGGCGAGGTCAAAAGTGGTCGATTTGACGTGGAGTGCCCCTTATAATATATATATTTATATATAAAAAAAAATACATTATTATGAAGACAATACATATGTTATGACATACCTGTTGTAAGGATGCATCAATATTTTTAAATAGTTGGTGTTTCTTGATATAATTATTATCATTTTGTTCTAACATAATAGCATATTGACTTGACGAATAACGAGCACGTCCTTTACTTTGCATATAAGATCGGAAGTCTGTTGGAAGATCAAAACGTACTATAAGTGTACAAGTAGGTATATCAACCCCTTCATCAAGAACATCTGTTGATATGACACAATTACTTAATCCATTTCTAAATCTGTAACAATATTATAATATATATTTATATTGTAATAATATAATATAGTATTTTAACTAAATGTTAAAATTTGTAATCAAAGTGATAATATATACAAAATAATATAAGTAAATCATAAACCTTTGTAAGACTTCTTTGTTCCACTTAGAATTACATAAAACTTCTTTACTATTTTTGAAAGGATTTTTATTATACCCTACCATATAATCCGGAATTAAAAATTTATATTCTTCATCGGTAGCGTGTAAATCCTAAAATAAGCAAAAGAAAAGATAAGATTTAAAAAAAACGTATAACCGCAGGCAGATATTTTAATGTCATAACAATAGATCAATTAAAATAATTTCGTAAAATTTCTATAATATAAACAATACATTATAGAAATTTAGTCTGAATACTGTAACTTACATTTAAAAAATAAAACAATTAGAACAAAGATATTAAAAGATAAAATTATACAATATTATTTATTAGATTCAAAAGATAAAATAAACAAAATATTTAAAAAAATAAATTCGATAAAAACATTTTATTTTAAATTGACAAATTTCAGTTATATTTTTTTTTTTGAATGAATAAACTAAAAATGTTATTTTTAATTTCATTCCTTACCTTCAAAATAAGATACAATACTTTAGCTGTAAATCTACGTTTTACAAAAATAATGCAACAGAATTTTTGATCGAGTAACCTATTGTCATTGAAATGTTTCAATAATCTGATAAGTTTAAGAACATGATCTGATACAAATCTGTAATTTATAAAATCATATTTATATATATAAATTAAAAAATATAAAAAAAAATATGTTAGAAGAATAAAATATTTTAATAAAAGTTTTAATATATGCTTACTTGATTATCTTATGTTTATCTGTATAATCTTTCATTTCATCGTCCAAAATTTTTCTTACTTTAAATAATTCAGTTATCATATAATCAAAGACGAACATTGTTTTCTGGAAATAAATAGCACATTAATTTTATATTTGCTATACCGATATAATTTCATCTTCTTAATATACATACATGATCCTCAATGGTCCTCTTTTTGTATTCTAATTGGATTAAATGTAATAAAATACACTTATTAACCCCATATATACCTGGAAATAAATTATTTATAAATAATAAATAATTAACTTTATTTATATATTATTTATTTCAATTATTGACCATAATTACCTGTCATTTCCACATGTTCTATAACGTCTTCAATAACGGACTGAAGTTTTACATTGATTGATTTTGGTTTAAACTCTTTACTTGATCTATTGGAGTCAAAACAACATGGTAAAGACAAAATATTTAAAAATTCTTTTACTTTTTCCAATCTTTCAATAGATTTGGTCAAAATTTCTGGAGTAATATATTTTTCATAGTAAACAAAAACTTCTTCCGGGTTCGTAGAATATCCCTGTACATTTCCTACTGTTGCTATTTTTGAATGAAATGTTATTTCTAAAGTCTGTAATATAAAATGATTTGTATCGCAGATTCATTCATTTTTATATTTTTTTTTGATATGTTGATAATTTATAGGGTGTAAGATTCTCTCATAACTTAATGTTCATTATTACCTTTATCGAATCTATAATATTAGTCAATTTGACGTTAGAATTAAGTAAAGTTGCTGACAATGCTAATATTCTAGGTTGCTCTTTAGTATCACATTGTTCAAATTGCTGCATAACTTGTCGCATAGGATGGTCATTTACTGCTCTGTGACATTCGTCAAAAATAATTAAATTAATTCTATTTAAATTTAAGTATCCGTGACAAATAACATCTACCAGTATCTGAGATGTCATTACTAAAACCTAATAAATATTTCGAAATTATATTATTCAATTAACGAAAAGAAGTATATAAATGTGTAAATATTATACATACTTGATGTTCTTCCAATTCATTTAACCATATTTCTTTTGTCCAATAATCGACATTCATATCACCACAATATCCCTTACACGATAAACCTGTATGTCTTGCAATATATTCAGATTGTTGCATTACTAAAGGTACTGTATTAACTGCAAATATTGTTCTCTTACCACCTTCGCTATAAGGTCTAAGAAAAGAATATAAAAGCTTATTTTTAGTATGTTATTAACATACTAATGATGATGAATAAAATTAATCAAAAGAAAGCAAAACAAAATAATTATTACATACTTCTGTATAGCTGTACTTAATCTTTTAAGAAGCATCATTGCTATAAATGTTTTTCCCGAACCAGTCGGCAGATAAATAATAGTATTAGATTTCAATGCTATTTCGTAAAGATCTATTTGATATGGCCTGGCGACGAATTCCACCCCTTCAGTTTCCATTTTTGTACTGAAACATAAATCAAAGTAAATAATAAATCTTTATAGTTTGAAATTTTAACCTAAAAATAATGAAAATATGAATAATTGTCAACTGACTTGACTACTTCTGTGTTATCCATAATTAGTGTAATATATTTATAAAAATGAATATATTACAACCAAACCGAATAAACATTTATTTACCCTTGCCAATTAAACTTTTTGTTATGAGTTTTAATGAAATGAAAGTTCTAATTTAACAAAAAACCAGGGATACCCAACCAGGGATACCCAATATTATTGATTACCGACTCAGTGATCCCAGAGACTTTAGTTCGTCTGATCGACACAGGGGCGTAAAATTATCATACGCCCCGGGAGAATTTGAAATCCGACAATTTCTCGGACGAGATTTTCAAAATGTGGGAAAAGAGTGCAAGTTCCAACTTTTTTTTTTTTTTTTAGTCTTCAAGTTCTAAACCTTATCGTAAAAACGGTAAAAACGGCGTACGGCAGGGAGGAAGACTCGTTCGTACAGAGATCGTACACGGATCGTGGTGGTGGTGGTGGTGGTGGTAGGGGTGGTGCTGCACCTTGACCAAAAAGGTCATCAAGTTTTCGAAATTCCAAATTGGATCGTACACCATGAATTTTGGATCGTACAGGGCCTCAAATTATCGTACGAATGGGATCACTGTACCGACTACTAACGATGTTATTTGAATCAAAGAGATTTTTGGGAGCCAATCATAGAATTAAAAAAGTTCCTATTTTTCATATTGCTGAAATTTGAATATGATTAAATGGGATATGATTTTTTTCATATTTTTACTTGATAAAACGTAAAAAAAATAAATACATATAATAACTATTATATAAAAAAATACATAAGAAAAATATTTAAATAATATTAATCTTAGAGTACTATTTTTTAATACGTCATATTGGTAATTTAAATATTACTGAAGATATTTTAAGTTACCACCACTGATTGCGACTATTTTGTAAAAAAAATAAAAATAAAAAAAAATAAAAGAAAATAAGAAGAGTACGAATAAAAATAGTAAATAACACTTAGAATAATCCTTAAATTCATAAATACAACCATTTTATATTGCCATTTTTTCATATATTACTTGTATTTAGAGGTAAGCACTTCAAAACTTGTTTTGTATTTATTGGTATTAAAATCTTGGTGTATATAAATATTTGTTCTTGCAGTTTGCAGTTATAGTTTTCATCGTCTTACATTAAAAAAACCTTGAAAAGGAAAAACCAAAACGCACACAGATATTATTTACAAATAACAATTATAGATATAATAAAAAAATTTGTTAACAATTGATCAACAAAAACTTTGGTTTACCATTTAAATGGTGATTTTTGGACTAACTATAGAAGTTCAGGTTGTATGAATACAAACAATGATATGGGTGCATATATCATTAAATGGAATTCAATAATTGATCAATAATAGAAAGAATGCTTTAAAATGCATAAAAGCCTAAAAAAACTTTTATCTATGAAAATAATTTTAAAATGTCATTTATGTTCGAATAATAATTTCATGTGACAAATTAAAGTCATTGTAAATGTATATAAGTTAGACGCAGAATGACATCAGCAGTTTATCTTGGCAGTGGTGGTATTCTCCATCGTGCATTAATATTTATGTTAAAACTAGGATGGAAATCAAGATTTCGTTTACCAGTATTAATTATTGTAGCTTTTGTTGCTTTGGATATCAGCATGCAGCTGGAAATTGCATTAGAGCATGAAAATGGTACAGAACATACTGCTCATTTATGATTCTTGAATAGAATCTTCTTGATTTAAATTTATTGGATGTTAAACAATACTGTACGTATGTGTCATATGATTCATACGATTATTATTTTAGTTCGTTATATTTTGTAATAATACTGTGTATTTTTTATATTCTTTCAAATAATAAGATATATATATATATATATATATATATATATATATATATATATATATATATATATAT
>NW_015148972.1:5028191-5038421 GCF_001465965.1 Polistes dominula | reverse complement strand
TTTATAATAACATTCCTGTTTTGAATAACCCGCTGCTTTCCCCTTTGCGCACAAAAGAATGCGCAGAACCGAGCTGGAACCTCAGAGGACAGAGAAAGTGTTATTCTTCTGTCTTTCTTAGTCGGAACAGCTTCCACTTATAGAAACTGTCCATATAGAAGTATTACATATATGATGAAAGCGACTCGTGCCCGCCAACTTCGGATACACTCGACTTCTTTCGACATCCCGAACACACGGACATGGATAACTTTCATTGTGTGCAATCCCAGTGGCACAGGGAGAGGGTAAGATTTACCCACGATCTGGCAGCACAGGTTGAAACATTCAACGTTGAGCATTATGCCGCATAATGCGCTTTAGTGCTGTAATTGGAAAACGGAGATAACTTCTATAAATTCGGTTCTATTAGTGGTAGTATTCCAAACATAATACTGTTTTTGTCAAATCTGTATCGCTTTTTAAATTCAACATCTAAATAAAAATCAAAAGGATCTTGTATATCTCGAATATAGCGTTTTGGAGTACGTATAATTATATCTTCATTATTTGAATCAAAAAATGTAAAAAATCCTATATCGTTCGGACTCCTGGTATCTATCCTCTGTGATCTATCCAATTACACATCTTGGCTAAGATCAAACTTTTAAGCATATCTTAAGATTACGTCTATGAATGTAAACGCTAGCTTAAGACCATGCTTAAGGCGGACTTAAGTGTAAGAGCCCACTATGAATACGGCGGCAGGAGGGCGATCGCAATGTATTAGAAATGTTCGAAAATGGCGGGACAGATATTTTGCCACTAGAGCGCGTTAGTGTGGCTAATATCAGGTTTTTAAAACCTTGTTTATTGTCGCGGGAATGTAACAATTCTACTCACGCGTTAGTCAAAATAAATTAACCAAATCTTATAATTAACGTTAAAAATAGCAATAAGAAAAACTTTTTTATTATTTTACAATTATTTCCAAGATATTATCGTCAACTTGTTGTGTAAATCTATTCAATTTCATCTTACCTAGTCGCAGTTGAGTAAAGGATGGAAAACTAAATTAAAAAAGTCCAATTAAAAGTAAATTATAATTTATTATCGTAAATTGCACTTTTTACAAGACTAGACTTTTTACCATTTGCATCATTGCATTTTTTTATATTAGTAATTAATAACTATCAATTAAGGTTATATTATCTGTGGTAAAGTGAATAAAGACGTATTTCTCTGATTAGCATTCTTATTACGATCCTTGACTCGTCCACTTGTACACCCGTGAACAATACACTTATTTACCATTTTTAAATAAATATTACTTTTTATAAATTAAAAAAACATTAATACAATTGTTAATGATGCAGTATTGTCAACAATTGTCAATGAAAAATATGACGTTATAAACTTGACATTAGTGAACATAACGAAACCTAGCGGCGTATTTCCGATAATGATCTTTCTTTTTCTTTCCAGTTGCGTTTGCTAGTTATTTTCCTATGTCGATTGCCCTCCTGGTATCTAGGCTCCGTGGTGTCAGTTATCGGTGACGAAAGCGGTCTAAACGTAAATTTTTTCTTCAGTCAGCAAAGCTTGATAATAAAACTCTCCATGTAAGCCGCGTAAAGTTGGATATAAGAGAGAGTCAGTGATCCCATTTGTACGATAATTTGAGGCCTTGTACGATTCAAAATTTTGGAAACGGGTACGATTTTCCGATAGTGAATCGAAATTTCGAGGACCACCACCACGATTCGTGTACGATCTGTGTACGATCTCTGTACGAACAAGTCTTTCTCCCTGCCGTACGCCGTTTTTACCGTTTTTACGATAGGTTTTAGAACTTGAAGACTAAAAAAAAAAAAAAAACGGTGGAACTTGCACTTTTTTCCAGATTTTGAAAATCTCATTCGAAAAATTATAGTAATTCAAATTTTTCCCGGGGCGTACGTAATTTTACGCCCCTGTGTCGATCAAGCGAACTAAAGTCTCTGGGATCACTGACTAGAGATCGAATAATGTTAACAGTAAAATAGCGGCACATTGTCTTATGGTGAGACAAAGACGGGAAAAAAGCAGTTGTTTAGTAATCAAGCACGTGTTACTGTATCATTATCATTTTTGTAGTTCATTTACCAGAATATATTGTATTTTCATGAACAGGGTCAAAGAAACTATTATCAAAATTATCGGAATCAACATTATTTAACAATCAAAGTTATTAAAACAAAAAGTTAGTGTATTGTCACTTTATCATTAATTCTTTGTATTATGATTAAATGCTCGCCAGATTCGATGCTATATTTTCAGTCTCTAATATTTTCTCCGAAAAATATATCACAAGTGTTGTCATAGTGCAAGAGGTTATGTAGAATAATCTTATGAGACAATTAAAAGCTTGTTTTACTTACAATAAATTTAAAAAATCTTGTTATTTTATCTGTAGATCTTACAGGATTTCTTTTCGTTTCTTTTTTATTTTCTATTATTCCTTTTATACATGGAGAAATATCTATTAATATATTTTGAGTTTTACACTATATATGACTTAATAGGTTAGAATTGTTTACATCGCAGTGTTTAAGTACTGTAAATTCTGTTATTGAAATTTATACTACTTCAGCGATATGATGCCAGCCTGTAAGTTTTATCGCCAAGGCAATTGTCGTAATGGACAATATTGTCAATATGAACATTATAATGGCTTTGGTAAATACAAAATTGTTATATTTTTTATTATATTATTATTATACCATAAATTGAATTATTTCTTGTCTTTCTTTGCAGTAAATGTTAACAATGTCAATGATGAGAATAAGACAGCGTAAGTGATAGGAAAAAACAAAAACATTTTAATTTTGTATCATATGCGTATCTTCTAATAACAATTAATCTAATATTAGGGTTGTTATTGCACGCGAAGTACTTTGTGCTGAGATGGGTGGCCAATGGTTATTGTCGTGTTTTGCACCATTCAGAGATCGACCTACTATACCTGGCATGGATGATGTATCACCTGAAGAAGTTAGATGGGAAATGTATCAAGCGCAAAAAAATGGTGTCGTCGAACAGGCAGTAAATGAATAAATAAATAAATTAATTAATTAGTTTACTTACTAATCTGAAAGTATTTGCTGCTATATACATATATATGATCTGTATCATTTCTTTTTCATTTATAGAAACTTCGCTTTCAACAATTATGTCAGGATATGCAAGCAAAACGTGAAGCTTTAAAATATCCTACGGAAGAAACTTTAGAAATGTTGGTAAGTAATACTATTGTTTTATTTATAATTATATTAAAAAATTTTTAAGAAGAAATTGTGTATGTTTATGAATTTATATATATATATTTTTACAGAATATATTTTTTGCGAGCTTGAATATTTTTGTACTATTAATTATATTATATTTACATAAACATTCATAATCTAATTATTCATTATAAGTACTTTTTAATGAAATTGTTTTTTCTTTTCTTTTTTGAAGAAAAAACTTTTAGGTAATAGATTTAACAATGGAACATCAGATATGTCCAATTTCTCTTTTGCAAATTCACAAATGTTAACTAATGTGTTTGGTACTGAAACATTTGTTAATCAAAATAATACATTTGGTCAAGGTTTTGGTTCGGTAAATAATAATCCATCTCCATTTACAAGAACGAGCAATTCAGCATCTTTGTTTGGTGCTAGTTCAACTTTTGGTAACAACGCATTGACATTTCCTAATGTAACTAATTCAAATTCAGTATTTGGTGGTACTACGAATACTCCTGTATTTGGTAATGGACAAAATAATCAAACATTTGGTACAGTTGCGCTAGAGAACAATTCTATTTTTGGTGGTGCAACATCACAAGCAGTATTTGGCCAACCTAGCAATTTTGGTACTACCACTCAAACTACTAATGTTTTTGCCAGACCAAGTACATCACAGACAACAACATCAGTATTTGATAGCGGAACAGTAGTACCTTCCAGTTCTTTATTTTATACACCTCAATCAAATACATCCCTGTTTGGTGAAAATAAACCATCCACCAATGGACCATTTGGAGAATCTTCTGCTATACAAACATCAAATTCTATCTTTGGAGGATCAACTACATCATCAGGAAATATGTCTACTAATTCAACAAGTATTTTTGGACAGCCGAAGACTACTACAGTATTTGGAGGTGCACCAGCATTTGGAGCAAATGCTGGATCATTTACAAATAATTCTAGTCCATCTATTTTTGGAGGTCAAACATTTAACAAAGATACACAAGTGCCTAGTGATAATATTTTCGGTAAATTTATTGCCTCATCGAACTTTGTTCCTGCGAGTCAAGGAAATAATGTTTTTAATGTTACAAAAACTACAAGTAATGTGGGCAATTTTGGAGTTTCTCAAAATGCTTTAGCTGTTATGCCAGCAACAAATACAGCTTCCTTTGCCTCGGCAGCAACTACGACACACTACGGTACAGTAAACTCGCAAACTGATACTAAAAATACAACATATACCATTGCAAGGCCAACATTTGGTATAACAAGTACAACTAATCCATTAAGCAATACAGTTGTTTCATCTGCCATGCCATTTGGAGCTACAACAGGAACAAGCTTTAATGGTAATACAAATATAACATCATCACCTTTTATTGTACCTACGTTTGGAGGTTTTACTTCTTCTTTTATGCAAACGAGTACAACAGCCACAACTACTACAACCAATCCATTTATTTCAAAACAAACTAATTCACCATTTAATGGCGCAGCTCACAATCAAATTGGAACAGTAAATGAATCGCTTGTTGCAAATCAATCTAATGAAAAATCACTATTCTCATTTGCACAAAAAAATACTCCCACTGATGATACTACTTATTCTGAAGAATTACAATTAACTGATGATGAAAAAAGTATTTATTTAGCAAACGAATTTATAGTTGGTAAAATACCACTAAAACCTCCAAGTAAAAATATGATATAACGCTGTTGTATTTATATATATATATTTATAAATATGTAAACATATGTATATGAAAAGTTAAATTCATTACATTTTTATAAAATAGCATAATTGTACTAATACTTAAAGATATTCATTGTAATTTATTTATAATTTTATCATTGGATAAAAATTATAGTCAATTATTGTATATAAATCGTTGAATAAGATTTGTAATATAATTACTTTTAGAAAAATCTCAAATAACAACTGTTATTTCAGCAAATATATATAAATATAAACAAAGAAAGAAACAAATAAATTTACGAATAATTTGTTAATTTAATTTTTACCTATATTATTATTTACATATATACATTTGTACTTGATAAAATAACATTCATTAATTACTAAACTATAAACATTATTATACATTTTTATAATGAATTACTCCTGATGGTGGTAACGGTGGTGGTGGAGGTGGTGGAGGAGCTGAAGCAGTAGATGGAGAACGAGATGTAACAGAAGTTACGTCGTTACTAAACTGCATAGCTTCTGATACCTAAAAAGACATTTTGTTACGATATAAAATTAAAATAATTGAAATGAAATGCCATATTTTAATATTATATATATTTTACTTTGATTGTTAAACTTAAATTGATAAAAAATAGGTAAAAAGTAGGCTTATTATTAAGTAAGATAATTATTAATGTTCTGACCTGAGGTAAATGACATAAAGAATTTGTGTAATTTATTCGTTGTGCATAAGGTACCGATCCATGATTAGATAATTGAGATGGACCAGGTGGAATACCGCTAGTAGATTTGTATCCAGTTATCTAAAAAGTAAAAAGTACAAAAAAGAGAATACATTTACAGATTCCAAAGTACGCATTATTTTATAGCTAAAATAAATAATAATGTTTTAACATACTTTGTCATTCATTTCAGGAAAAATTGTACTTAAATTAAAATTGGTGAGACTGGTTCCAGATGGGTGATGAGACATGGTCACTGAATTACTTGTGACAACTCGAACTCTAGGAATATTTGGATTTACGGAAAAACCAGCAGGTGTTATTGTAGGCACATTTTGATTCCCAGCAACGGATGGTGGTGGTGGCAAAGTATTTACAGCCTTTGTATACATGTTTGTTTGCGAATGATTCTGATAAAGAGAATTTGCATGTGGCAAAGGTAAAAATGAATTCGATTGATGATAATCTTCTAGAGGTGAATTCATATTAGCAAGAGGGAATTCAATATTTTGTATTGTCCCGTCTACACCTTTCCTTTTACCCTTCTTTGCAGTTGATGCATAGGAGCGTTTATCGCAGTTTTGATGTTTCCCATAATTTTGATGTTTTTGTTGAGTCGCACTTGTAGATACATTAATTGTTGAAGTGGTAGTAGTAGATGTTGTTATTGGTGTATTTGGTAGTAAAAATGTATTTACCTCCATATAATCCGTATTTTCATGCAATGGCATCATGTAGCTACTAGATGTATTTGGTATACTAGTTATAAAAGTCGAAGTAGGATAGATATTGGCATTTGATGAATATGTATAAGAATTAAAATTCTGATTAACCATTTGCCCATATCCTGTATTGTCATCTGTATTTGAAAAATAGTTAAGTGGCATCACAGCATCACTGGTTGGTAGGCTACTTTGGAATTTATTTTGTGAATGACTAGAAATAAGCTTTAAGGATGTATGCTTATCCTGATTATTAGTATCATTGATATTAGTATTTGAACTAATTAGTGCTTCAGCTGTATAATTACTTTTACAATTTCTACTTCTCCAATAAGCATTATTTTGTTGATACTTTTGTTGATGCTGATAAGCTTGCTCTGAGAACGTATGACTCGATGTTTTTTGTTCTTCGTGTCTCTGATGAAGTTGCTCATTTGTTGAAGTTTGCTTTCTAATATCTATTTGTCGTTTATTACTTCTAGGAGTAACATTATTTTTTCTTTGATGCTTCCTACTCGTTTGTTGCTGCTGTTGCTGTTGTTGTTGTTGTTGCTGTTGTTGTTGTTGCTGTTGTTGTTGTTGCTGTTGTTGTTGTTGNTATATATATATATATGTGAATAAATTATATATGTCAGAAATAAAAGTTATTCCAGTCTTATTTAACTATATATTAACTATATATATATATATATATATATATATATGTATTTTTATTGTTTTATTTTCGATTAGATAAGTATTATTTCAAACCATTCAATTTGTTTTCTTGAGATGAATGCATATTATTAAATTTATAGTTATTAAATAATATCGATAACCATTTGTGAAAGAGAGAATAAACTATTTATAAATTCATTAACTATTATATATTATACAAATATATAATACATTATAATATATCAGTGATCGTTTTAATTATCTATTCACTTATGAAATATTTTTAATATCAATTATAAAAAGTTATAAATTATTAATATACAGTGTAAATATATAATGATTTCAATGTTATGGTTTATCAATATATTAATATTATAAATATTATTATTTATATTAGTGGCGTAGCAAAATTCGACCTATCTACTCTAATTTTAAATTTAGCTACCAGATAGCGTATTCAAGTGCTAGAGCGTGAATTCTTAGGGAAATCTTAGTCAGGCCACGCGCTTTACTTTATATTATGGAGGGTGCCTGATAACCAGTTCGGTTTTAAAAGAAACCACTCCACATCTCATGCCATACACAAAATCATCACAGACATAAATCGCCATTTCCATAGAGGAGAAATAGTGGGTGCATGTCTAATAGACATAGAACAAGCTTTTGACTCAGTTTAGTAAAATGGACTCCTATACATCCTAAACGATCTCAAATTTCCCGAGGATTCAATCCACTTAGTCTGGAACATGATCAATGACAGAAAATTCGTAACATGGAATGAAGACACATTCTCTACTGTCACCTTCAATATAATTGAAGGACTAATGCAAGGAACAGTAAATTCACCCGAACTTTTTAATATATTCACGTACGCAATTCCAAACCTCCATCCTCTAAACACAAACAACAATTCCTACTCTGCAGCTTTCGCTGACGATCTCATAATACTATATGGCGATAAGTCCCCTCTCTCGGTCCAATCCAACCTCGAAATTTTAGTAAACAAAACAACCGCCTATACCTGCAATGGAACTTAAAAATCAACCCGGATAAAAGTAAAACGATCCTCTTTCATAAACCACTAAGATTCCTAAGCCAGAAAATCAAACTCGAAATTAAAAACTTTCAAATTTACATCCATGACAATAATGTTAAACACCCAATACTAAACAAAAAGGATGTAAAATATCTAGGCATGACACTAGACTATTTACTAAGACTAACACCTTACGTAATAAACCAGATCCAAAAAGTAAAGACTGTCTTTAAAGCTAGTTCTAGACTATTCTTCAACAAAACCATATATCCTAAAGCCAAAGTAATTTGTTACTTATTACTGATCAGATCAATCATGACGTACGCCTTCCCAATCTGGTAGAATATAAGCGCCTCAACAATAGAAAAAATGCGCAAATTCGAAAGATACTGCCTCCGTGTATGTCTCCATGTTTTTCGCAAACGCAACTCTGATGACTTTGTCAACAATAAAACTATATACAACTTAGCAAATATCGCCCGTATCGACAACCTCCTCTTAAAAATAAACCGGGATTATTTTGCGCAACTGAAATCCATTGATAACAAATTCCTAAAAGAATTCAGCCAAAATGGAATCAAAAACTTTCATGATGAAGCCATTTCAGGTTACATCCTGCCACATGCATTCATGTTTTTTGACAAACTAGGATACCTTCAGAATGGCTCAAACATACCAATTTTGTACCACATATTCAGAAATCAATCCAATAAATCTATCCCCCAGAATCCAGCTGATACTTCCAATCGAAATCTAAAATATTCCACTACAATACCAAACAGGGACATCACTGACTTCCACAGACTCAAATTAAGGCCGGTGATACATGTAAAATAAAAAATAAATCGAATTTTTTTTTCATAAATAGTTAGTTTACCATCTTAAAAATATGCCTGTAAATTTTTAGAATGAAATTCGCATTATTTATCGATTAAAAATTCATTTAAGTGCTCCGCCTCAACTCGGCGCTAGACGCGAACGCTAAACTTTGAACGCGTTTTTCTCGAAACGACTTTTTCAAACTGTAGTGAAAGATAACTCAAAAAGGTTTCAACCGATTCTTATGAAATTTAGCACACATTTTCTTTATAGTATTAGCTTCTAGTTGAACTTCAAAAATGCCACAAAAATTTTCAAAAATTGCCATTTTTTACCCAAAAACCGTTAAAAAAAGGGTCAAAAATCAAACTTTTTTGTCTGAGTCGTGCCAATTTACGATTTTTTGACTTTTTAGTTTTTCCTTAGTTCAACTAGAAGATACATGTTTTATGAACACACTCCGACTTTTTTTTTAAATTTTAGATTGCTGTAACTAAAGCTAAAAATCACCATGATTGATGCGTTTCGCCGCGAGGGCCTCAGGAAATTAATTACTATGGCGGCCATTTTGAAAAAAAAATCAGATTCTTATATTTTAATATGTAATGAATAAACATGCTGAGTTTCAAAACGATTCATTTATTCCTTCCATTTTAAATAAGCCTCTGACAAAACGGTCAAAATTTAGGCGTTTAAATGTATCGCCGGCCTTAAATAGATACTGGTGATACTGGTGGCTCTCTGAAGACGCCAGATTCATTGACGATATAAGGAGAAGGAAATTCAGCCTGAACCACTCTTAAAAACTACCCTAATCTACCCTTTTCCACTTGACTGCTAGATTCCTTAAATCTCATTTTTTTATACTAAACCAAAGCGGCATGATCTCATTGTAAATATGCGGCATTTATGACAATTGTAATCGTATATGCGATAAACATTTGTACCGGTAACGTTTGTATTACTCTCACATACCTCCTTGTAAATATATCCCTCCCCCCTTAGTTTTAAGATACTACATTGTTTATTGTGAGTTTTTTGATTAATTTTTTCTCGCAACGCATCAACACGATATAGCTAGTAATTTTCGGCGGATTTGCCTTTTACTATTAATTAACATTAAATTACATAATCTTTAAATAATAAGTTACGGCACATTAGCGAGTTCACCCTCCCCGTTTTCCAATTACAGAGCATAATGCGACTCAGTCCAGTGCTGTCAGATCGTGGGTAAATCTTACCCTCTCCCTGTGCCACTGGGATTGCCCACAATGAAAGTTTTCCATGTCCGTGTGTTTGGGATGTC
>NW_015148972.1:4968708-5021320 GCF_001465965.1 Polistes dominula | reverse complement strand
TATATAACTTCAGACACACTCTGTATATACAAACACAATATAATTTATACATTGTATACCTTTTGTAAAATACTTTTCTATATCTTCTACATTAATCTTGTTTGACCATTTTAATGGAGATATCCTCTCTAAAGCTGGCTCTGCGGGTACAGATATTCCAGCTTCTTGAAGCAAGGTTGAAAGTAATTGTGTCCGTGAGAATAATAATGTTACAAGTTTTTTTAAACGTGCTAATTCTTCTTCTAGAGAAGAATAAAAAAAAGAAATAATAATGTTTATATTTAACTTTACAACATTTGTAAGCAATGATAGTATTACAAATTATATTGATATATACTGTGAGCTTCCGATGCATGAGCGAAGAATAATTCTTCAGTACGAACATGAAGTTCTTTGATATATTTTGATGCATGAATCAATATATCAACTTTGTTGCGTTTGCGACCTTCTTGATGAGGAGGTAAGAGATCTGCCAAGGTCTTGAAATATGTATTCATTCGTTTTCGTCTGTCTCGCTCCCATGTTTTGGCTTTACTAAAACAATTATTAATCTGAAGGACAATTTTGCTAAAAATCATTGATAAAAAATTTAATAATTTTTTTTAATTATTAACGCATATAAAAGTCATCGTCTATTGCCAGATTTTTAACATCGCTATTTTAACGTCGCTTATTTATATTTTCAATACAAAATTTTCTATAGAACTATGTACATAAACGAAACTTTTTTCTTTAATGATATATAGCAATGGTGAATGAAATTTGACAGAAACTTACGTGTTTTCTTTTCGAGGCATAATTTATTTTCTTGACATCGTTTAATTAAAATGACGTATCATGGGAAGCGTCAAAATATCACTTATCATCCACATTATGATTTTAAATTAATATATTTTTACACTTTGACATCTCGATAATTGAGCTGGCCCCAGATGGGCTCCAACCGGTTTTACATTCTACTCCATTCTTTCACCGTAAAATTTGAGATTTCAGATCGAAGTTACAGATTGCGCCACTATTCCTGTACCAGTGACATCTGATAGAACGAAAATGTACTTATCTAAATACATACAATATAAATAATATTGTTCAATTTCTTTTTTATCCTTACAATTTGTTAAATATTCTATGACAAGATTTTTTAGTTCGCCGTAAAATAATTATCGTTTGTCACATCAATATAAATAAGTGTCAGGTGCTGATTCTATTAGAGTTAATGGAGAAAAATTTCTTTAGCTTATTTGGTTAAAGGTTATCAAGTGATTTTGTAAAAGAGTGGGGCGTAACTAAAATTGACTAACATTTTCATTTATGCAATTGTGTTATTTCTATTTTTTCTAATATCAATAACAATTTTAATTAATATATTTTATAAAACGTCATAAAAATGTGTATGAATAATTAGCTAGTTAAAATTATATTTCTGTTCATTGGAAAATTAATTATGAGCATAGTTTTTTCTAGTACAGATGGTTGGATTATTTCTCATTTAGATTATCTCAATAATGTTTATCAAAGTGTTATCACAGAAAGCGGATTGCATTCTTTGATATTTAATAATATGTTGTTTAAAATTAATTCCCAATATTTGAGACAAAATCAGTTGGCACGTACCATGGAAGATAATGTAAATCCTTTACTAAGCAAAACTAGGAAACGTAAACGAAACAAACTTCTTCCGCAGGACCATTTAAACGAAGTAGGTTCAAAATTATTTTGAAGATATCATCGCTTTACATTATGTTTCATATGTTTTTCTATTTTATAGTTAAATTTTATTCAACAAGCATTCAACAAACTAATATCATCTGGCAAATTAAATGGATTGTTCGGTGATAATATTTCAGTTGATAATAATGAAGTGGCACGTACAATGTCAGAGAAATTTTACTCCGATACATTTTATCAAAGATTAGAAAATTTACACGGATGTAACAATTCTGATGTAGCGATTATACGGAAGGCACAGTATAAGAAATATGTATTTCCTAAAAAGTGCAGCTTTTATTGTTACGATGTCAGAAACATGACGCAGAAGATGGAGTTGAACAATCAGTATGATTTTGTACTATTGGATCCCCCGTGGTGGAACAAGTCTATAAGAAGAAAAAAGAGCAAATCTGTAGCAGCTAGGTGATCTTGTATGGTTCAGTTTAAACCAGTAAAAAAAATAAAATAACGAAATATTTATCAGCACTTTTAAAGAGAACAAGTAATTTATATACTAGTTATATTTATCCTGTTCTCAGTTTTCTAAACAAAGATCGGTAAATAAGATTTTAGATGCAACTATTCGTCGTTAAAATCACTCTCGAACATTTGATAGTATATTGTTTGTTTTATTTTTATTTTTAAGTATTATTATTATAGCAGTTATTTAATATCATTTATAACATCTTATAAATTGCCAAAATTTTATTTAATATCTTTGTAACAGTTATCAAATGATGTATAATGAAGAATTAGTTAAAATACCCATTGGAAAATTATTATGTTCAAACGGTATCGTAGCAATTTGGTGCACCAATGCTCCCAGTCATTTGAATAGTATTTTTAATGAAATATTTCCTTCCTGGGGTGTTACGTATAAAGCAAAATGGTATTGGGTCAAAGTAAGTTCAATAATTGCAACAAAACAGATTTACTGAATATTTCAACAAACAGTAAAATATTAGAACTTCCAATTATTTCAGGTAACTCAAATGGGTAATACAATTTGTAATTTTACTTCAACGCCCGGAAAACAGCCTTATGAGTTAATAATATTAGGATGCGCATCTGATATTAATGTTAATATTCCAGATGGTAAATTAATTATCAGTGTACCAAGTGCTGTACATTCGCATAAACCACCTCTTATAGGTGAGTACTATGACGTATTTCAAATATAAATGTGTTTTTTTTTTTCAAATATTTATATTAAAATAAAAACTTTTCTAATATTTTAGAAGTTATAAAAGAATATTTACCTAGCGAGCCAAAGTGTTTAGAAATTTTTGCTAGATATTTATTGCCTGGATGGACAAGTTGGGGTTTAGAGGTGTTAAAATTTCAAGATCTTTCTCTGTATACAATTCTAGAACATGTTAAAAATAATAAAGATGCCACGGAAAGCGTGGCAGTAGTTGTGAAGTAGTAGATAGTTACATGCATTAACTACAATTATTATTGTAACTACCAGTTATTTGGGCAATTAAACAATTATGTTTAAATGTGATATAAGTTTATAAACCTTTATTATTATTATTATTATCATCATATATATATATAAATTATTTATTTGTTAATTATACAAGTCTTATAAATTTATGTAGTATTATTTACATGATAATGAACGCCATTTTTAATTGGCGCACGATAACCATATGGATTCATGGTTTGCCACCTCCAAAAATCTTCACCTTTATTTAAAATATATTATTAAATTTAAAATATAATTAAAAATATTTTTCACATTTACATACGGTATAATTGAATATACTTACACATTCGTTCAACATTGTGTTTAGTTTTCCATCCAAGTTCTTTTTTTGCTAAATCTGTATTAGCAAACATCGAAACAATGTCGCCTTCTCTCCTATCTTTTATAATATATGGAACGGTTGAGCCTGTCACTTTTTCAAATGTTTTTATTAATTCAAGAACGGATACTCCTTGTCCAGTACCTAAATTGTAAATTTTTAGTCTGACATGTTGTTTATGTAAAGCATTTAAAGCAGCTACATGACCAGATGCCAAATCCATTACATGAATATAATCTCGAATTCCTAACAAAAAAGTAATTGATAAGTAAAAGAGTTTGTTTAATAATTACTAGAAACAATAAACTTTATATTGTACCCGTTCCATCCTTTGTAGGGTAATCACCACCAAAGATAGTCAATTCAGATTTATGCCTTAATGCAACTTGTGCAATGTATGGCATTAAATTTGTAAATGGTTTAGTTGGGTCTTCTCCTATTAATCCGCTAGGATGAGCACCTACTGGGTTGAAATATCTTAAAGAGATTATATTCCAACTCTGTCAAATAAAATGAATTTTGCACTCTGAGAAATAATACAATTTATAATAATTGTAAATAATGTTTTTTATCTTAAAAGAAATACATATTAAAATCATACCTTTTCTGCTCTTGATATATCTTTAAGCATCTCTTCAATGAAATACTTAGTACGACCGTATACATTAGTTATATTTCCTGTGGGATGTTCTTCGGTTATTGGTAATTCATTTGGTTCTCCATATACTGTACAAGAACTACTAAAAACTAATTGAAAGCACCCAGCAGCTTTCATTACCTAGAGATATTAAATTATTTTATAATAAATTAAATCGCATAGTTATCATTGTATATAATAACGAAATATTCTTACTTCTAATAAATTAATGGCACCGATAATATTATTCTTGTAATAATGAAGTGGAACTTGCATGGATTCACCAACTGCTTTTATTGCCGCAAAATGAATGACACAATCTATTTTATGCTAAAAAGTATTATATAAATTAATAGGAATATCATAAAAATGAGTATTACTTTATATTGATAATACTTACTTTATTAAATAATTCTTCAAGGTTGTTTTTATTGATTAGATCACAATTGTAAAATATTACTTTTTTTCCGGTTATTTTTTCAACTCTTTTAAGAGCAGCCGATTCACCTTTACCTTCTACAACGCTATTCGCAAAATTGTCTATGGCTACTACATCATATCCAGATTCTAAAAGTTCAACAATACAATGACTAGCAATATAGCCAGCACCCCCAGTTACAAATATTGTCTTCCAATTTTCACTCATAGCTGTAATAATATAATAATATAAAAAATAAAATAAAAAGAACTATTTATAATTAAATGATTGTATTTATTATAAATGAAGAAATAAATGTTATCACATTGTGTGAAAATATTTCAAGGCCGATCGTGCAAATCTGCATGTAATCGTGGGCAATCACCTTCAGAAATGTGTACGTTGAAAGTTCAAGGACACACGTAATAGATCATTCTGAGAATGATTGAATAAATAGATATTAAACATTTAAATTTTAGTAGAAAGTATATAATATAAATGTTTTTCTTAAATAGTTGGATGCTTTTAATTAACAATAATTAGAAGTTTTTAATAAAAATATAATTTAAAAAAAAGCAAAAGAAAAAGAAAAATGCCTATGAAAATTTGAAAATCTGGAGGATCATTTCGAATCTTTTAAAGATCTACTGCGCAATCGTATTTTCAAATATAACGGTATTCCTCGAATGCTCATGGTTCACCTTGCATCATAATTAACTACGGAATGTACTATATGTAACACTATATCGCAATTAAATAGTTTTTTAAACTTGAATCCTATTACAGCAACCTTGACATTCTTTGTTAAATAATACAAAGTAAAAGACTCAGTTGATTAAATTTATAAAGAACTTATTTTATTTATAAGAAATATAAAAAATAATTAGAAAATATATACGAATTAATCCAAATTGAATTTTGATTTTTTAATAATTACAATATATTTTCCTTAAATATTTGTAGAATAAATTTGAATAATTCAATCACTTTATTAGTTTTTACTATTGTTTAAAAAATATGTAAATAAAAAAATTGAATAATTTTACCTTGAAAAGTAATTTATTTATTCACTCGATTAGGTATTAATTAAAATTATTTTTTTTTAAATGTCGAAGAATCGTGGAGGATACTTTCGCGTTTATCTAATGACTGAATGTATTTCCAGTTATGTCTACGTTCTTCAACTGAAGAAGGGAGAATTTAGTATACTCTGAAACTAAGAACAGTGCCTCTTGCACGATTATACGAAATCACGTACTATACCTATCTTCATACACTCTCACTCTTCCATTCGTACGATCTGTAATAACAGGTTCTTCCTTTCACAACCTTCCAAACGCCATTTCTTATGAAAGATGCTTCAAAGACGATATAGGAAAATGAAATTGTTCTTAATTATTTGTCCTTTATTAAACGTATTATTATTTATGGAAAATTTAAAGTCTGCAATACTTATCATGATGAGAGAATAAAATAATAAAAGAAAGTTTATAGCTTTATTAAATGTTAATTGATTTATAAATATATTTATATATATATACAATTATCACATATTTACTGTAATGTCAATACTTTAATTAATTTATGCAATAATTCCTTTTGTTCTGCATTGAAATATGGCCATAATTCACCTTCTAATTCAAATAATACTTGAAAATCGCGTGATTGACAAGCAAGTACCAATGATTGCAGTAATAAAAGTTCATCCTCGCTCATATCAAGACCTATAATGTTTAAATAATTTTTGTAACATATATACAATTTTCAGACTTTAATTTATGCAATAATTTTTAAATAAGAAATAAGCATACAAACCATTGTTTGTACCTTCCTCAACCCACGTATACTTCTCTAAAACTTGCACCAATGACGGTGCTAGCCTTTTAGGTGATGGTTGGAGAATTAAAAGTAAAAGAACTCTTGTTATTTCGCATCTAAAAAATATTATAATTAAAATTATAGATGAACCTTCATATGTTACCAAAAGAATATATTGTATAAATAATATAAATATACTTACCGACGTAAAATAACATTGTAATTGCTTCTTATACCGATATTAATGTAAGTTTTTACAAATTCGACAAATTCATTAAGAACATTTAAAGCAGCAACATGATCACCTGAAATTATTATTTAAAAATGATCATAATATATATCTATAGTTATAATTTTTATGCAATATAACAAATTTTCTACCTTGTTCGATATAATAAGAAATCAAAGTATTAACACCTTTTGGAGTTGGAAAAGTATCAATCGATTTTCGTAATTGTTGAATTCCAGCTGAATTGGCACCTAATGATAATGCTAATTCTATTGCTAGTCCTGCAGATAATGTATTAAATCCCATTTGATTGCTACAACGCAATGAGGAATGACGAAAACAGCTGACTGCTGTCTAAAATATATTTCCTTAAGCTTATGATTTAAGATATCAATTAAAAGTAGAAAAAATTAATGAATAATTAATTATTTACCACCATATTTTCTTGTCCTAATGATGGACAACCGATATCATTATTTTTTTTTTCCGCAGTTAAAAACTGCCTACCAGCTTTAATTAGCAAGCTTATTTCAGAAGAAGCATTTTTTAACGTTCCATGACATCTAGCTGCTGCTAAATAACATAAGCCTGCATATTGCCATAATTCTTTTTGTTCGCATTCAACAGCCAAAGCACCTATGTACAGAATTGTTATAAAACTATACTAAAAAATGTTAGCAAATATAATAGTATAATACTACTTACAAAATTGATCATTGGCTTCTGTAATATTAGGCTTTCTTAGAAAACGTCTAAAATTTATTGAAAAATGATTTTAGAATTTATTTTAGAATGGTTTTATTAATTTAACAAAGATGAATTAGTCATGTGAAATTTTTTTACTTTTTAATTTTGTTTGATATGATTTGATATCTTGCCAAAATATCTGCTGTGTCTACCTTCTGTCCTTGATTGATTTGAGACATCTTAGTTAAATAAATAATTATAAATATCAAACATACTGATACATTTCTCTTTCATAAATATTTGTATAAAATATAATTTTTCTTGTATGCCTTATAAGAAACTTTAAAAATATATATATATTTAAACTTAAATATATACAATATAAATGAAATAAATTTTAATACAAATTTTTAATTATAAAGCCAGTATATCTTAATATAATTTGATAATGCTAATTAATTTATTATAGAATATTTGTCCTAAGCAAAGAATACAGAAGTATACAAAAGTTCACAAATCCCCTTTTCAATTTAATCAGTTTCATCTTAGTTGCTACCGGGATCACTAGTCGCCGATAGTAGGTACTTAACTGTAGGGACCCTGTAGGAGGGATGCGCATGTACATTGCTGGGGGACCGGAACTCGATTTTGCGCGCGAATGATTCAAACATTGAAATAATTATGAAATAATGAATTGCATCAAATACAGAAAAAAAATGAACTATATTTAATGATAATTAAAAATTTATATTAAAATAGAATAGGTTACACGATAAATTACTATAAATTCAAACGGTCCCCCAAAATTTTCAGCCAATGGCACATGAGCTGAATATGAATGGATGAAATGGCATCCCTCCTACAGGATCCCTACTTAACTGTGGCTGCCTTGATCCAACGGTATCAATTTCCGTCGATAGGTGCGTTCCGATCGAGACCACCAAAGCGCCATCTGTGAGAACTATACGCGCGACCAGCAACGGGTCAGCTATTACTCGCTCTCTTTTCGCTTACCAGTCTTCGCAGTAATTACACGTTTGGTCGACTAGTCTTAAGCTTATTTTTATAGCGCGTTCTCTTGTATTATTTGAGTTGTGCAATAAATATATTAGGTCATCCTGAAAATTTCTTCTTTTTTTGTGGTGATAAGTTAAACAATATTGCATGCGTAATATACTTTTTTTGTATTTTACGTTATTTTATTAAATAATATCAATTCTACGCTATTTTACATTTTTCTATACTTTAAATTATTCAACCTAAAAAATATTGTGCCCGTAGAATTATTAAAAAAAAGAAGAAACTTTTAGGACGACCTAATATATTCCTTCGAATTCTAACCCCTTCTAGTTAATTATTATAGAGCGCAATTGCTCCATAATTGGTGACCCTGACGTGATTCAGATAGATTACTTCGCCACGAATTTTTCAACTCACAAGAAGAGTCCACGGCTTGATATTTTAAAACGTTTATGAAACTTTATAAATTTATATGGGTTCGTTAGGATTACAGATCGTACATATCCTATTTCTTTCAGATCTCTTCTAATATTGTCCTCCCATCAACGTCTCGGCCTATCTAGTGGTCTTTTCTCGTTCGGTATACCGACTAATATTTGTTGTACAATCGATGTACTTCTATGTTATGGAGTTTTCTCCATTCACCCGTTTCCTCATCGCGTTCTGCACTGAAGATTATACGAAGAACTTTGTTTTCGAAAACCCTAAATTTCTTTTTGTTCCGTAACGTAAGTGACCACGTTTCGCTACCATAAAGGACTACCGGCAGGTATAGTTCTATATATCCGGCAGGTATATGGTTCTGTATATCCTGGTTTTTAATCGCCTAGACAGTAACCGCGCGCGAGCTAAGTAATTTATTGACCGAATAAAAGCATGCATTGCCTAAATTGATTCTTTTCGTTCGTCTGATTTATGATCGATCCTAAATACCTAGAGTTGCTGACCCGTTCAAAAATTTTATTCTGGACAACTAAAGTTCCAGTATTAGGCATATTCTGAACTCTATTGGTGACCATATACGTAGGTTGGAACTTAAATAGTGGCAACTATTTATTCACAAYCGRTAYAAAARARTTACRTGTTTGCACCTGTTACTGTCCTTCAAAGTAGTCACCAGCGTTGTGTAGAACCCGTTGCCAGCGATGTGGAAGGCGTAGTATACCGTTAGCAGAGCCTATTCTGTTGATGATGCGAATGGAGTGGTCTACTGCCATGTTTCATCCACTGTTACGATACGGCGTAAGAAAGCCTCTCCTTCGCGCTCATAGCGCTCCAAGTGCGTCTGGGCAGCGTTGTAACGCATCCATTTCTGCATTTCCGTCAATTCATACGGAACCTATCGTGGCATTCGCTTCAGAATTGTTCCAGAGATTCAACAGGCAGTAGACCGCTCCATTCGCACCATCAACAGAACAGGCTCTGCTAACGGTATACTACGCCTTCGACATCGCTGGCAACGGGTTCTACACAACGCTGGTGACTACTTTGAAGGACAGTAACAGGTGCAAACATGTAACTCTTTTGTATCGGTTGTGAATAAATAGTTGCCACTATTTAAGTTCCAACCTACGTATTTTATTTTTTCCACGCTATGTAATTTTACATGTTCGTTTAAGGGGGTCATCCCATGTGATGGGCTCAAAAAATCGATTTTTTTTTTTCATAAATTGCTTTCTTAACATGTCTAGAATACGGTAGTAAAGTGATTTTTGAAAATTCGAAGTCGTTTTAAAGATACAGCAGGTAGAAAAAAGAGCTGTTTGGAGCGCTGAGTTGGCAGTTGGGGTCCGGGCCTATTGTGTATCGTCGACTTTATACCTAACCCCCCTTTTATACATATATACATTTATACAAGTTTAGACAAGTTTCTACAGGCTTAAACAGAAATTTCTATAGTTATTAAATATTTTACCGAAGTTATTTTAGTCTTGGTTGAACTTCGAAGAGTGCAACAACTACAAATAATTTCTTTTCATAGATATGAAAAAGGAAGTTTGGGCAACGTTTTATCACAAATGTTCTTCAGATAAAAACCCTCAACATCAATTTTGTCCAGAAGGTGAAGACAGTTGATGTAAATGGCGTAAGGCAGAAGCTAAGAATGAGCTCGACCAATTTCATCACGATAAACCACCTCTAATACCAGAAGTACAAGTAGCTATCAAACCGGTTTTCGAAGATTTATCGAAAGACGAATTATTTATTCGTTGTTTAGGAGCAGAGACACAAAACAATAACGAATCTTTGAATTCGTTGATTTGGACTTTTGCTCCTAAGCATCTTCATTCTGACCCCAAGATTGTTGAAATTGCTAGCTACTTATCAGTTATCATCTTTAATGAAGGTTTTAAAGGTGTTTTAAAAGTAATGTCGGTTATGGGGTGCCCCATTGGCCGCGAAGCCCATATGTATGTTGAGAAACGTGATGAAAAGCGAATCTCACGTTCTGAGCGACGCGTAAGTGATGTCGTTAAAAAAGCCAGGATTGACTCAAGAGCTGAACAATCTGCTTTAAAAGAGTTTCAAGAGGAAGAGGAAGGAATATTCTATGGACCAGGCATCGCCGATTGAGGGTAAGTTGAGATTTTCATAGTTTTTTATGGACTTGAAACTTTAAACGCGTTTTTCTCAAACTGTGTTTTTCAAACTTTCCTTCATCGTATCTCAAAAACGGCTTGACCGAATGACTTGAAATTTATAAGGCACACTCAACACATGTAAACGCATGAAATGAATTATTATCAATCGAAAATTTCCAAAATTTCGATTTTTTTATAGCAAAAAACAAAAACAAAACGCAAAATTCGCAACTTTTATTTCAAATGTCTACCAAAAGTCCAATTTTTTGTATATTCATTTGATAATAGTCCATTCCGTGCATTTAGGCTTACAGATTAGAACGCCGTTTTTTTTTTCGTTTCAGATAAGCCAATCAGCCGGAATCGTGGAGGAAGTGCGAGCTCATTTTTTCGAGGCGGGGGTGTTCAGAACGCTGTAACTCAAGTTCTACACAATATTTTTAGCTTAAAATTTATATTTATACTGTCGAAATATATGTTAATAAATGATAATAAACTTAAAGCTCTATCTATTTACTGGTCGTAGAAAAAAATCCTAAAAAATCCCTAAAAAACAGGCAGTCACATGGGATGACCCCCTTAATATCTACTGTGAAAGCTCCGCTTCTCCTAGCTCTTCTTTATTAAGTTAAAAGTACGAACGACCATCAGTTTACCAATAATATTCTGAATCGTTGTTACTCTTATAAAAAAGAGCTATAACTCCTCATTGCAGTTATATCGATTCAGCTTTACGCTGAGATGATTTGAAGATATTTTACAGATATGATCCTATAAATGGGTATTTTAAATTTTAATGATGCTTCAATCTTATGTGAAGGCTAATACAGTTTTGCTTTTGAGAAACGTGGATAGTTTAGTGCCCAGTTGAAAAACTAACTTATATTTTAAAGTATGTATGGAAATAATATGAGTTTATGCTTCGTAGTATGCAGTCGCACACAAAAACACAGATATACAACGTTTAGTAGCCAGGAGTGGGGACTACGAAGCACCACATAAAGAGGAGACCGAGATAATAAGAAACAAATGTGTACTGTCTTCTATCTCATTCTCTCGCAGGCTCAATCCTATATACAATATGTATATATGTTTGTCTTTCTTTCGTAGTGTTCTGTCGTATGTTTTGTTTCATCATTTCATCCGCTTTCAAATTGCTCCGATTCTAAAGAAGTTTTTACTTCAAAAATATTTAAACTCATTATTTATCAAGTAACAAGTGTGGTTTACAAGTGTGGTTGCACAATGTACTTTACACCTGTGTGTGCATATTAGGTTGTGTGTACTGTAAATCGTTTTGCGATCATTTTTAATTAATACATCATTTAATACAGAGAGCACTATTTCTACATATCACGTGTGATGTGAAAAAAATAGACGTTTCTATATTTTTATATGTATATTAAATATTTCTAATAATTTCAAAATTTTCTGTTTTGATAATCGTTTTGCATAGTAGAATTACTGCATTTATTTGTGGAAACTTTGATATACTCTTATATTACTAGTATGCATATGTACTAATGTATACATTTATTTTTGCTTTAGTTTTTTATGCAATAATCACTAGCCTTGGCAACAGATTACAGCAATCAGTACATATACCTATTAATACATAAGTTTAGAAAACGTGGTTGAACAAGGGTGTCGGAGGTGTTCCGGAACAAGCACTCTAGTTTAGGCTTTTGCACCCTGGTGAAATGTGTGAGAATCGTGGAGTGAGTGGGTGGATATATATCTTTTGTCTTTTTAAGTATGGGTAATATGTCGACAGGTAGCATACTTTTTTGAGCGAATGTGAAAACTTTAATTTTAAGTAGGTAAGATCCAGGAAAGGCACTAGCCTTGCTTCCATTCTGGAGTGGAAATTCCGCCTCCTGGTTTACACAGGATTATCACGAAATTATATCTCATTCTATTATGCTTTATTTGTAAATTTATTTTGTGACTATTCTGTAATCTTTATTATGTATCATGATTCAAAGGGATTGCAACGATTAGAAAGATTCATTTCTATTTCGATTCTATCTCAAACGAGATAAAGTCGAATCAAATATGCAAATTCTTTGAAGCATTTGATACTTAGTTTTAAGTATTTCAGGATTAGCACTACGCACTATTGCGATTTCGTCTTACAGTTAGAAATATTTGATATAATTAAATATAACGAATTAATGAAATGAAGGTATTGCAAGAAAATGCATTACATTTATTGCACTTTTTGTTTAAATTCGATTTTATTACTCGATGTTAAAAGTGCGAAGTGTTATTAGGTCATCGAGGGAAATCATTATTTGCTTGGACATTCGATTAAATGTTCTCGTGCATGGTCAATGAACTCTAAGTTCATTGATGGTCCACGAGTTAGAAAAGTGAAAGTGAAATGCAAATGAATTTTTTAATAATTGAGAATTAGAATTATAACAAAATACGAGTTCATTTGCAAAGTTAGTATGAAAGATCTTATCTTGCTCGCACGTAAGAAATGTCCAAATTTTCAAGAAATGAAGAAAGAAGAGGCATATGCCGAAGATGCCTCTACTTAATTGTGGCTTAAGAGGGCAACTATAGGCTATTGAATTATTTTCAAAGGTTCAACATCATGTTCGAACCTTCTGTGAGAATGGTTCTTTAGTCATATTTTATATTTTATTCTATTGTTTCTTTGCTCGTCATTAATTTGTAGTTGTAATTGGAAATGATGGATCATTCCATCTCCTTGGGATACCAAATTCGTGTCTAAATCGTTAAAAAGATACATAAGTCAAAAACATTAAAATACCCTTATTATTAAATTTTAAAGCTTAATTAATGTTCGGTGAATATTAAAGTAATTTCTTTTTTCTTGTTTCTTCTTTAAGATTTTTCACTGTGATCGTATTTTATTAAATTTGTTATTTTTCTTTTCTATATAATGCAGTTTAAAAGTATTTCATAATAATTAATAGATATTATTTTTTTTAGTAACTTAATACGCCTTTAAATTAAATTTTATTGCAACGGTAAATAGAGATTTGATAAAAATAAGTGAAGACTCCAATTCAAAAGTGCATCTGCGAATTGGACGATTTATATGTCAGACTATTGTATCACTTGATTGTATGATAAATATAGTTTTCTTCTTGTTGCAGGTGATTATCGTTAGATTTTACCAGCAATTTATAATAATAGTGATTAAAAGGTTTAAAATAAACTATGAATATAAATTTTTTAATTTTAGAAAGCAAAATGATATTACTAAATATAATAAATATCATTGTAAAACTTAGAGAACAAAAAACGACTTCTAATTACTTCGTAGCACTTCGTACCTCAGTGTCAACTGACAGAGATAGAGACACATGAGAACGATCGCATTGTTTAAAAGTGTCCCCAAAATATAGAACCAATAAAGTTTTATTTCAGGGTGCGCTGAAGCTGCTAAGATTCTTTAGCGCTCAACCAGGTAACTCTCCTATAACAAGGTAGATAGGTTCTTAGAAAATGCCGTGTTGTGTGAAACCGTGTTGTATAAGACACAACAGATTTATGTAATTATTGCTTATTAACACGTTCCATGCCACGTGTACCATTTATGGTACACGTTAAACTTGACCATCAGGCCATGTGTAACATAAATGGTACACGCAGACATATGCACATATATTTGTTTAATCGTTATATACACAATAACTAATAATTACATACAATGTTTGAATTTTTTAAAGCAAGAGCAGCATAAAAACGGTTCGTTTGGGCAATCACTGCAGAACGTCACTACTCTTCTAGTATTCTGTCGCGCAACTTCAGTGCCGAATTTTTTAACATTTTCTTTATAACAAGAAATGCAGCGTTTTCTTACTGTCTCCGTTGGGCAAAAACGGCTTAGCAGGGAACGTGTTAAATTATTTATTTAAAATTTGACGATCAAGCAAACTAATGAAGGGAGAAAATTTTTTAATAATGTTATATATTTTACATTGGTTATTAATAAATGAATTAATAACAATGAAAAATGACATTTCTTACTCAATGTAAAGTATATAATACATTTATAGTTCTAAATTTATGAAGAAATAGTTCAAAAAAATTGTTTTTCTATTTTAAAATAATGTGTAATCAATAAAAATTATTGAACTTTATTAATCAATCAACTTTGCAATACTTGTTGCCATTTTATTAATTTACGGAAATTTAAGAAAAGTATAAAATGAATAACAACTCCAATAGTAAATTATTATTTTTCTCACATATGGATCGAAAGTTCGTTTTTGCTCCCTGTTTTCAGGGGCGAAAGTGCCACATTCCCGCCCGCTTGAACCTGTTTTCAGGGGCGAAAGTGCGACATTCCCTCCCGCTTGAATGTTGTAACAAATTAGTGCGCATGCTTCAATTTTTTAGCGCATGCGAACTAGTTTCTTAACCTTAGGAATATTTTAATAAATTACTGTGCATGCTTCAATTATTAATAATAATAATAATTTATACACTCCCTATTTAATTAATTAAATTTTATTTAAAAAAATATTTTTTAAACTTAAACAATAATTTATATTTTTAATAGAATCTAATTTTATATTTTATTTATTTTTATATTTAAATTTTTTTTTAAGTTTTTTTATATTTTATTTTATTTTTATTTTTAAATTTTTTTAAGTAGGGGACTCCGCCTCCAACCCCCGCCGGGGGCACAGCCCCCCGGTCCCCCTGATTTTTTTGCTGGGGCTCAATATAATTATTTAAAATTCTATTATACAATATAACTATACTATATATACTATCGAAAAATATATCATATACAGTAGAACCTGTTTTTGTGCGGTCCTTTTCTATGCGATTTTTTTTTGTGCGATATGTTTTGTGCGATCTTTTTTTTATGCAATTTTTTTCGTTTGATTTTTTTTATGCGGTATATGAATTTCAGCGGCGTTGGTACCAGTTTAATGTTTCCTATCAGTGTACATATACATGTATGGACAAACCCTGACTACGTGGACTCCTTGACGATAATGGAACTTTATACAATCACTGGATCAAGGCATAATCGTAAATTTTAAGAAACATTATCTCAAATTAACTTTTAGCTACGTTCTGAAGAAACTAGAGAACGATGTATTAGGCCTGACTGAAGTTTGGAAAAAATTCTCAATTTTAAACTGCATAAACTATATTACTGCAGTAATTGGTCAAATAAAACAACACACATTAAATTAGTGCTGGAAAGCGATCTGGCCTGAATGTGTAATTAATCGAAATGTAATCGAAAACGCGTCCACGTTATTATCTGAAATTACTGCGCTCGCATATATGGTAAGATCAGTGGAGGACTTTGATACTTTCGGCGAAAATGATCTGGACGAAATGATTGAGGACGAAAGTGTCAACGATAGTGACATTATCAATAATTTGATAGATTATAAAGACAGACAAGAAGAACTGGAATCTATTACAGCCGATAAAATATATGCAGGGATCCGGATTTCTAAAATTGGAAACGCATTTTCTTAAAATAGATACTAATTCTTAAAAAAGCTTGAAATTCCCCAAAAAGCTAAGATCATGCATTTCTTGCTATCGTAACGTGTACAAGCAACTGACCAATCGACTTACGTCACAAAAATTGATCACTGACTTTCTGGTGCCAAAATCAATTGAAATCGTACCTTCAAGCGATGAAAGCGATATTAAACCAATTCATCACAAGAAAATGCGCGTTTTGGATTACGAGTAGCAGTGAATTATTTAATGTTTATTTTGAAAATTTCTACATGTATACAATGAAAAATTAAGTGTTTTTAAAATATTTCCAGGTCTAATTTACTTATTTAATTTGTTGGAAAGCATTCTCTTCTTTATTTCGTAAATAATTGATGTATTTTCTAAGTGTGACTTTTATATGTGGTCTCTGTCCGCCGCATAAAAAAAATTTTATTTAATATATCGTACAAAGTTGNTGACCAATCGACTTACGTCACAAAAATTGATCACTGACTTTCTGGTGCCAAAATCAATTGAAATCGTATCTTCAAGCGACGAAAGTGATATGAAACCAATTCGTCACAAGAAAATACTCGTTTTGGATTACGAGTAGCAGTGAATTATTTAATGTATATTTTGAAAATTTCTGTATGTATACAATGAAAAATTAAGTGTTTAAAAAATATTTTCAGGTCTAATTTACTTATTTAATTTGTTGGAAAGCATTTTCTGCTTTATTTCGTAAATAATTGATGTATTTTCTAAGTGTGACTTTTTTTATGCGGCCCCTCTCCGCCGCATAAAAAAAATTTTATTTACTATATTGTACAAAGTTGTTTATTACATGTAAGTATTTATAAAATTTTTGAATATTTTTTTGTACGATTTTTTATTCGGTCCCTATCCTCCGCACAAAAACAGGCTTTACTGTATACTATTAGACGGGGAGATGAGTGGCAAAAAAATGCAACAGTTTTCGAAAACCTGATATTTCGATATTATGTAGTATTTAGGGTGTATAGCAATAGCCTGCCGTCAGTCAGCCAGTTTCTTTTTCGATTAGTGGGGGGACGGCTTCAAAGTTGTGAAAAAACCATGTATGTCGCAACAGTTTTCTAAAATCTCAAAATTGGTTTCTGAATAGTGAATTAACTAAAAAATGATGTGGATACCGTCAGTCTTCAAAATATCGAAACGGGACGCGTCAACAACGCGTCAAAGTTGTAAAAAAAACATGTATGTCGCAACAGTTTTTTAAAATCTAAAAATTGGTATACAAGTTTTTAATAATAGGAAAAATAAAAAAAGCATAGTCAGCCCGAATTTTTATTTAATATACGCCGTGAGCAGTCGATAGAACAGCGCGCCGCGTGCATCATTTATTATAGTTCGAGAGCTGAGTCGAGCGCGTAATTTCGCGCGCGGCGCGCTTTTGTATCGATTGCTGACGACATATGTTAAATAAAAATTCAGGTTGACTATGTTTCTTTGACTTTGCCTATTATTGACAACTTGTATACCAATTTTGAGATTTTAAAAAACTGTTGCGACATACATGGTTTTTTCACAACTTTGAAGCCGTCCCCCCGCTAATCGAAAAAGAAACTGGCTGACTGACGGCAGGTTATTGCTATACACCCTAAATACTACATAATATCGAAATATCAGGTTTTCGAAAACTGTTGCATTTTTTTGCACTCACCTCCCCGTCTATATCATATATTATCAAAAAATACTGTATTCTTTGTTAAGTACCTTCTGTCGCTCACTGGTAGTCACGGTAGTAACTAAGATAAATCTGGTTAGGAGAAAAATGGACTTCTGAACTTCTATGGAACTTCTGTATTCTTTGAATATATATACTTCTTATATTTGCGTCTTTTAGATTGTCTTACTAGTGACATCCTTACAAAAAATTGTTTAATCTCTCTCTTATGTACTATCGATAAAGTCGACAATAATCTTTTAGAAAGTACTGTTAAATGTTCACTAGGACGATTGCGGTATAATACGGGGTAGGGATCCTGTAGGAGGGATGCGCCATTCATATTCAGCTCATGTGCCATTGGCTGAAAATTTTGGGGGACCGCTTGAATTTATAATAATTTTTTCGTGTAACCTATTCTATTTTAATATAAATTTTTAATTATCATTAAATATAGTTCATTTTTTTTCTGTATTTGATGCAATTCATTATTTCATAATTATTTCAATGTTTGAATTATTCGCTCGCAAAATCGAGTTCCGGTCCCCAAACAATGTACATGGCGCATCCCTCCTATAGGATCCCTAATACGGGGAAAGAAGTATTTGTTTTTTCTTTCTTTATTTCGTATTAGATTAGAAATTTGATCTTTTCTATAAATAAGAAAAATACGGTATATGTGATTTAAAATGACTTGTAGCATGAATAGCTTGTTTCAATCAATTAGACTAGCATTTTTTCTAAAATTGTTCTTTTGTGTGTTGAACAGGATTTACTAGTGCATGAATTATGTTAAACTTTTGCAATATTTTACATGAAAAATAATTTTAATAGCAGCATATATGCAAGTATAGTAAGGCGCTTAAAAGTTCATATTTATAATAACTTTTAAATTATATATTCTATACCAAATGTCGTATTTAAAAGTAGCATAATATATTTCATTATTTTTTATAACATATCGATATCATTTATAGTAGATATATATTTCTCGAGGGAATTTCAAAAATTCACTGTAAAACTAAGTACGATAAGGTATTTCTAGTTATAACTTAAGAGATTTATTTTCTTGAAACATTTGACGACACGTCCCAGGTTTTCCCAAGTGCGTCACGGCGCGACAGGTTGTTGTAAGTTCTTTGAAAGCGTTTGTTCGTATTATCATGTAACCCAAGAGATTCCTTTGAGTTGAAAGATGTTAAAGGATTGTTTTAGCGTTGACATCGATCTCATACAGAGATACGTTTATTTCTTCGTAATTCTGAATAAATCGAGCTAATCTATCGTGTTTATTTGTATCAGAAAAGTTATATTTAAATAAAATAAAGCCGTATGGTTCGTGTATGATTCGTGATGAACACTTATTAATAAATAAATGTTAGGAAGATTATTTGAAATAGTAACCAAGTAATAAGGATTAAGTATAAGATTTTAATCAAGTGTCTTTACGAATATTTAATCATTGATATATGTTGCGTAAAATAAAATACTCAAAAGATTATAATTGTAGACTATCGTTATGAAAATTAGTTTATAAGTTAATCATATTAGCATGAATTTTTATTTTATAAATGTTATCAACGAGCAGACATCTGATAGATATAAATTTACTAGCAATTCTAGAATATTTTCAAAACATAAGTCTGTAATTAAATTTGGCCTAATCTTTTAGATTGACCGTGAAAGATGTAAGAAATATAAGTTATGGAATGAGGTTAGATAATTTGCCTCGTTAGATTAACAAATCCGTCAAGCAAGTATCGTAGATTTTACGGAGATGTAAATTTAATGTCATTTTAACGTCGCACTTGCTTATAATGACTTGGATGTAATTATGAATTGGTGTCAGATTTCGTAAAAGGAGAAGGTTGTACTAGTTGTAGGAATTAATGGTGATATCGTATATACCTAAGAAACCAATGAACAAAACAAATCTTAAAAAAAACGATAGGAGATTATCCGAAATGATATATATTGTTTAATTTAATCATTTTAATGGGATCATCCGTTGTGAATATTATCGTTGACGTGTTACGTAAAATATAAAGTATTCAAAAGGTTATAGTCTCGCGCGTAGGCTTGAAGTCGACGACGGTCTCTTCGACAGCTTTTCAAACTATCTAATTATGTCTTAACTGAAACTGAATGTCGTAGATATTTTCTGGTAACTTAAATGTATTTGACATCATGTCGGTATGAGAGGAGGGAAAAGACAATTTGTAAGTAAGTACTTAGGTACACTTTCCTTTACAGATGACGTTTAACATAAACTCTTGAAGCAAAGCATTGAGGTAAGACACTGAAGCAATTTGCCAATGATTTTTATCACGACCCTGTTTTGACATTAATTGTTAATGCTCCAAAATTCTCACCTTATTGTTTTATCGAAAGGAATATACATATGTATATATATATGCTATCAACCGCATATATATTTTAGATTCGTTACCGTTAGATTTATTTACTTTTTCCAGTGTCTTGAATGGAAAACTTAACGTCTTTTTGCAATGCAGATGGTTCATACTTCTAATTCATATTTCGACGGCGACGTAAACGATGAAAAATAAAAAACAGAAGTGTATATAATTTCGAGAAAAAGATCATTAACCGCAGAAAGGATATTGTTGAAAGAACGTGCTATATGATAACGCGTCCTTTTCCTTTGGCATTTCCTGTTAATTTTATCTGAAACTTGTGAGTTTCGAAATGGTAGTGTTCTTACGGGCTTTAAAAGAAATCTTAAGCTCACGAAAGACAGCGAATAGTAGACTTTGGTCCAATTATACGTAACTATGCTAATGGTTAATGCAAAATTGCGCATTGTATGTAACTTTAGAAGTATACACTCCTTGCTCATTGCACTACCCTCATCGGCCTCTCAAATGCTTCAAACTATTCCTCGAAATGTATTTTGCCTAAAATCTGAAATTCCTATCGTTAAATCACTTATCGCTAAACTTTGGGCAATTATAATTAACGGGTTGAAAGATAGAGAGGAAACATAATTATCGATTAACATTGGACCATCGGAAATGCTTTTATGTATTATGTTATATCGATTTATCATTTACTTGCTCGTACAATAATTATTTCATTCGTATTTCTTAATCGAGTTACTTAATTTAAATCTATCAGTGGCTAATGGTAACTGTTAATGAACTGTCTGTTGATGAAGAAACAAACATGTATGCTTCGGTAATACACAAGAGCATTTAAATTAAAAGGATTAGATAAAACGAGTAGGTATATTAAACAAATTATGATTACACTAGCTATAATATTTTTCGAGGAAAGTATCAATATTGAAAAGGATAGATTTCTTCTGATCATTTCCTTTATGCACGTTGATCAATTCTTGACAAAGGATATTCTCTTGACGATACGATTTTGCAAATTGAATCGTGGCAGAAGAAAATTAGATCACAACGTCGAAAGGACCATAGAGGAAAGAAGGAAAAATAGTGTCAAAAAGATAAGGGTAGAAGAAAATCAGCGCATGGAGGCGTTAAGAGGAATAGAAGACGGTGTCCTCCCGCATAGGAACCTCTCTGTTGACTGAAGTGACTTGAGTCAACGTCGTGCTCACCTACGATCTGCCGGCACACGTTTTGCTCTGCGCGCTGAGATGGTAGGGTGGTGGTGAAGAGGAGGTAGAGAGGGAGATATAAAGAGAAAGAGAAAAAGAAAGAGAAAGAGAAAGAGAAAGAGAAAGAGAAAGAGAGAGAGAGAGAGAGAGAGAGAGAGAGAGAAAGAGAAAGACGTGGGTAATGCGAGTAGTGGCGAAGGGTTCAAGTATAAGGATACCGAGGCATGCGCCGTCCTATCATATTGATCTCGCCATAGTAACGATTCTCTCTTCTCCGGCGATGTTGGCATGCACTATAGCAAAAGAAGGGTGGGAGAGAGTAGTAGGTAGGCGAAGGGAGAGAACGAGAGAGCTGTACGGCATGGATATACCGTCACCCCGCCATACCGTTATGCTACGACGAGATGTGGGGTGAACCAGAGAGGGAGCGTCTGAAGAACAGAGAGGGAGGAGATGCTAGGTTGAAGAGAGAAAGAGGTTAACGAGTGGATAAAGGAAAGAGAGGAAGAGAGAGAGAGAGAGAGAGAAAGAAAGAGGGAAAGAAAGCGATGAACGAAGGAAGGGAGGCGCATCGATGGTTGTGGAGGTGGCGATGATGGTGGTGGTGGTGGTGGTAGTGGTGGAGTCCCGTAGCTATCCAGAGCGCTAGCGCCAAAGAGAACTGTGGCGGCGATACCGCGCGGCGCTGCAGCCAAGTGAAAATCAGTCCAGCGTTGGCCGCCGGCGAGGACTTATCTGGCATTGATGTCAGTATTTTGAAGATAGAGAAAGAGGTAGAGAGAAAGACTCGGCGACATTCGTGAGATCGAGGGGGAATCGAAGGGGCTTAGAGAATTGTGGTAGGGTCGAAGAATAGGTAAAGAGGGAGAAAGAAAGACGAGGAGGCCGAAGACTAGAACGCGGACGTGGACGCGGATGGGAACGTGGCGGCGAGGGTGACGCGAGGGTAACGATGAAGGGTAGCCAAGTCGAGACGACGGCCTCCGGGCGCTGCTGCCGCCGTCGCCGCTGTCACTGCTGACGATCGTGAACGTTTCGGAGCTTGGTGAAAACAGGGTACATTGTATCTAGATAGCCGGCTTGCTCGATCTGGCGATCGAGAAGTTTTACGAAGGAAAGGTTTCTCGTCAAGTTATATCGCGAGATTAACGATTCACCTTCCTGGTTCCGTTCGACTCTACTTTGAGCATTAGCTAACTCGTAGTTAAAATCAGCTATCGTGAATAAGCTGACAAAAGGAAGGTTGAGAATAAGAGAGAGGAATAAAGATATGTCCTCGATGCAGCAAGATGCAGCACGAGGGAAGCGCTTCGGTGGTTCTCCAGCTTAGTGCGTGCGCGGTGGCATACGAGAAGAAGGGATACGTTGCTCTTGCTGCTGGTGTACGTTGTCGGTGGTGGATACGATCACGTGCCCCCGATAGAAGAACAGGAAGAACGATGTCAATGGCGTGCTCGAGGTATCTGCGACCATTCGGTGGACCCTGAGATTAGAGTGGAGCAGAAGGAAGAATCGGAGCAGGAGGAGGAGGAAGAGGAAGAAGAAGGAGCAGGTAAAAAAAAGAGGATTGCTTCCTTCCATCGTCGTCGAGAGAGTCTAAGCGGTCCGTTTCTATTCGGCGCGCCTTCAGCCACGTGCGGAGACAACCGGACGAGGAGGAGAACGCGGAAGAGGAGGAGGTGGAGGAAGACGAGCCGGAGGAGAAGAAGCAGCGAGCAGCCGGTAGTAGTGCTTGTGGTGGTTCTTGTGGTCGACAAAGGAGCGAGCTATCGGTTTCTATCTTTGCAAACATGAGACATTGGGCATTCATGGCGGCGATAGCCCTGGCTGCATCGGGTGAGTTTTTTTTAATTCCTTATTTTTTTTTATTCTTTCATATTCGTAACGACGAACTCTCGACGATTCGTCGAATTTCGCTACACAAGCGAGGCTCTCGTCCTATCCAACGCCCGACGTATTTTTTTTCTTTGTCTCTCTTTTAAGTCGCGAAATGAACAGCTTCCGAGCGGCTTTTATCGTCTTTCTGACTTTTTCTAGTTTCTCACCGATCAATCGACTTCCGTTTCTCTCTACCCCGTTAAATCCCCCCAAAGTAGTCACGTCGAATGCAATGTGATTCCTTATAAAAGAAGTACTAACTTCCGACTAATGTTTTAGCGCGTATGGCTAGTAGCATCTATCGTCGTACATATCTACTAGGTAGTAGTACATATCAACAATCTCACCGAAGCTTCAGTTTTAACATCCGTGGATACAGGCTTGAGGCTTTCTAGAGAGTGCGTTTGGCTCTTAATAGACGACCCGATTTTAGAATGCGTTATGACATTTCTCCTTTAATATTAACCATTTTTTTGACGTTCTCTATTACATTCATATCGAATAAAATCTTTGAATAGTTTGAATTTCTTGCTAGATATTATATTTGTTTTATTTTTTATTTATCTATCCTTTTTCTGCCATTATTAATCTGCGATTTTGCTGATACACATACGTACTTACTTGTTCACAATAATATATAGCCAAACTCGTCTGAAATATTTTACTATCAAAAAAATGTATTTGACGTTTGATCTAATCAAATATGTAGATGCGTTAATTACGAAAAAATAGTCGATGATAGGCGATGTTTCAAGATTGATGTAGACTTGCTGCTTTATCGTATTTCGATTTACAAACTTTATCCGTTAGCATTTCTTTTCGCAAGAACGTTCTAAGGTTAGTATCAATAGTGAAACTTAAGTAGGAAGAAAGCCAGTTTTCTGTTTCGGTATTGACGTCACGCGTCGTGTTTTCGATGAAGAGTAGTATCTCGTGTCTTCTCACCACGTTGGTTTCACTCGGTGTACCAAAGCGGGACAGTGCAATCTGCGCAAAATCGTGGCAACGTAAATATTTCCACGGTCTATGGGGGTTATTTTCGTTAAATTTAATCAGTGCCTCGATTGTTCGTCTTTATATGAGATTGTATTCTTTTGAACTGCTATTTTGTGTTGCTTTAAAACCATCTCCAAGATATCGCGTTAAAATGCAGCAGAAGATCCATTAAAGAGAGGCTAGTAAATCGTTATTCAATATTCATAAGTTAGAAATCGGAGCTCGTAAATATTAGATACTTATTGGTCAAATGAGAAAACGAAGAGAAGTGGTATTTTTGTAAATTAACTATATTTTCCGATCGATAAAAAATTTATTTGACATTGACAACGCACGTAGATAATAATTTAAATAAAACTTTCAAATGCTACACTTTTTACGACAAAGTGTAACAACGTAGCCTCGCTAAGCTTAGTTTTTTCATCGTTCAAAGACTCATTGTTAGCTTTGTTTAACCTTACAGCAACGAGTTTTCCAATAAATCGAAGGTAAAAAGTGTAATCGCTAGGATCTTACAGAATAAAAGAACGTTTTTTCGAGTAGTACGAGTAAATTCCTCCAGCAAAATCATAGTTCAAGGGTTCCTTCTATGTTTTTATTTTGTGTGTAGTAACGATAAAAAAATTTATGTATTTTCAAGATTTTTATTTTTATTTTTATTCACAAGAAAACAAGAAAAATAGAAAGAATATGTAGCTGTATACACTGGTATGCACGTGACTGTTCTTCTTTCGTTTAACATAATACATGCTGTTCGAGAAAGTAGTCGGAGTAGGAAGTGTTGCGGAGTAACAAAATTTATAGAAATGGGTCATACCATATGTATTGGTAAAGCTGTCTCTTTTAGTTGTTGAATACATTTTAAGTACGATCATTGAAGCATATAGAAATCAAAATATAATTTATCGTTTGGTTTCGATTCTGAAATTGCAATATCATAGAGGTATTATCACTAAACCTAACTCTTATGATTTTTCTTGGATATTTGCGTTAACGTTGAAACCCATTTACAAATGTGGGTTTCTCCGATATACCGTAGTCGGTACAAAAATGGTAATTATAGAGAAAATATTAATAGAAGTAATAGATAGGATGTTTATGTTAACGTGGGAACGTGTGACATAGAGCCCATCATTCGACCGGTCGTTCCATCCTCGACCTTTATTTCCTTAACGATCGACACGTTCGATATGATATGCGCTTGAATTTTCTATGCGTACATTTCCAACGTTACACCATCATCTTTCGATCCTATGTTAGATGCACATTTTATCACCATTACAAACATTTCTATCGATTAAGAACCGACGTTCATCGTATTCCCGTCGAGTCGTTTTGCGTTAACGTCATTCTCGCATCAATTCCTTGTTCAGATGCGAAGTTACATGCATAACTACATACGTAGTACATACATATATACATGCATATACACAAACTGTACGCAAATACACTTATGATCGTGATACGTGGGTGTATTCAGAAGCGACGTATCGAACATACGGCCGATCGAACGGATGGAAGGCAAAGGACAGTGCACGAGAGCCGTTCGACGCACGAACTACGTACACGTAAATATACAATATACCTAGTCCTAGATACATACATGTGTGTACACGGCATTCTACATCTACTTTAACTTTTCTTCTTTTATTTCTTCCTTTTTTTTATTATTACTTTTTCTTTTAAACGATTTTCCTTTACCTTCACAAAAGTCCTATTCAAAAAATAGATATGCTCTTAAATATTTCATCGAAACGTCCAACTTTTCATATCGCGATGTCTTTCTAATTTAAAATGTCGATAACTTGTATACGAAAGAGAGAAAGGAAAATATAAAAAGAGAGAGAGAAAGTAGCAAGTACTTTGAAAAAATCGAGCATGATCGTAGCAAGCGACAGCGATGATGGCTTCTCTCTTGCTCGTTTCATCTTCCGTTAAGGGTCTTTAAAATTTCAAACGTTGCGCCGTTGCTGTTTCGTGACCGCGTAAGGTTCGTCTTCCTTTTCACTTCGTCTTTTTCTTTTTCTTTTTCCCTTCATTTTCTTTGTACTACCTGTCTTATTCTCTCTTTCTCTCCCTACTGTTTATTATCGGTGAAAATACCTCGCGGCAACATATATCGGTTTCGGATTAACAATGTTCCAAACTATTTCTCCGAGCAGCCGACGTAACGTAGCGACTTGGTATTGTGTCTTACCACGAACTATGACTTTAACTCTTGCTACTGTGCTATCGTGCACATGAGTCACTAAAGTCTCGATGTGAATTGATAAGGTGAAGTTTAATTTCAAGTGAACTTTAGGAGAGATACCGTAGATGCACATATTTTCATTTTCTAATAGGACGTTCGACAAATTTCTCGATATTTTTTTCCAAAAAAAAGGCAAAGAGAAGATTTTTATTCGATTCATAGAATTCATAAAATCGGTGTCATTGAGTAGTCCCCGAAGGTATTCTTGCGAATGGATCAATTGAATGGCGTTCGATGGATCGATTCAAGCAAGGAATAAAAATTTCTTTCGCTCGTGAATACTGAGGGGGATATGTATGGGTTGTTCAGGCGGAAGGAAAGTTCAATTTGTGGTACCGAACCAACACCATAATAAATGTTATTCACCCAATTGCTTACTCATCGTAGCTAGGCAAGCGGTTGCAAAGTGGTATGTCAATATACGAAGTTAACCGACGCTAGATGAAGATTGAATAATTTGCAGTGTGTTTTAGTTGACTATTATTAATGAGAATTTGTGTAAAATCAAATCTATTACTTATTACGATACTATGTTTATTGATTTATTGATGTAAATCTTTTCTTTGGTTTCTATTTAAATAATAAACCTAATTTCTTTAATAATTTTTCCACACTCCTTGCTATAAATATTAACAATTTCTTATATAATTATTTAAGATACATTTCGTTAGTGTTTAGATGGAATATCTTACAATTAGTCTTTTTTGTTACAATTTTGATGATTATATTTTATATTAACTAATAGAAATGTTTGGGAAAATTTGAACACTGGTAAGAACAAGTTAAAAATTGATTCTTGGTGTCGAGATCAATAAAATTTCCAAGAGCAAAGAAAGTGTCAACTTGGATTATTTGTTGGCTAATAGAAACCCTTCACTTGAAACTGGTTGACTTGAGAGGACGTCTGACTTGTGGGCGTCAGAAAGGCGCCACTACGCTTCTCCACCTACCGACTCTTTTATTTAGATCTTATTGTTATTCTTAACCAATATTTCCTTTCTACGGTACTTTCTTATTACCTTAAAATAGATACATATTTAATTACTATATTTATTGATATTTAGAATCTCAATTTTGACTAATTTCTAATGTGTATATATGTTTGCTAATTTATAGATTAATTCGTATTATTTTCTTTCCAATTTATTTTCTCATAAGCAGCAAAATTTGTTGTATTCGTTGGATATTTAAAGATTAAAAAATGTTTCTTTATACATAGATTTATATAATTTATATAATTTTTTTGAGAACTACGGAATATCGCTTAAGTAGTGGAATGAAGAATACGATGAAATCCCCGATATAAATTACAATCGGTTTACTACGAGATGATGTTTTGTTGGTCTTATTTAAAATTTGGTATCATTTGCATGTCAGAAACAAATGTAAATCATTTAACAATGTCTGGAGATTCCTTATTATATATTCATATAATTGGAGTGTGTCGAAGAGACTAATCCTGATAATAGACACCAGAATAAGTGTCAGACAGTTCGATCCGTCTAGAACGCTCAAGCTAATAATAAAAGTAGTTCCCCTACAATTTAAATTTTGATGACCCGACTAAATTTAGATGTTTGCTTTCGCGATACGTAGGAAAAATGTCCTGTTTACTTGGTGATAAAAGATATATCGATGAAATCTCTCCGTTGAGGTACCTATACAAAGAAGTTATGCAAACTTATTCGTAATGGTTTATCTTTTTTGTTTTGTTTTATTTTCGTAAAAATTCTGTCTGTGTATATCGTTAGTAACTTTATAAAAGAGCAGCTTTACCTGGAGATTCATTTAGAAATAAAATATTTCTTACAATTATTTATTTATTTATTAACATTGATAAATTAAGTTGAATAAATAGTATTGGGAGCAGAGAACAAAAAACAGAAAATGAAAAAAATAATTATAAAAGACGTTCAGGATATAATTTTAGAGATGATGTTAAATGATCGAATATATCAATAGTTTGGTAATAAGAATTAATATTATTTAAGAATATTATAATAGTTATGCCAATTAAATAATATATTTCTATATCAATCATTTATTTCTATGAGGTTTGACATCAAAATATAATGAGAGTGATATTTGCGATGTCACTGTGATAAAAGAGAGAGAAAATATTGGTACCAAATACGAAAGGAATGAAATAAATGTAGACGATAATAATTGTTTTTAGAAGGTAGGAAAAGCAATTAATTGCAAACCGTAGACGCGCATTTGAAAGCATCAACCCGGACAGTTATAAAAGGTGAAATATTTCGAGATCGAAGTTTACATAGGTATTCGAAAAATACTGGGGAAAAAAGATGACGAGTCTGGCTTTTCCTTTATTTAAAATGCGTTCCCTTTTTGCGTTATCTATTGTCTACTTCGACAATTCTTTGTAATCAATAAAGCATATCATTTATATAAAATCTCATTTAAACTTTTCAACGCGAATTTCACTGTGGATACGTTTTTGCGTATTTCAATCGTTGGGAATAAAATTGGGATGTAGTAGTGATTGATCTCGTATCGACTATGTTTTGACTATGTAGATATATAAGTTGGACATAAAAAAAATAAAAGCAAAGGAATATAAGAAATTTTTCATTAGTCTAATATCTTCTATAAATATGGTACCATACGAATAAAGCGATAAATGTTATTTTTTTTTTAATTTTAAAAAAATTACAAAAAGCGTTTGAACTTGAAAATATAAATAAATAATTGGTCGAGGATTTGAATATATCCCCGTTGTAGGACAAACGTTTCTTAATCTAATGTTGGTCGAGCATAGAATAACAATAAAAAAAGGATGATAGTGTAACATCGTTTGATAAAGGTCAGAATACGTACACAAGTTTTCGTTTAAAAAATTCTCCAGGCTACTCGTATTCGCCGTATAATCCTCTGTTGTCACGCGTCACTCTGCTTTATCCCCATCGTTTCGAAACCTTTTTTTATTAGAGCCGACGGTATTTTTAGGCGCATTTTTGATCCTTTGTTTGGAACTATTGTTGGTAAAGCGCCGGCACGAGACGTACAATACGGGAGGGAACGGGACGGCTCGAGATGCGTTGAGACTTTGTGTGCCGGAATATACGAGTAGGTTAACCATCGTTCATCTATCTACTGTAGCTCTCATAGGAGAATTTAATTATCAGCCACGTTAAAGCGTTGAGTTTATCGATCCGACGTCAATTTCTCTTGACGGGCAATGCCAACCTTCCGTATCATCATCATACCGTACTCGTTTCTTTCTCGGTTGTACCTTACTCTTTAGCCAATCTTTCAGCTAATATAGAATCTTATACATATGTATTAACTTATCGAATAATCATTGATTATCTTAGACACTTAGGCACACCTAATCAAAAACCTAACATGTTCTCTTTCGTCATCGTCCTTTTAGAGAATATATCATAATGTGCAATGTGCTTTTCCTAATTTGCTATCCGTGATATGCATCCGACTATCGTCAACTATGTTACTTCCATCGCTATCTAGGATCTATCGACTCGAGCGGAAGAAGGTAAATGGAAGATTACACGATATCTGAAACTCGATGCTAAAGAGGTACCATCGTTGTCGTCGTCGTCGTCGTCGTCGACTGCATTGAATAAGCTGTATCGCTTATTAAGATCTCTTGAAAGCGGTTATAACATCCTTGTAATTGAGAGACTGAAAGGCAAATTAATACCTTTCGTATTGTATTATACGATATACGTATCGTATATTTATATATGTATGCATGTACGTATGCATATCTAAGCGTAATGTATTTTGCAGTGATAGCACTAAGGTCGGGTAACTTAACGTTGCGTGAAATAGAAATAAGTCTAGCGAAACTATTATATTTCGTCTCTGTAGAATATCCCGCATTTCGTAGTTAACTATTTAACAGATCGTTGTTATTGTTAAAACGTATGAGAAAACTTTTATCGACTTAAACATTTTATTACTCGTTGTACAAGCAAAACTGTCCCGTAGTGTGAATCATTTGTAATAATTTTTCATTCTTTTAGAGTATTATTTGTTTAGTTAGTAAGTGGATTTGTTTATGCACATCAGCTTTCTCACTGTTATCGAGATCGTTTTAATAAGCGGATTAATATTTTTTAAAGTTCAACAGAGGAATCAATTGTTGAGCGATTTGAGATCCTTTTTGACAATGTTCTACTGGAAAAGCTTGGAATACTGCTAAATCAGTGGTTCGTGAAACATCGATAGTTGGAAAAATATTTTCTCGTTGATTGTATAGAGAACGCAGTAATAAAAATACGAAACTGCTAGTTCCATTTTGTTTATGCCAACTGACGAGGAGATAGAACTTTGAACAATGATTAAACGATTACAACAACGTTTTATGTTCCCTTTGTAACTTTCTATTGTTTTTACGCAACGTTACTAAAAATGAAAAATATCTAACGATAGAAGTACGTTCATCGAATAACGAACAAAGATAATCATTGATTTCTTTCTTCAAATTTCTATTGGGACTTTTAATGGAGCACAAGATACTTGTTTCTAAACTTTCCTACTTGAGAAAGAAAACTAAATATCGGACTTTTCTTCAGTTCTTCGAACGCTCGTATCTCCTTATTTGCTGTTTCGCAAACTTTATTCTTGAAAAAAAGAAAAATACTTTGAAGAGAGTACATTGTTAACTTACAGATACAATATTCGACAATATTTGTTTCACTATAACATAAACAATTACTATTAACATTATTATCTCAAAAAACAAAATATTGTACATGTCTCAGAGATGTGAAAGTAGTTAACTATCTAAAAAAAAATGACGAGGGCGCGTATACCTCGAATTGACTTAGAAAAAGGAGAAAGTTACTCGGATCGTAGAGGATAAAAAAGTTTAGACGAAGAGAGGATGGTTGAAGCGGAGGGAGGGTTTCTTTCGAGGAAGCTTTATAGCCGACAAAAAAGGATCCGTCTTGTGACGCTTAACTCGATGAATGGCTAGTAGGTATGTAGTAACAGGAACAACGTCAGCAGAAGTAGGTACTACTAATAGTAATGATAGTAATCGTAGTAGTAGTACTAGTAGTAGTAGTAGTATTAGTAGTAGTAGTAGTAGTAATAGTAGTAGTAGCAGCAGCAGTAGTAGTAAAGTAGTAATAGTATCGAGTCGGGTGTCGATATGTCGACGAAGTTCCAAGGGAAATTAAAATTAACTCGTCAACGCCAGAAGTAAGCTCTCCCTGCGGGCGTTTGGAAGGTCGATAACGTACGGCCTTCGGAGTAGTGCGGGCCACACGATGCGGCTCGATGAAAAGGAAAAGGCGATGGGCGCATGAAACTTGCAGCGACTCCTGTCTCCAGGAACGTCGAGGGTCACTGACTTTCATTGGTGCTAGTTTCTTTTCGACTCTCCCTCTCGGAAGACGGCTCTTGCTTTCTCTCTTTCTCTCTCTTTCTCTCATCCACTCTCTTTGCCTTTTTCTCCTCTTCCGTTTATATTTTGCGTCCCCTCTTTCCTTTTCTCTCTCTTTCTCTTTTTCTCTCTTTCTCCCTTTCTCTCTTTCTCCCTCTTTCTCCCTCTTTCTCCGTCTCTTTCTGTTTCACGTCATGCAAATCGATTCGGTTGCGTACAGTGGATGAACCGTGATGCGAATGCGTAGATGAAAAACGTGTAGATATTTCTAGCACCAGACGAATATATCGCAACTTAAGAGGGATCGAGGTTTGATCTTTTTGAAATTATTTTTTACTTTTATGGAGTTATTTGGATATCTTAATGGAATCACATTCAGGTCGTTATAAATTGGACATAAATATCTTGAAAATAATATTTTTGGAAAGGTTTGGAAAATAAAAAGAGGGTGATTTATATATTTAAATATAATAAATAAAATTGTACTTATATATTGTTAGACACACATAGTTTCTTTTAATATGTGTAATATCATCACGTGACATTGATTATCGACAGATACGGCTAAATAGGTTCTTCCACTTATATTACACGACTTTGTATATTTTAGTTTGAATTTTTCAGATTTACGTTGTACCAACATTTTAGGATTTCCGTAGGATTATGGCGTGATATTGGTTTTAACGTCAACGTTACATATAGAAAAATGGAGGAGATCAGTCGGTTAGAATCCTTTTTTCCTTGGTACACTATAAAAGGGTTGAAGTATATATTCTTATAATTTATCCTCGATATTTTCATAGGCAAATTTCACATTTTATTGCGTATTTTTCATTTCGTAAAGAGACGAAGATACGAATTGGACATCAAACTCAAAGAAGAAAATATTCCGACACGAAGTAACTTCGATATCGCGTTGTAATATCCCGGAAGGGCCGTGTGTTCTTACTGCACCGGAATTCCTGCTATTTTGTCTTACCCAATTCTCTTCGTGCAGTCGATACTAGGATAGTCTCTTCTTCGTAGTTTTCTCATCGTAATAGAGTTTGTGTTGAAAAAGTACATATATTGTATGCAGGCACGATGTACTTATAGAGACACATATAAATTTGTACATACATATACTTACATACATTTCTAAAGAAAGATATAGGAAAAAGTAGAAAAGAGAGGTGGGGATACGGAGAAAGGTACGTCGTTCCCAAGTGTATCGTTTCGCTGCCAAACTTTTCTTGGTGCAGCTTTACCCTTTATGGCCGCTCATCATTACGGAATCTCATGGTAAAGGGATCCCATTTCATACCATCGCATACCATCACATGGAAGGCATCCCAACGTCCCAACGTCCCGACGTCAACGATGTCGTATTCGTAATCGTGTATGCCAACGATGATGACGCAGACGAGAAGAACGACGAGATCGACTACTAGGGAAAAAGAAAGATGCTTTGATCTGCGGAATTTATTGCTATCCAGTAGAAGTCGGCCGAGCGGAACCGACAAAAAGAGTCTCAATCTCTGCACCATGCTCGACTTCTTTTTAAGGGCGCAGAGAACTCTTGTGTTTTCTGTCTTTCTGTGTTCAACGAATGAACTGGATCATGTGTGACGGTGAAGATTGAAAGAAAGTCAAACATTATCGTTAGATTTAATCGATCGTGAGAATGGCGAACTCTTACAAAGAACACAAAGCTTTTCCATCTTTTGGTCTTTTTCTTAATTTTTTTTCTTTTCTTTTTCTTTTTTTCACATATCTATACAAATCACGAAAATAGTTTAGTTTGTTGTATTTTTTTTAACAATGTAAAAAAATCGTATTAATAACGTGGAATTAAACATTGAAAATTATGTATATTAACGAATACGAAACTAATCATCGTTTATTATCTACTTCTATAATATAATAGATTTTCATTGTATTAGTTGCAGCAATCCCAGTAGTATTTTGTAAATTCAATATGAATTTAGTAATTATGATATGAAGTAATTAAAATAATGAATTTGAGTGAGAGCGGTTTTATTGGAATGATTAATCGTGTAATACTCGTCAAGTATCTTACATTATGGTGACAATTGTAAACTCATAAAATTGTTTTCTTTTTTCTTAATGTTTCTCTATTATAATTACTATAAAATTATAAAAGTCATTCGATTTTTTCGGTTCGCTCAATGGTAAGAAAATTCCTTCGAAATCAAAAGCTTTTAACTTCCATGTCGCTTTTATTGTTCGTAAACTTTTTAAATTGTTTGTAACGTTGGAGTTGGTATACGATAAAGACGAGATCGGAACTTTAAAAAGTTTTGCGAGAATTAAAATAAGTCTGTTAAGAGAGAACAATTAAAGTTTCGAAATTCGATTTTATCTAGTCATTTAAACTTCAGTTTGGATACGATTGTACAGCGGTCAAAGAAAAAGTATCCTTACTGGTTTAATAACGCTTAAATTTAAGTGTAACAAGTTTACGAGTTAACAGCCTGAACTAGATTTTTCTTGTTGTGTGTATTTAAACGTTAGTAGAGACAAAAGTAACCGTACGATTTTGTTTGTCCAAAAGACAATAAAAAATCTTGATATTTTATTTATTTAATAATTTATTTTTTATTAACCATTATTTTTTTCGTAAAATAATTCTATCAAATAGTATTACGTTACTTTGCTGTAATTTTAAAGATTTGTCTACTCTCATAAAGAAAAATCTATATATCCGGCAACAGGTTAACTATGATGATCGCTATGGACCATTATATTAGTATGCAGTTGTATAGTAAATTACTATAGCTAAGGCATCTCTATGCATCCCCATTCCCAAAATCGATATTTTTATATTCTTTTATTTTGTTTTTAAACTCATTCAATGCCAGCGTAAATTCATTCGATCCGATAATCGTTATCTAGTGTAATGTTAAAGGTTGCTAACCCTAGAAAAGCATTTCCTGAGCGCACGACTTTTTAAAAAGTGTCTAAAATTGTGCGGATCGATGCGGACACGTTGTGGTGAATTATAAACCAAAGATATGCAACGAACTCGGGAACGAACGAGCGTGTAAGAGTACAGGTGAAATATTATACTTGTTTTTGTTGTATCGTATACAGACAAGATTCGCCATATTGTACGTGCATTTAAATGTTATCATCTAATGAAATATCGTGACGTTATGTCGCAGAGTGTATCACGATAAGATTTTTCAACAATGGCATACTTTATGGAAATGTAACTTTTTTCCTATTATTATGAAATTTTGCGGAGTATATGTAAACTGAACTATCTCTCCAATTACTTATCAACTTTAAGCTTTTTCTATCGTTTACACGTTCGTATTCATTGCTTTCTGTAATGTTAACATTTTGTTTTTAGTCGTATGACTTATTTCTCCTACTTTCAGTATGCTTCCATCAATCGAATTGTGACTATGATACAACAACAACAACAACTTATTATTATAAATAACGATTTACAAATCGTCGCTATTCAGATAAAAAAGTGATAAAGAAAACATATGGGAGTTTAATTGAATGCAATTCTTTTCGTAATTAGCATAAATCTGTTGGTACAAATTTTCAAATACGTTATTTTTACAAATTTTACTTCTTTTATGTTTACACGTAGAATCAACCATGGGATAAATCTTATATTATATAGATGTATGTTTACTTATCTATAAAAATCTTAAAACGATTAAGTCATTGATTTGTTCAGATAATAAAAGGTTGATAAAATGTTCGTCTAGTTTGCAAAATAAGTTAAAAATCGTAGTGAAAACTTTATAAGATCGATTACACCGTCTAACCAATAATATTTTATCGGAAGGAAGTTCATCGTAGGATAAATGATGAAGCAACCAAAGTCTACTAGATACTTCCTCGGTTCTTTTTAGATCCTATTCTTCGCGATGGTTCACCATTAAAAGGACGCGAACGAAAAGGGTATTACGATATGATCGACGTGTCCGGAAAGTTTGTAGGAAGGTTAAAGACGTAGAAAGAAGTACGGTCGGATCCATGCAACTTATGGTTATCCGATAAAAGGCAGGCAAGCGCCTGTGAGCACGCGAAAAGGGTTTGGTCTTCGTGTCACGCTCGATCGGTTCCCTTTAAGGGTGAAAGGCTCCTTTGTCCTCGACTATCTATCGAACCAGACTAAGTTTACGAATAGAACGGACGTTAGCGTCGTGCACTTCGAAAATCGACATTGACGCCTTTCGTGAAGACGTTCGATGAATTCTCAACAGTTTTGAGCTTTGTATTTTTCCCATTGACATCGAAGAAGTACACATAGAAAAGTCATTATTATTTCGTTTTATTTTAAAATATTTTAATTTGTTAAAATTTTTGTTTTTTTTTTGTTTTTATTTCGATATCTATCATAGCATAGTTTTTAATTAATTCTTTTCAAGACAAAAAATTGAATGTAAGAAATATAAAAGGGAGAGAAAAAAAGGGAATAAATAAACGTAAGATGAAAAAAAATGGGGAAAAATATAAGCTGATCGTATTTCTATCGTACATCGAAGGTTTGTTCAGTCCATTTGATTTCTACGGGTATAAATTGCCGTACCGCTTTTAAACGTTGTGGTTAGGAGGTATACGGATCAATGGTGGTATTGTGGTTGTGAGCTTGTTTTAAGAACAAAGCTCGATCTGGGAAAGACGTTCTGTCGGCAAGAAGGGGAATTAATATAGAAGTGTTGGCACAATCATGGCGATTAATTCAATGATTTATGTAGCTGTGACGTCGAAAATTTGAAAGCTGATGCCGTGAAAATGGAAAACTTCATGTTTGGAAAATCGATTGCATAGAATAATTAAATAATGAATACGTCCCTTAAATACTTCAATGCGTTGAAAATATATTCCAAGGTTATAACATGCTTCATTTTAGCGAATAGATTAAAAAATCTTGTTTTTTTATTTTTTCTTCGAGATTTTTTTAATCGAATTTTAAGTTACTCGAATCCTATGAGGTCAGTGACTAGAAGGAACCGTTTTTCTCGAGCATTTCTAACATATCGATCCAGTAATGTCGTGGTGGATTACGAGCTAAGGACGCGTATTCAGTCACCGAATTCTTTTCTGTCGTAACTTTTCTCTGCAGCTTTGTATTGACGGGATCGGTCCTGTATTAACTTGTTGCGGAAACTTGATCCTAATTAGAAATTTAACTGAGCCCTCTCGACTAATTACAAATTTTTGTGGTTAGAAATAAAATAAAAATCTACCTATATCGTAAAATGTAAGATTGAAGTATTGAAATATATGACATTTTTGAAAGCTCGCACACAATCCATTTTCTTTGTTTTTTTATTAATGCACACGTAATGAAACGCAAATAAAAAGCATTAGCCGTGAATTTTGATATTTTTCTCAATGATTAATCGAATTTTATGCGATACGAATACCAAGGTATCTGTTTTAATTTATTGATGACATCTTTATCTACTACCTTAATGAACTTCTTCCTTGTTAATGGATTTATTTAAATACTTCTTGTATTTCCCTCGAGGGATATAGATCTTATTCTTAAGATTATAACTAGGAAGAGATTGTCAATGGACTTGGAAAAATAACTCACTCTCTACTTTTGAGTTTAACGAACCGTAAAAGCTTACTCGATTTAGATAAACGGTAAGATTTCTTGGTCAAAGGATTAATCTTAAGTGGAAATGGTTCAGAGGTTCGATAAATCGATTTCATTTTATTGGACTTCATTAGCGTTGATCTATTGAATTTAATCATGGCTAGACTATTTATTCTATATACTTCTCTCTTTTTCTTTTTTACTTCCCTATATTTGATTTTATAAAGTTTTGCGATTACATTCGACTAACCTTTCGAGATGTATTAGAAACTTTTTTGGGCACCCTCGTCGTCGTCGTCGTTGTTGTTATTGGTGTACCACCGGATCATTGGACCATTTTTCATATAAATATATACGTGTGTAGATAAAGTCTCGATAGTAGTAGGGTCGTACCCCAAAGTATCGGCTTTAAAGAGGATCCTTCCGATGATGGAGAAAAGGATTCATATCCTTCTGAATCTTTTTTTCCTTTTAGTCACTCTCCGTGTGATGTTCGAGAAATATTATTGAAAAATTTCATAAACTAAATCTTGACAAATAGTCAAATAATCCTTTTTTATCGGCTATAACTTCTCTAATTTTGTCATTTCGATAATTTATGTACGTCATCGGAAAATCTCGATGTTGAAATGACGACGACGACGGCGAGGAGGAGGACGATTATGAGAGATTGATATTTTTCTAATATCTTATCATTTATCAAACAAGTACATATTATATATGTAAGAATAAAAGTTTATTCGGACGAGTTAATTATAACGAAATCCTACTACTGTATGGCTTTTTCTCGCAATATAATATTTATCGTCGCGCTTTTCGTATTGAGTTTTTGAATCTCCTATCAACCAAACAACACGACGACCGCAAATAATCGCCCGTAAATCGAGGTCGAACAAGAATCCATCTCCCCTTTCTCTATTTTTCTCTCATTCTCTTCCACACGATCTGGCTAATATCGGTTGAAACGGAAGCAGCGATTCCGAGGTATCTCGCGAGAGAGACCTGACTCATCGATAACAAACGTCTTGTCATCGATATATTTTTTTGTATCCCTTTTTTTTCTTTTATTTGATCGCCCTGCGGACTGGCACACAGTATCAACTCTGACTGTATTTTCTTTTTTCTTTTTATTCTCTCATACCATGGATTAGAATGAAGCTTTTTTGCTGTTTATCACCTGTAATCGAAGTTTGCGACGATCGTTTTCGTCCATTTTTCGGTCATCGTTCGATTCTTTGACAATTCCCTCAGAGGTCGAACGTCCCGCATGTATTTGGCACCTCCAGTTGAAATGGCGATAAAGGGGTGTATTGTAAAAGGAAGAAGTAGAGAAAGGTACACTTCATGTAACGATGCTCTCCTGCTGCTTCTGACGATGACGATAGATGAAGGATGGATGGGAAAAAGTGAAAGAGAGAGAGTGATAATAAGGACCAAGCTGACCAAGGGTGGTTATGGGTGGCCATGTACCAGGAGGAAAATAAAAACGATTAAAGTGAGAGAGGTAAAGAAAGAATTATAAAGAGAAAGAGAGAGAGAGAGAGAGAGAGAGAGATAAAAAGAGATAGTCGTGCCAGTGGTTCGACAGAAAAGACAGACTTTGGCACAGTTTTCCATATCAACGTGACCTACTGGACTATCGATTCATTGTCGAGGTTTTGGCAACTGGAAGCGGCGCTTGATTTTGAAACCAAATGCTGTCTCTTTCTCTCTTTCTTTTTCTCTTTCTCTTTTTCTCTGTGGTTTTTTTTCTGTTTCCTTTTCTTTCTCTTTCTTTTTCTTGATCCTTCTTTCTTTAGCATTGAGATTTTCTTATTGAATCGGAGCACGAGAGACGACTCGGAATGTCGGCGTTTTTCCACTAGGTAGTATTACTCGAACGATACCTTTCTTCTCTTTTTCTTTTTTCTCTCTGTTACTATACTGGTGTATCTCTGTTATCTTCTTTCTTTCATCCCCCGCCGTGCTCTTTCGTCCTTCTGTTTCCTTCTCTCTCTCTTCCTCCATTCCTTTTCTCTTTTTTTCTTTCCCTTTTCTCTCTCTGACTTCGAACCCTTCTCTTCGTCTCGTGTTGCTCGAGGCTGCTGCATTGTTTTGTGATATCCGCGTATTTCGCGTCCCCTTGCTGTACGAAACAAAGGATCAACAATAGGCTCAGACGAGATCTCGGTCCTGTCTCTTTCTTTCTTTTTCCACCCCTTGTTACTACCACCCACTTTACTCTCCCTCTTCCACCTACTATATATATATCTCTCTTTCTCTCTCACTGTCTCTCTTTTGCGTTTCTTTGGAACTTCGTCTTTTCTTGTGGTTACGAATAGATCATCGTGTGTTCGTAACAGTAAAAGTTCTTGTCGCCGTTTTGGTGTCGAAGAAACTTTTTCGCATATCGTTAGACGGATGGAAAAGAAATGTCGCTGGCCGAATTCTACAGACAGTTTGAATCGTTTCAGGGACACTTCAATACAGTGATAACAAATGTTATCAACGTCGAGCTAAATAGATCGTTTAGTTTTGTTTGTCATATATTCGAGATAATTTCGTGATATTATCTTAGGTGGAATATAATAGAATCAAGTAATAATTTTGAACTTATTCAGTAAGATGCATTATGGTTGATAACTTTTTGAGGAAGATTAATGAACGCGATGAAAGATATACAATATATATATATATTTTTTCTTTCTTTCTTTTTTTTTCTTCCCTTGAGAAAGAAAATTCGATTTTCAACGGCTTCCAAGGGTTGATGTTATTTTTTCGGAGTTTCTTGTTTCTTATCCTTAGTTTTAGCAAGTTTCTTCTTCGGGAATAGGTTTTTACGAACTTCTGACAACGTTGCATTAAAGTTCAATTACCAGATAGGATTTTTCTAGTTCTTTTCTAACATGATCATTATAAGAAAGAAGAGTGAATACAAGCTACAATTTACGATACGCATGTTTTACATATATTGAATCGCGATGTATGTTTGTGTACGTTTGTAAATATCGAGATATAATGCCTAGAGTTTGTAGAGAAAGGAACGCTTTGATATGAAGCAACGAGAACAAAAGTTTTATCTTACATTTTTCAAGCAACCGTTCATATAAGTCCCGCTATATCATCGACAAAAATATTGAAGTATTCTTGTTTTACTCGTCAGGAGAAAAGAAAGAGAGAGAGAGAAAGATAAAGAAAAATAGAAAGAAAAAAAGAAAGATAGAGAGATTCTTTAATCAGACTTACTCGAAATTGTCACAGAAATAATGACTTTTCCTTGTCGTTCGCATAATCGGGATAATATTTATTCAAATGATATTTTGTGAGTTTAATAATTTCAATAATAAATCTATAAATATGATGCTAATTGATGAAGAAGTCCAACATTTAATCCGAGGAAACGAGATCTCGGCGTTTTATGATGTTATTGTCAGTGTTATCCTATTCGTTCTTATCGCGAAATTAGAAATTTGAGTTCCCACTATTTCTATTCGTGACAATTTGAAAAATCCTGAAAGGATAGCTAATGCGAGCAAAATAAAGCCACAACAATATTTCACGTATGATCTCATGGTCAGCAAACAGGGTCGCGAACGAGCAAACGAGAAAGATACTACGAGGAAAATTGATTTTACCGTGCACAACGACACGAAAGAAATCTTTCCTTCGTACCTTTTTCTATCTTTCTAACTATTCATTCTCTGATTCGTATCTTTCTCTTTCCTTCCTCTTTTTCTTCTCATTCTCTCTTCCCCCTTCTTTCTCTTTCTCTTACTTAATCTCTATCTCTTTTGCAACTTTATGTTTCTTTTTCCTTTCTCTTGCTCTACATAGCATAACACAGATCGCGATGTCGTGGTAGAAATACGCGGCAATGCGATTACGGGATCCGCTTTATAGATCGATGGAACTTTCTAAATTTTCCAGATGCACCCGCAAGGAATTACTACTCGAAATGAGTTCCTTCCCGGACGTAGTGAAAATTTACTCTCGCTCGAGACCAGACGAATTAGATGGATGCAATTCCTGAAATTATTATCTTCTTAGTTTTATCTATTATACAAATAATACTGACGGAATTTTCAACGAGTTTAAATTAAAGACATGCGTTCGTTCTCGTTTGAGATATATCTTATTTGAATACATTTCTATTTTTTTTTTTATAAAATATTGCCGTTACGTCATTTGTTTATTTGTCATTGCTAAAAAAAAATTGGTTTTATTTTTCACCTGTTTAAGGCTTAACGTTAAAGGAAACAAAATTTCACATCGTGTAAGTTAAAAGGATCTACCAGACTATCCAGCTTTTTGTTTTGTCGTGAAAGGTAAACGGCGTACTTAGACTTTAATAAACCAAAAAGACAAGGAAATATAGTGGACTAGCTCGTTCTTTAGCTAGAAACGCGTAGTCCTTGCCAAAGATTTACGAGTTCGTTCGACGGGGGTAACGGAAACCGACCTTTGTTTCTTTTATTTTTTTCGGTCTCCTGGCCACTTTTTTCCTAACAAATCTGAAGGAATACTTCAAGCGGGTGTTTATTGGTCGGCTTGATCTGCAGTATCGTCTATTCACCTACTTTTTTTACCCTTCGTAGATATCTATACAATCTTTTTCTGCGGAGTTGAATTTATGTCAATAAAATAAGAAAAAGAGAGAATATAAAACTATAGAAAGGGGAGGATTGTAACGACCAAGTATTTCTCCTTCGTGTATTTGGACCCTTCCTATTGAGTTAATACTTGAATATTCATAAATACATAAATATATTTGAAAATATTGAAGTAGACATTTTGTTTTTAATACACTATCACATTCATGATTTTTTATCTAAAAATCAATTTCAATATTTTCTCTCTACGTTCTCTTAAATATATCTAAGGTATAACGTTCTAACTTTCGTGTTCTGAGTATTGCCGAGCTTTTTTCATTACTCATGTATACGTAGACATTTATTTGAGACCTTGGTTTTAGTACAAAAACATGCCGTGGTATATTCGCTTTCCTAAGTTTACAGGACGTGCTCATAAATTAATCCATAATAATAATAATAGTCATAATGGTATATTCGCTTTTATACATTTACATGATGCGTTTATAAATTATCCATCCAATCATAATTATAGTGAAATTTTTAATCTAACTAAAAACTCTTACCACTTACTTTGCAGATTTTTTATCAAGGTAAACCTTTAAACAAGGTAAACTTAGGTATACCGTAGATAAAACTTCATCGTGTTATTAATTCAATCGTAAAACGTTTAACTCTAATTCACTTTATCATACAGAGCAAGAAGACAGGAACGTTATCTTGAAAATTGTAGTTTTCTCGTTTTGCCAATAAAAAAGTCGATGGAACTAAGGTATGAGATGACATATGAAAGACGTGAAATATGTTTTTTTGATCTCAATTGGCTTTTACATACATATGTGGTATAATAAAAGCGGTGTAAGAAAGAAAAATTTAAGCATTCTTTCAATCTTATATCAAGCCATTTATCAGTGACGTTCTTACGTGCTTGGAATAAACTTTAAAACAATTGACATAGCATCGGTTATGTCTTCTTTACTTTCAATTTCTTTTTTCTCTTTATTTCTCTCTTTTTCATTTATCGCATGAATGATAGAGTGATGAATTGGAGCGATAAAATGGATTCTAGAATCGTTGCGTAACAACTTGAACAATAATATAAATCTTTCTTTTGGTCTAGAAAGGATGAAAATTGTTCAAGTTAATTGTACGATACAACAGTCAGCAGATAGGAGAGAAAGCGATGGAATGAAGCACATATTAGAATGGTGTAAAGTTTCTGTTCGATATTCGGCTAGGAGACAAGAAATTAATCGAAATTTATAATGTCATGTTCGAGCATTAAATCTCTTGTTATTTACAATAAATAATACTAAGAGTATTTCACGCGAATTTTTAAAAGGCAATTCGCGTAAAAAGATTTTCAAGAGTTCCTTTTCCATAATGGCACACCGTACCAACCCACCTACTATTTTCATCATTTTGCTTTTACGATAATGCTATACATCCCTACTTTTATGTATATTAAACTTTTACCCTCCATCCATTGAAGGATGTTTGGAGGTAGAATCTGCCATTATCGATACTCGTTTTAACACAAGGCCACAAGTGTTTCCTCTGATTTGTGGTGTATCCAATTTGTCTCGGATCGACATAGATTTAGAACGGATCACGATCGGTGATCTTTCTTAGTTCCTTTTTTTGCTAGGGGAGAATAGTTCAGTCGATGTTAGAGAAGGACGATAACAGTGTCGCAAATTAGCAGCCAGGATACGGTTGGGAACGTTTTGTAATGGCAAACCAAGGGTTTGTTTTGCTTTTACGATAATGGGTTTCGTCTAGTACACCATTCTATAAAGTACACGAGGGAAAGAAGGAGAAAGAGAACTTAACAACACAGTGCATACTTACTAGGACTGCAGATTCTATAGATTCGGTAGCTAGACTTTTCTTTCTCTCTTTCTTTCTTTCTTTCCCTATTTCTTTTTCTTTTTCTCTCATCGACCTAGAAAATCCGCTCAGCTTCTAAAGCTTTCGGATATCTTAGTCTTCCATGTTTTAAATTATTACTTTAGTAGATAGAGTTCGATAAATTTTCGTTGAAAATTGTATGATCATCGTTCTGTAATGATTTAAGTACAATGATGATCTTCTTTTTTTTTGTTTTTAAATATTCCATCGATTGCTTTTTCTTCGTTTACTTGACAAGCTGCCATTACAATGCTAATTACGAATGCATTTACCACGATTCGGAGGTCTAAAATAAGCTATTCGAAAATGGTCGAATGTTGGTGGCTTTTTGCGCTTTCACTACGAAAATGTCCATCGAGCGTTGTTATATCAAACGGTTGAGAGTTTAATGTCATGTTTTTCCGTTCCCGTAGATCTCTCGTATATCTCTGAAAAGTTCATCTCACGGAGTCATCAACCAACCTAGAATCCTTCATGACTAGTTTCAACTTATACTTTTTTTTTGTAGGATTTTTTACTACGTTAAATTCAGAAAATATTTTCATTCGAAAGACATTGTTCGTTTATATGTATTCATCAATTTTCATTCGTTAAGAGTTTCTGGTCGTTATGTAGTGAGCTCATTTTTTTCTTTGTTGTTTTTTTTTTTGCAATTCAGGAAAAAAGAGTGAAAATATATTATAGAACAAGAAATAACTATAAATAGAAAGAAAATGTTATTTTTCATATTGTTAAAAGAAAAAAAAGTTTCTTTATCTTACTAGATATTAAACATTAGATCGTCTGGAGTGTAAAGGGTTAATATTTATATTATAAATCCAACAGCTTGACTGTTCAAAAAATTCACAATATTTATTCAATCGCAAAATAAATAATGTTAATCTAGCCGAGTTATGAGAAGCTTTCAAAGCGTAGTACCGGGGACGATGTAAAGCTGACAAATGCAAATGGCATGTGCAAAATGTTGGAGTAATAAACTAAGTTTGTATTTATTTTATTTCGAAAAATAACAGGCGAAAATATGTGGACGCGATAGAAAAGAGCTATAACGATTTTCAAACATTATAGGGGACACGTCGCGGCGTGTTCGGGGAACTGAGGTGCCGCATGTATAAGCAATAAATTTTCCTCGTATTAAACAGAAAAATAGCGTTATAGGATATCCAGCATGGTGAACATGCGAAGAAAGAGAAATAGAGAAATTTGAATACGTTGACTAACGGTGCAAGTATTATATTATTGTATATAGCTTAACATAGTTGAGCACATATAGATTTCTTTGCGTATTATCGTTTTTGTTTGCTTAACGGAGTATGCAAAAGATGTAATTAAAATATGACGAAGGTGACGCATCATACATTTACCCATAACAGGATATAATATTTTCTTTTTTCATGGTACGATGTCCAGCGTTACTTCTAATAATATTGTTTTGTTGTCTGTTTTTGTAATTACGCTATCCTAAATCGTTCTTCGTTTGTGTTCAATCGAAACGATAAGTAATTATTTAAATATCTGTCGATACCATGACAAAATGTTCTGCCGATAGTGAAATGAAGTCTCGCGTGGTTGTCGATCGATCATTCTCTATTCCGTAATTTATTAACATCGGTTGTGTTTTCACTTCTTTATTAGAAAACATTATCTCGCTGTCTTTTGTAATATTCTTGGCTAGTTACAGTTTTATATCTTTGGAGATTTTTCTTTAAACTTCTTAGGCTATTGTAACGATAAAATTTTATGAAATGATATGAAAAAAGAGGGAAAGGGAGAGAGAGAACGAGAGTGAGATAGGATAGAACCTACAGTCGATCGACAGTTCAACAAGATTATGGAAGGTTCGAGTTTAGTATGTGTTGTATGTATGAGATACATCGATCGATAGTTATTGCAAGATGTATTTATTTATGGTGGGATAAGTGAGGATGGACATACTTTGAGAGTGTTCGATATATCGTAAATGATTGTTAATTGATCGAAAAAAATGTATATCGTAATCTAAAAACATGGATTTATATTTTGATGTACCTTCTTCTTCGAAATCCACTGTTAAATTAGATTTTTTGTTTTCTGTGAAAGTTTTTTTATTCAAAGTTGTTTATGTGACTTTTCAAAGGTTACATATGTATAACATGCATAATATTCTAAATAAATAAAATTTCCTTTTATGGAAAGTCATATAAACAATATTGAATAAAAGAACTTTCATAGGGGACAACGTGTTAGTCTAACGGTGGATTTCGAAAAGGAAGTAACATCAAAAGGTAAATCTATATTTTTAGATTACAATATAAATTTTTTTGTTATTAATTACAAATCATTTAAGGTATATTTAATACAGTATTGTACTTTATAAAGGAAAACGCGTCAACTTACTGTTGGATTTTGAAAAGGACGATACGTTGAACTTATACTACGTGCTTCTAGATTAAAATATAAATTTTCTTCGATTAATTATCAATCAATTAATGTAAATCGAATAGAGTACTGTACTCTATTAATATTTTAGATTATTTATTGGTGAGTTGAAAATTTTTATTCTAATAAAATATAAGATTGAAATCGTTCAATATTCGAAGTAAATTAATAGATATGTAACTTTTAAACAAATGCATTTTGTATTATTCTGCGCGTACGATATTAACGAACACTCACTGTAAGTATGAATCAATTGATTATTTTCCATATTAATGAAATAAATTTCTTTTTTATCGATCGTTGAGATCATGCAAATTTTGTTCGTTTTTTTTTATATTCACTGTCAATCGATATTTCAATGATAAAAATATTTTGAGAGATTCTTATTAGGACCTTGAATAAGTTCTCGCTGTTTCATCGAAGATGGCAATGACAGTACTCCGTGCTTGAAATTTCGAATGGTAACGCATTTGCAAGGAAGTACTGTATCTAACCTGAAATTTCAGTATATGATAGTTCACTTTAGTGTAAACAAAGTAATTTTTTATTAGTTTTAAAAATGCCTACTTTTGTGCCAACTAAAGTGTATTTGCGGGGAATTTTATTGCACTACTTTATTAAAAAGAAACCGGCAGCTGAAGTAGGTACATAGAATTCTTGTTGAGAATTATGGTGACAATGCTCTGTCGGATACGACATGCAGAGACTGGTTTCGACGCTTCAAAAATAATGGTTTTGAACTTGAGGATAAAGAACGTTTTGGCGCACCAAAAAAATTTCAAGACTGAAAATTGGAGGAATTACTCGTTGAAGACCGATCTCAGACGCTAATAGAACTTGGAAAAACATTACAAGTTGATGAATCAACTGTTTCCAAACGTTTAAAAATGTTAGGAATGATCCAGAAGCAAGGACATTGGGTGCCATATGAATTGAAGCCAAGAGACATCGTACGTCGTTTTGTCACGTGTGAACTACTGCTTAAATAGCAGAAAAGAAAAGGTTTTTTGCACCGTATCGTGACTGGCGATAAAAAATGGATACACTATGATAATCCGAAACGTAGAAAATCATGGGGTAAGCCTGGCCATGCATCAACATCGTCCTCAAAACCACATATTCATGGTTTGAAGCTTCTTCTCTGTATTTGGTGGGATCAGCAGGGTGTAATTTATTATGAGCTGCTCAAACCGAATGAGACTATCACGGGGGATCGCTATCGACTTCAATTAATGCGTTTGAGTCGAGCCCTAAAAGAAAAACGGCCGCTATACGAGAAGAGACACGACAAAGTGATTTTTTACATGACAACGCCCGGCCTCATGTTGCAAAACCAGTGAAAACCTACCTGGAAACGCTTCGATGGGAAGTTCTACCTCACCTGCCGATTTTCACMTATTCCGTCCGATGGCACATGGCTTAGCTGACTAGCGTTTTCATTCTTACGAAGAAGCTAAAAAATGGGTCGATTCTTGGATAGCCTCAAAAGACATGTCGTTTTTCCAACGCGGAATTCATATACTGCCAGAAAGATGGGAGAAAGTGGTCTCTAGTGATGGGCAATACTTTCAATAAAACGTTTTTGTTCCTTATATTTTAAATAAAGTTTTTATTTTGTAAAAAATAGCGAGAACTTATTCAAGTTCCTAATATCATTTTCAAGAATAAGATGATTTTAATTCCACGTGTATTTACTCGATATTAACGAAATAGTTTCTTGTCTTGAATCAATAGATTTCTAAGCGCATTTCATTTATAACGTAGTAGATAACGAGTCTATGCACGATGTTGCAACACACTTTGTCCAACATGCTCGGAGTGACACTGGCAATGGCGTCCTTGATTTGATGCATAACATAGCAAGATCTAGGACATCGTTGGCATTGATTATGTCCTTCGCGTAACTTCACTACTATAATAGTTTGCGAGGTTCGGTTTTGGATTGTCGGAGTGTTATAGTAACCTGTGATCTCTCATAAACGTTCTCACTCCCTCTCTCTTTCTATCTCTCTTGAAAATATATATTTATCAGAATATGTTAGTTACGATCTATTTGAAAAAATATAGAAATGTCGAAATGTACTCATTGAAACATATAAACTCATCGAAGGTATATATTTTTTAGGAAGAAACGAATGGTTCGATAATATTGGAAATATTGGGAAAAGGAAAAAGAAGAAAGAGAGAGGAGTGGATTGGAAGAAATAAAGGAATATTGGACACGAAGTAAAGTCGCGAAATCGATCCATCTCGGTAGTCGGCCTTTTTCGTCGCCTCCTGGTGAGACTGTTTCCGAGCTTCGTGAAATATGGCATTAACAACGTCTGGTACTAACCAAAGGGATAGTTTCTCGCAGCCGTTCTTCGTGACGTCGTCGTAGATACGCGGTCTGTCTGAAGATCAATTTTTCTGTAAATTGTGACCCTGTTAGTGCACCGGATACCCGGACATTATTGGAAAAAGAAATCTACGAGTGACTACTCATGCTGGAATTGTCGCGTACCTATTGGTCGAGTGCAACGCGAGTAAGCCGTTTTATATCGCCTCGAAATCTTCTCAATAACATCCGTCGGATATGACCTTTCGTATATCACCACCTTCTCTCGGGATAAGTAGCGGAGATGAGAGAGAGGAAGAGAGAGAGAGAGAGAGAGAGAGAGAGAGAGAGAGACTGACTTTTTATTGCTTTCTTGCTACCTTCTTCGCGTGTAAAATTCTTGAAAATGCGTTCCATTTTGTATATATCCTTTTTGATATAGTAGGTACCTGAAGGTATACTTAAACTTTTCTTCCCTCCTTCTTCTCTTCTTCCTCCTTGACGGAGAAAGGATGAAGGATCTCTTTAGAAACGATGTGGGGGATCCTTTTTAAGTTATAACATTGCGCCAAGTAAATTTTCGATGAGTGACATCTAAATGTACTTGACCATTAGGTTAACAGTCATCCATGGATGTTACTCGCGGTAAGTTCTACTGTCTGTTGGCAACATTCTTTGAGTGCATGTATCTCTGTTTTCGAAGGTCGTTCGAAGTTCAGTTCGCGGTACTTAGTATGCTTCTCTCTGAGTGTCTTTGCTATATTTACTCACCGTGATATTACCCATTGTCTCTTACTCTAATTTATGGAGAAGCTGTCTCTTCTAGGTTTACCATAACCATACACCGAACTTGATATACCCACTATGCGTATAGTTATATACGTTCACAATGCTTTTACCAGTTCAAGAATGTCTGATAAAAGTTTTCCAACTTGTAGTTGAACTTTGTAACAAAGCATTGTATTAAATACAGATTGAAATTAATTTTAAATATTTAAAAAAGAATGTGTAGTTTGATGAATACTTTGATATTTTTTCAAAGTTTCATATTCTTTCTCGAGAGTTCAGTTATTGGAATACGTAACGAAGATATTAAAAATGAATCAATGCAGGAATGTTTTTTTTTGTTCTCTCTCTCTTTTTTTTCTCTCTTACATATATTCTCTTTTATTCTGTCTTTTTTGAGAACATTGAAAGAGTTGCTCAATTCGCGACGAAAGTTCGATCCTTGCCAAAAATTCAAAATAGAAGTCGCCCTTAGAATATCGATAAAATCGAGTTGCAAGGTTTACGCGGAGCATTCACGCGAACTTTATCGAAAGTGACAAGGGTAAAAGGAAACGTCGACTTACCGGAAAACCCTTTTTAATCGTGACTAGTATATGGAGAAGTTTTTGTTTCTTCTTTTAGTACTGTGAATTCTCAAATTTCTTTAAAAAATAAATAACGGATTTCCATCTAGAAGTAATCAAGTTGAGTAATATATTTGAATATTGTTCGAAGGAAGTCTAAGAAGTAAGAAGATAAAGGGAATTAGTAACAAGTCCGTTATGGAGATTTCCTACGGTTTACTGTAAGGTGTCTCAAATTCGAAATTAAGATCGCACGTATCTCCTTAGTGTTGTAAGTTTCTAACATTACGATGCATACTAGTTCTAAAGATCTTATTCTCGCTCTATTTTGAGTATATTGGTACGTTTAATGTAAAGCCCACTAACCGACCTTACTAATGAGTCGTTAAGATTACACTTGGTCTCTTAGTCTGCTTATCTTTTTGTTGTACAAGCAATTTCAAAAGATTAAGTTCTCTGCAAATTTTGGTTAATATTCCTCTTGATTTTGGTAGAATAACAATTTAATAAAAATGATTAATAAGTTCAATCAGTGAATTTTCAAACGATTTTCATCTCATATTTGATTCCCTTTTCCATTGATTATCTATACCTTTCTCTTTCTCTTTGTCTTTCTCTCTCTTTCTCTCTGTGAATAGAATTTGTTATACGTAGGTAATCGGGTCAAACAGGCCAATTAATTATACACATTCTGAAAGATTAATGTAGTATTTGGAACATGTCCATTTTCTTTCGTACATCTAGTTTATTTTTTTGCTGTAGTAGGAGTATGAAATGAGGGGAAAACGGAGGAACGCATTAGGGTTGGTCGATTCGCCAGGAATGAATCCGTTAGGTAAATAAATTGGACAGCGTGATTTTTGATTCATCGAACAGTTGAAATACTGAGAGTCTAATTATTAGCGAAAACTTTTTTTATCTCTTTAGGTTTTATATTTATTTGCTTTTTTTTCTTTTTCTATCTCTCTGGTCATTTACTATAGAAACAATTGGAAACATCTGAATCGACAGAGAATTTTTAAAATAATTTTAGATATTATATAATTTATAGAAATTCGTGAAACGACGAGTAATGTTACATTCTTTTCTAATTCTTATCGATAAATCGTTTTAACCGTGTAAATGCAAATCGATTAGAGATATACACAGTATACTGTATACACAGATTCAGTTCTGGTGGGAAGTCCGTAGTAGGAATAAATTAATGGGGAAACTCATTTGTCCTCCATAGCGTCGTATATAATTATTATTGCGATAATAATCTCCTAATAACAATCTCATTTTACAAACCGCGTTATTTAATCGTGCTCAAAATGAATACATTTAAAATTATTATACTATCAATTGTTAAAGAACTATCACTGATTCGTACAAATAAAATTTTTCGTATACATTTGATTGTGTCCAAATAAAAGTTCGTTTGTGAACGAGAATGTCCATTAAAAATATTTCTGTTTATTTATTTTTCGCAGAAAAAGAAATTAGCTTATGCAAATGTCCTTTGATATACAGGAATAAACTTATTTGCAATTATATTCCGTTTCTGTTTTTAAAGTAAACCCGTTTTTAAATCGTTCATTATCAATTTAAATCGTCAACGTGAATGTTTGCAATTTTTTGTAAAACTTTTATATGCTATTTATTCGCCTTAATTGCATGAAAGGATAAAGGAAGAACGTAAGATAGACGCATTGCAATGTAATTTCATTGTTCAAAAGAAAAAAATGTATTTTTTACGTTATATATAATAATACACTACAAACTTATTTTTATTCGAGGTAGTAAAATATCCGGGCGTAAAATAAATTAAATTAAATTCGATTTCGAATATCGACGAGGATGCTTCAAATCCTCGTACTAGAGAAGAATAGAATTTATCATCGATTAAATCCGACGATAGGTTAGCGCTATTCGTTTTTGCGAAATTTATAAATTTTCTATGGCACGTGTGTGGGTGTGATAATATAATATTTATACCACTATGGACAATTTTAATACACAACTCGTTAGTTGAATACGCTATTTATTAGAACATTTGTATTTTTTTTTGTCGGGAAAAAACATCACGGAAGTTAGATTTTTTCTCTCGCGTTTAATTCAGCTGTCGTTTTGATTATTCTCATAACGTTCAATCATTTTTCGGAATTTCTGTGTTTCTCAACTTCCTGAATGAAATCATATACACAATTGCAACCTTTTGGATTATAATTGATGTTATAAAAAGATAGATAGATAGATAGATAGATAGATAGATAGATAGATAGATAGATAGATAGATAGATAGATAGATAGATAGATAGATAGATAGATAG
>NW_015148972.1:4929734-4965228 GCF_001465965.1 Polistes dominula | reverse complement strand
TAGATAGATAGATAGATAGATAGATAGATAGATAGATAGATAGATAGATAGAGAGAGAGAGAGAGAGAGAGAGAGAGAGAGAGAGAGAGAAACTCAAACGACGAAGCTTTTCACGTTTAATGCAAGTTTGATGATTGGTTGAAAATGTGGCTAGAAAAGCTTATCGAAGTTTCGACCATCGACGCATCATAATCAAATCGTTACGTTTATCGCCTATAGTGGTAGCGGCCATAGAAAATAAAAAGAGTGAAAAACGGACGATGAAATTTCACGTTGACTTCTGGCATCCATCGATCTTTTTCTTTCTATCACTGTTTCTCTCTCTCTTAGTTCCTTTTCTCGTAAATAACGAATCGATCCCAGAGGAAAATGGTTTCTCCTTCGAAGGATGTTGCCATCGAAAAGGGTCGTAATTTCCTTCGCCCTGGGCTAACAAGTTTCTTCGTGATGCGTGACGGTTTAGCTCATAGAGTGAAATAATACTATGGACGTTTTACTCTTAAGGGATTTCGATGATAAATAAAGGAACGCGTGTGGTTTAAACCGGTAGTAAAATTAGTATGATCCTAATATCTCTTTTCTATATATCGTGGATACTAACCGCATAAGTTTAGGTGAGGTTACTCATCGTGCTGGATATTGTTACTCGCTACTTGACGAAGCTATTTAGCTACCACGGAAGTAATTAAAAGGCAATGAAGTCGACCAGGCTGCTATTGCAAGGGCATAACGTGGAACGGATGGTGTAGATTGCCGATACTAATCGAGAGAAAGAGAGAGAGAGAGAGAGAGAGAGAGAGTGAGAGAAATCGAATATGCGAGAGGGAAATTGAAGAGGAAATGCGATCGATACGAGTCTTTTTGTTTCTTGCATTTCGATGCCCTTTTTCCCTTACCACCCTGAGGCTTTTCGGCTCGATTCGAAATAAACTCGCGCTTCGTTTCCTCTCGCTTCTAAAGAGTTCATTCGCGGTAGAACCCTTTACCCATCGGCTTAATTAAAGCTCGATAATCCGTTTCACGAGTTTCCTCTTAATTTTGTGAACGAACGCCAGCTGCTCGTTCGTTCCTTCCTTCCTTTCTTCTTTCGTTCCTTCATCCCTTTTTTCTTTTCTTCTTAATGTTATTTTTTATGTTAACTTTTTTCGAATTTACCACTTATCGACAAAGGAGGCGGCGGGGGTCTTTGCTTTACATCAAATTACATTTGTTGATTAATGCGAATCAAGTGTATTTTCTCGTATAAAGAAGTAGATTATTATAGGAAGGAGAAAAGAACGTAACTTTCTTATCACGATAGTCTGCGTTCAACATTTTATGGATCGTTTCGGGATGTTTACGTTTACGTAGAACGATAGGTTCTGTGGGTTATGAGTAACACTAAAAATACACGTTCACGCATTCGAGATTCATAAACTATCGATAAAGAGATCGTAAATTGCACAGAAATGTACTTAAGACAAATTTCACTTTGTGAATGATCGTCGTCATTGTCTACACACTCATCAAGTCCTTACACCAAGCGCGTTTTCATTTTTGAAGTGAAAACTTCCTTAGAATGGGGGTGATTTGAAAAAATGAAACGCGGTGATGTAGTGGGGCGATGTAGCGCGGCGATGTAGTGGGGCGATGAAACAGCCACGATACTAAGTAAGAAGAGAAAAAGAGACAAACATACAGGATTGAGCCTTCGAGAGAATAAGACAGAATATAAATAGATAGATACATTTTACTGATTCCCCAAAGGGTTATACTCTATGAGATAGAATATAGTTATACAGTTTTTCCTATTCTCAGTCACTGCTTCATAGTCCCCACTCCTGGCTACTAAGCTTTGTATATGTGTGTGTGCAATTGCATACTACAAAGCGTGGACTCATATCATCTCGATACTAAACCTGTATGTATGTAGGAGCTATATAAGGGTAGAAGAATAAACAGAGATAAGCGTGTAGGCGACAAAAGAATAAGTTACAAACGAACCGACGGTCGAAATAAAGAAAGAAGGTGTGTGATCTGTCTTTGTAAGTTGTGTAAGGCTGTGTGAGCTGAAAGGTTCTCGAACGATACCGATGCTTTGTTTATTGCATCGGATCGGACGTTTTGGAAAATTCGAGAACCGCGTGTGGATGGATATAAAGGAGCGGGTATTAAGTTGTTATGAGTAGTCGCCAGTCGTCAGTCGTTATCAGTCGTTGTTAGTCGTCATTCAGTTGAAAAAGTTCAGTTGCGTATATCGGTTGTTATCATAAGATTGAAAAGCCTTTATTGTATCTTTTCTAATATCTATCTTAAATGTATTTTATCAGTAGGATTAAACTGAGTGTACGTTGTTACCTTACACCTCTATACTAAACCCAATCCTACATATATATATTTGTTTCTATCTATGGCTATCACATTTGGCATTCTATCTTAATTGATACAATTTGGAAAGTGATAGTTTTTGTCAGCTACCCCCATCCCAAGATCATACCGGTGTCCTTTGATATATATGGTAACAATATTATAATAAATGAATCCTACAATTATCTTACTCTTGACACTCTGCATTCGTTTCATTTTCTCAAAACTTAGTTGTTTTGAAGGTTTCACTTCTAACACGTGTGATCTGCACACATGTTGTTTTCTTTTTTATATTTTTTATTCTTTTAATGTTTCGTATTTAGAAATTCGTACCAAAGCTTACGTTTGATAGTTTCATTAAACGATCGATGTTTATACTATATATATCTCGCGTTTATAATATTTAAAATTTATATACGTTAAAATTTCGGTTTATCGATATTAAGGTAGTAATATTATTTAAATTAACCTTGTTTAATATCTGTCCTATCGATTGTCATACAACAATATATCGCGTGCGTAGAGATTATTCTTCATTAATAATTGTACACTCGGTACATAATTCTAATAACTTTATAGCAAATTATGTCATTGGGAAAGATATAAATGAAAATACAACATCGTTTGTCAATTTTAATCAAAGAAATGATCCCAATTAATTGATCATTTCGAATAAATAAGTTTATCTATTAATCACCGAGAAAATTCATTTGGATTTAATCCTTATTTAGATTAAAGTAAATTCATTTTTAACTAAATTTATGCTTATTGTCTGTCTTGTGTATCGACTACGATAGGGTGGGAGGAAGGAAGCGCATATCACATTTCGTACTTTTGCGAGAGAAGCGGACTTTGAGCTTTAGAAAAGTAAAAAACAAAAAAAAAGTAAAAAAAAGAAGATGAGTCGGAACGAGGCACGCTGCCCGAGCGAGTCTTTGAGTGCACTGTAAAGAGAAACCGATGATAAATTCAAAACGCATCTCATATCGCAATGAGAAATATAAAGGATAGGATAGATAAACGAGACAAAGGCCGTAATTTTCATATGCAATAATTTTTATTCCTTTTTTGTCAGTTCGTCAAGAGAAAATAGTATACTCTCTTTTTCTATCGCTATATGTATAAATATATGCTAGTGTATTTTTGCAAAATCTATTAATTCGTACAATAATTAACTAAATCTTGAAATGACTATACTGATATGTTTAAAGATGAAAGAAGATAAAATTTTATATTTTAATGGTGAAATAACTATAAAATTAAAAAAATTATAAATACAAAAATTTTGAGTTATAAAAAACTGTATTAAAAGATTATTTCTTTAGTAAAAGCGTTCATAATAAATAGTTAGTTATTGTTTTCATTTAATGTTTTAAAAAACATTTAGGAAATGAAATAAAAATTCTCTTTCGAATTTCTTTTCGTTTATGACCTTCCTTTTTCATCCATCCCGTAGTCAGAGTCTTTTCTTTTAGCAGAAATCGTAATGAAAACGAAATAAACAATAGCAGACTATGCTCACATTAGAAATTGGTTTCCTTTTCATCAATATTACTCTTTTAAATTAGCAGGAAATACATTTTAATGTTATTCCTATGTTATTGGGTTGTTCGGAAAGTAATTTCGTTTTTTCCCTACAGAGGATTTAATTGTATTTTTTCGAGCCCAACTTCACACTTAAGCCGCATAATCATTATATGTTTTGAGAGCTGATATAGCAAGGCTTGTGTGTGAAAAAATTCAATTAATTCTACGCAGTAGTTTTTGGTTGGTGCCCTTTTAAGTATGGAGAGCAATAAGCAGCATTTTCGTCATATTTTACTATTTTACTATAGAAAAGGTAAAAATGCTGTTCAAGCCAGAAAGACATTAACCGATGTGTATGGAGAAAATGTGTTGACAGTACTCCAGTGCCAGAACTGGTTTGCAAAATTTCGATCCGGCAATTTTGATGTCGAAGATGCACAACGTTCCAGAAGGCCGGTTGAAGCTGATAAAGACACGATAAAGGCATTAGTTGATACAAATCGGCGAATAATAACACGTGAGATCGGTGAGAGGTTAAATTTATCGAATTCAACTGTGTATGACCACTTGAAAGGCCTGGGTTTAACTTCGAAGCTCGATGTATAGATTCCCCAAGTTCTCACGGAGAGAAATTTGTGTCGTCGCGTTGACGTCTGTGATTCGCTTCTCAAACGTCACGAAAATTATCCATTTTTGAAGCGCATCATTACAGGGAACGAAAAATGGGTTGTATATAACAATGTTAAACGCAAGAGATCATGGAGCAAGAAAGATGAACCGGCTCAAAGCATTTCGAAAGCCAATATCCATCAAAAAAGGTGATGCTGTCTGTTTGGTGAGATTTTAAAGGAATCGTTTTTTTTGAGCTTTTACCAGATAACACAACAATTAATTCGGAAGTCTACTGTCATCAGCTGGACAAACTGAATGATGCACTTCAACAGAAAAGGCCAGAATTAATCAACAGAAAAGGTATAGTGTTCCACCAAGATAATGCGAGACCTCATACAAGTTTGGTCACTCGCCAAAAGCTTTTACAGCTTGAATGGGATACACTGCCACAACCACCATATTCTCCAGATCTGGCGCCTTCGGATTATTATTATATTTGTTCCGGTCATTGCAAAATTTTTTGGACGGTAAAACCTTTACTTCAAATGAAGAGGTCAAAAATAACCTGGATCAGTTTTTTGCCAGCAAAGACCAAAAATTTTATGAGTGTGGAATCATGCTACTACCAGAAAGATGGCAAAAGGTGTTGGACCAAAATGGCCAATATATAATGTAATAAAAAATTTTGTTCATTATACGAAAATTGTTTTTCATTTTCCAAAAAATAAAAACGGAATTACTTTCCGAATAACCTAATTCATAATACAGGTAGCCCACTTACAACACGACATTCTATAACACAGTTTTGCTATAACACGATAAGAAAATTGAGAAAATTTTTGTATAAAACTGTACTTCTGTAACATTGGATAATATAATTTTTAACTAATATATTTAAAAACTAAATTATCTTAAAATAATGTTGTGAAGAAATAATGAACTCTGGGTCTCATATAACACGGTTTCATTTTCTGGGAACCTATCTACCGCGTTATAGTAGGATTACCTCACTTGCATTTAGAGTATGGAAAAAGTGTCAAGTGGTTGGTTTTTTTCAAGCAAATCATCCTTGAAGCTCGTTGTCGCAATGAGCCAATTTACATCAAATAGACCAACTTTGTATGTATACGTTTGTAGGCATATGTGTATACACGTGTGTAGTATATATTTCTATGGTCATGCGCGAGCATTATAAACGTTATAAATTCTGTGGGAGCAAATCCAATTTCTATGGCAAATTTGCGCCTTAATCGACCACGAACGTTCAAAGTCATGGTCGCGTACATAGACACAAGGTGTGATCAAAGCCACGGGCTAGAATATCAGAAAGGATACTAGTGTATAGGAAATTTCGTTGAGTGGTCTCCAAGAGAATAAAGAAAGAGAGAGATAGAGAGAGACAGAGAGAGGAAGAGAGGAAAGAAACAGCTTCTCGAAGTAATTTCCTTTCCATTATTTGCAAGTTGTAATGGAATATTTAAGCTTGGTAAACATATTCGATTTCTATGTAAGTAAGTTTCGTACGATTCAAATAGATTAAATTTGCTAGTGTATTTAAATAAATTTTCTACCATATTCAAGAATTCATTCCTTTGTCTTAACTCTCGCGTATACGCGTATTCCAAAGTAACTATCATTTCATTCTTTTCTCTTTCATGCAAAAATGTGTTTTTGTTCATAACATTCGATTCGTTGTAAACCGACGGTCTTGAGAATCTACTGAGAGATCAATGTATTATGAACTCTACTTTTGTCTGACTCGTTTGTTCATTAACTACTGCGACATCTGTCCTAGGTTTTCAGCACTTTGAGGCGTACACCCTGTAATTCTGGAATTTCTAATAAGATAATTATGATCTCACCTGTCGTATGCTTATTAAGCTTTGTATTTGAGATAATATTTTGGATGCTTATCTGTTGGTTTCGTGTTCTTATGAATCGATGTAACAAGTGTTTCATCTAAAGTAGTAGGATTATTATCGTGTATAAACGTCGAAACATTTTCAAATATCATTTATAAACTTTTTTTAAATTTTCATTTCACGTGATAAGAAGTAATTTTTAGTGAATATAAATACATCTTCAGATCGTATCAATAAGTACACATTCTATCGTTCGGTTTTATTCATTTTAACTACAATTTCTGTTCATAAAAGTAGCGTCGGCCCTTTTTCCAGCGTTTAAGTTTTCTGCCTTCGTTTAATGTAATATTTTTAACGTCGTATAAAAATATCAATCGTAAGGGAGAAGCGAGAGGTTATTGATTTCTACCTAACAACTTTTTTTCTTCCTCTTTTCTTTTTTCTTTACAGTAACATTCTGTAATAATCAGAAACGGTGGTGTTCCGTTGTAAGCGAAATATATTTATGACGTGAAATGTATAGTATATCCTAAAGACTTGAAATATTATTATCATTGCGATTATATGCTCAAATGTTGGCTACTTAATCGCGTATACAAAGAAAGATAAGGAAAAAAAACGGAAGAAAAAAGTATCATTCGTCTTCTTTTAACTTGAGACATCTTTTTATTTTGTAGTATTTAAAAAAATTTTTTTTTCGTTTAAAGTTAGGAAATAGCTTGTTGGAGGTCAGGGAAGAAAATCCCTATATGCGTATCAATTTTTGTAAAAGGATAATTTATTACGAAATTTACGTTACGAATTCCCGATAAGGAAGTTAAACTATCATGAATCACAGTTTGTTCGGAGACGAAACATCAGATAAATCCATTTCTTATATTCCAATACGACATAGCTCGGGAAACTTTAACTCCGCGATCTTGATTTCTGTGGATATAAAGAATACGGAGTGAAAAGTAAGGTTTTTTTTAAGAACATCAGATCGTTATTCAAATTCACGTTTCTAGTTTATTCGAAGAAGTTTCAGATTTATCGAGTAACCAAAAATAAAACAAAAAAGATAGATATGATATTTCAAAGTGTGTGTGTGTGTTAATAAATACGCGTTAACAGATAAACGAATAATAATCTGATATCATATTTGCGCCCGATCGGATGTTCCATTTTCGATCTAGAGTTAGTAAAATACGGGCGCCCATAAATTTTTATCGGTAATGAACTCGGTACTTTGGTTGCTCTCAATTTTTAAATAGTTAAGTCAAGACCAATCCTCCAGACTAATTCATTCTGTTTGGTTTAAGAGTTAAGCGCGCACCAACTATTATTCACCCAATCTGAGTATAAACGGCAGGTTAATTAAACTGAATTAAATTATTTAACCAAGAGGACCTTCGTGATCAATTTTATCATCACAAAACAAAAGATTGAATGTTTAATTAAATAAGGAATTTACTAATCTAAACTGTAAAATTGACTAACTAACTCATCGAAATTTATTCGATTTGTTGTGTTAGAACAAATTTTAATTTAAATTTTGATAGTGAATAAACAACGAGTCACACTGGAGTATTCGTATTTTATTTACTAATAACAATATATTGTTTCCATTGGAATAATATTCATTCACGTTCATATATTGTATATTCGTTTTACGATCAAGTCTATTTATTTTTTCATATTTCATTTTTTTCTCTTGTTTTCTTTACAGAGATTGTAGAGAAAGAATTTTCCGCATACCTTCCAATTTCGGAATACGATCAATTTGTAGATATTAGATAAGATATTTTCCTTTGTCGTTCTCGAGGGTAGTAAAAATACGATGGAGAGAGAAAAAGAGAGAAATAAAAAGAGAAAAAGAGAAAGAAAAAGAACAAGTGATAGAAAAGAAGGCAAAAAGGGAGAGAAAGAATAGAAGGCGATGACGAAGTTACATTCGCGAAAAGACGAGGAAATTCGTAAGGTAGAACGTAGTGCTTAAGATAAGTCTGTTTTCGAAAGGATTTTCAAAGATTGTACGATAAAAGTAAATCTTCGCGTGTTCCAAGTTCTATGTAAGATGATACGCCAAAGATTGAACTATTTCTTTTTTTGACAATTTGTATCTTTACACTCTTATTATATTATTTTACCACGAGAACATTTACCTTTTATTTTCATAGAAAATAATAAATGGATGTATACCCTGTATATTTCATTTAATGAAGAACTTTTACTCTGCATGTACGGATATATTTTTTACGATCTCAATTGTTGTTTAAATATATATTTTCTCTAGCCTTTTAATGTTCGACTATTTCTTTAATGAATGAATCTCTAATTCAGTGGTTTCTAAATTTGTTCGATTCTCGGCGACTTTTTTTCAACCTCAATTTTCTCAAAACACCTTATCCTAATTTCTAGCATTTACACTTCGAGAATAATTTTTTTTTAAAGTTAGGTCAAAAATAAATAAAATATATTTTAGGTGGGAAAAATAATTATATATATAAATCTGACAAATTCAATTAATTGTAATAATTGGTGAGATGGATTAGTCTGTAGTTTTCGAACATTCTCAAATCATGGAATTAAACTAAATACAAATATTTTCATTTTCTTGAGTTTTTTTTTGAATGATACTTATAGATTTTATTTATGAAAATTGTGTAATATTTCGCCCATATGAGAAAATTGCGGCTGCCCAAGGCGCCAAGGCAAATACTTTGGGAACCACTGACCTAATTAGATAAAAATTATCCGTTTGGAAGGATATACATACAAATAAAATATAAATTACATTTATATATCTTCGATTAAACATCAATACGCATTATTGATGAATTGATATTTTTGTTATTTAATTTCTTTTTGATTAACCATATCAATCCATTTTTAAATTGATTATCATCGAAACGCGATATTTCTTTACGAGTTCGTCGGATAGGACGAAAGGGCCCAGTAATTAAGGTGTCGATAAAAAAGTTCTTACTATAAATGTAAATTGGGCAGGACTGGTAAGCTGCGGTAGTCACGAGAAGAGGCTGCTGTCAAATCTGCTGGATACGTATAACGTCCTGGAGCGGCCGGTGGGAAACGAGTCCGACCCCCTCGTCTTGAGCTTCGGCCTTACGCTTATGCAAATAATCGACGTCGTAAGTTCAAACAAACCTTTCAAATTTATTATCCTGCAAGCTTAACGAGTTTCTTTCCTGTTCGTCTAACGCTATTAACGCGCGGTTATCGTCCTTTCGTATATTTATTTATATTTATAATAGAAAAAAAAGAAAGGAAAGAAAAAAGAAAAAAAACAAATGATTGCAATAATAGAAATAAATCAAAAATCGAAAGGATCAATTTAGACGATATCATTCTCGATGATGGAAAGAAATATTGGAAAATATATTTGTTCATTATATTCGTACGTGGAATTACTTTTTTTTGGTAATTTAGTTAAATATAATATATTATATCGTGACCGATTTGGTCATATCTTATTCTTATTTCTCTTCTTTTACTTCTTTTTTTCTATCCTTTCTTTGGCTATTTTCTTTTTTTTTCACCGATATAACCCGTAGCATAATCGAGAGACGTTTGCATGTATTATACGACTCCGTGTGGATTCAGTCACGGAATGATGTCGCCGACAAACTTAGCCGTTTAATATTAAATCGAGAGGCTGGATAAAATGAGAGCGTTAATGCTCTTACGGTTTCCCTTCTTTTTAGCCTTTACGAGTTTTTGTATATGCTGTTTCTACCTACATACATATGTATATGTATATGCATATGTCTATAAGAGTAATACTTATGCTTTAACAAGATTTTGCTTTTTCTGTACTTTGGAAGAAATTTTTTCGTGAAATTTACTAAAATATTTCGAGGATTTTTAAAGTATGTGTGTGTGCGTGTGTTTGTTGTGTGTATATATATATATATATATATATATATATTTATATATTTATAAGCACGCGAGAGCTTGAAAACGCACATAGTATACACATAAGTTCGATGTACTATCGATCTGCTTGCTAATTGTGCATGTTTTTGAATGAAACAATCCTTGAAAGTAGGAAATCTCGAAAATCTTCAACTCGTTCGTTCGTTTTATGTGCGTGAAGATCGTGTAATTAAATTGTTGTTGAATTATAACATAAAACTTGACCGATGAATTACTTTCACCATATGTCATCAATGGTCAATGCTTGAAAATTTTCACGAAAGCCTCGAAATCGTTGTGCGTTTTGTATATATATATGTGGGATTCCCCTTCTCCTGTTAGTTTTCCTAAAGGATATCTAACAAGTAAAAAGGAAAGAATTCTGCGGTGTTATTAATAGGTTGATGTAGAAAGAAAAACCTCTCTTCACGGATATGCAATATATTTAATATAAAGAAGTAAAGATACAGAGTGATGAAAAAAAACGCCTTCTTTGCTCGGCTACTAAACGATGACTGCCTCTTGGTTTCTCTTCCTAATCTACTTCTTTGTGCGACGCTCTCGCTATCGATATTTAACTATTTATTTTACTTTGTTTATCTTCGGCTTGATTATACCTGATACCCTCTGGTCCACTCATGCTTCAGTGTTCTCACTCACATTCTCGCACCCCACATATATATATGTAAAATTTATTTAATTTAAAGAAGTATTTATTAATAAGATAAAGAATAAGAATAAAGAGATAGAAATCGAAATAATAGTTAGAAATCTTAAACTCGTAATGCACTCGTATCACACTCGTTCACTCACAACTAGTCGTACTGAATCAAAAAGGCGTTCACTACTTTTTCCGCGCGTTTATATACGCATTCACCCCACCAGTGGTCTTAATCACTTCCGTCAATCCTTCTCGAAATCTCTAGACTATTCCCAATCAATTAAACAAAGGACCTCTTTCCGATTTCCGGTTCGGGAATATTCGAGAGACTTGGGGAGATTACAAAACGATAACACGAGATGATATCGCTATGCACGCTCGCCTTTCTTTTCTGCCACACACACTCATATTCATATCGCTACATGACTCACATCATACTCATATCGCTACATGCACTCACACTCATATCGCTGCACGTTTTCACAAATCTTTCAACGTCCATCGATTGTTTCACGCGTACCATGCACTTGCACTCTTCATTTTTCTCCCACTCTCACAGATATAATTTTGTGTAAATTATATTTAAATGAAGCTATTATACATTCGAGTAATTAAATCGAGTAATTTAAATCTATACGCAGGATTGTATAACCGGACAAAATGTAATTCTAAATATAAAAAATAAGTCGATAAAAGAAAGTAATATGTTTTCGTTGTTTTGTTTACGCTTTCTTATTCGTTACTTTCTATAATGTTCTTGATCGTCTGACTTATTTTTCGTATCTTTAGTATGTTTCCATTAGTTGAACTGTGATGATGATGCTACGACGGTAGCTTATTATTATAACTAATGATTTTCATTGTCGCCAAAAATTAATTATGTGAGTTTCTTTTCATAATTATCATAAACTTGATGACAATAGAAAGTCCTTAAATGAAAAATGTTTCAAATTTTCTCGAAAACAAAGCTACAGACGATAACAATGTTATTCTTTTTTCGGCTTATTTTTATACGTAAAATTCCCGTCTTTCGGTTGTATCACCAGAGTTGTGTCAAGTACCAATAGAACTATAGTAAAACTTTGTAATTTGTTACTAAGAGATTAAATGAAGTTTCTAAATTCTTAAAGAAAAATTTCTTTAGAGACATTTGAAATTTTAAGCTAGGTACTAGACGAGATTATTACGTTTCACAATTTTAATTACAAATTCAGATAATTTATCTATAAATTTAATATATTGCTACATTCAATATTTATCGTAAAGAGAAAAAAGATTAAAAGGCTTCCATATAATTTTTAATATATTTTTTAATACTAGGGAAGATCAATAAAATTATATCCGGGCTGATACGAAATGAAAAAATAATTTAATACATTATCATTACGATGCAACAATTGCAAAAAAGAAAATGATAAACGTGTTTTCGTGTAACATTATTATTGTTATTATTATTATTATAATATTTATTACGACGTCATAATTACAAGTATAATGAGCAAGAAGAATAGGTATTTTGTTTTTTGTTTCTGAAAGAAACAACGTAGCAATTCTAATGAAAGTTATAAATACCTTTGTCGCTGTATTTAATCTTTGTTAGGCTGTAATTATATTTGATTATAATAATTATTTTAAATAATGTATTAATAATTAGCTAGATTTACTAGATTTAAAAATTTCCGGGATCTAATTAACAAGATACTTTTATGTCGGTGAATAAAAATAAAAATTAGAAAGCTTGTAATCTTCATCGTGATCGTAGAACGTATTAATGAAAAAGAAAAATAATACTCGAATATAAAATGCGCGTGAATGAAGTATCGAAAGATGAGTTTGAACGTAGGTTAGAGAGGAGCTGCTTCTCGTGTTTAAAATAGCGGGTGACAAGAGCATCATTAGGAGGCTAATTAAGAACAGAAGGGACACGCGCAGCCTCGATAACTGGCTGTGTTAACTTTATGTTGAACTAAAACTCGATCTACTATAATTAATTCGAGGTAAAGCGAATAAGATCGAGGTGTTTGACGTTACGGAAATGAACGACTCGAGACTTCATCGTCTATTCGTTTATTCTTGAGTGCTCTTACGAATTTTAAAGTCTTTTTCATTTATCTCTTTTTTATCTTTATTTCTTTCTTTCATTCTTTATCTTTGATAGAAGACTTTGGTAGAAACGTTAAAAAGTATTGCCATTTTTTTTTCCATGTTTTCTCGACACGATGGGATACGTGACGCGACGTATTTCCGTATTTCTCGTTCCAGTTGTTGTCTGCGAGCGACGATTTCAAGATTTGGTTATGTTTTTGTCAGTACAACGAACAAAGTCGAAATTTTTTTTAATATCTCTTCGTGGAATTAACCAAGTAGTATCGTGAAAGTAGAAATAATTGGAACAACATCGATACTACCCCATTTGTGAGAACTTTCGAAGATATCATTCTAAAATCTAGAGTATTGTCTGGACAATACTTTTTCTTTACCAGTAGGGATATATTTTAAGAGAAGGGTTTGTATTTTCTTTCTCTATAATCCTTTTCCAATCAACTGCAGAGAAGTAACGGGTTGTATGTAGCAGTCACATTTGTCAACATTTCATCATTTAGCTCCATTTCATATGTACGTATATATACATATATAAACGATGTCGCTTTGGTGAACGTGGGTACTGAATGCGAGCCATATTTTTGAGAGTAATTTAGGCACTCCTCCCAACTAGTTAACGTTAATGTCATTTAGAAATACTTGCAGTAAAAAGGACTACCTCGTGTTGAGAGTCAAAAGTAATTTACGATTTTTACCGAAAAGAGACGAGAAATAATAAATAAACAAAAAAAAAAAAAAGAAAGAAAAAAGAAAAATCAAATAAAAGCATCATTGTGGACATTTATTTAATTAACGAATCATTTTGTCTTCCTCGTAAACGATCGATACGTTTATCCGACTTTCGATATAATATTCATTTATTCTCTTTGAATAAATGTAATATTTTTAATAAAACGCTTATTTGAGTTTTACGAACGGTAGGTAATTCAAATGAGCCTTTCAATAGTACCAGGGGATCTGATTCTTTTTTATTTTTACATTTTTTTTTCATTTTTTACCACGTTGATAAAAGACAAATCTCCACGATCGCGATTCCAAATGTATCCGTAAGCGTTTTAATATCCAAAGTATCGGTGGAAAAAGTCATGACAATTGGTAGATGATAAGCGTGAACTTTTTATATGTTTGTATTGACCTACCGTATTATGAGGAGGAGAGAGAGAAAGAGAGAGAGAGAGAGAGAGAGAGAGAGAGAGAATAGAGAGCAATATTGCGACGTTTGGTACATAGGTGAAACGTGCCTTCGAATACGAATAGCGCCTCTAGCTACGCATATACTGCACCAGAATATAACATATCATGGTCTTGCGTGTAGTGTGTGGTGCAAACCGTGCAATAATTAATCTTCCATTATATGTTGCTTCTTGCACATTCGTCTTATCCTGTTAATTTTAAGCAAATCTAAGTGCACCTTAGTTCAAGTTAAAGTTTTTCAAGAAACCTTTCAGTTCCTGTATATATATGGACCATTTATTTTGAAAGTGGTGTAAGTCTATTAAAAAAAAAAAGAGATATCATGTAATTTATGCTTAATTTAATGTAAACTTTTTATGGATAACTAGTTAATATTTAATTTTTTAAAAATTGCGCATGTTTTGTACAATTTAAAATTGGTCGCTAAAAGAAATTGAGTAATCATTGATATGAAAACCTTTAATTTTCTCAAAACAAGAGAAAGTGGATTTACACCACTTTCAAAATAAACGGTCCATATATATTTTATTACTTTTGTTATTTTATTTTATGTTAAATATAAGATTTAAAAGTATTAAGATAATCTATTTAAGACAATTTAATTTATATTTGAATTCAAAATGAAATCCAATTCAATTAAGCTGATTAATGTAAATTCGATCAATCGATTATTCGTTAAGGTTCGTATATTACGATTAATCGCTTAAAGTTTGCCGAATGTTTCTAATCGGACGTCGACTTAAGAAACAAAGATCGAAAGCGTTGAGAAATTTGGGAGCTTTACGCTCACGATATTTCGAAATTCACGGGAAATAACGTCGTGAGTTAATTGAAATGGGTTTAGTATTCGGCTTGGTAGGACTTACTCTTGAAATTAGCCAAGTTGGAAAGCCTTGTAGCCGGTAGGTACGGGTAAGAAGAGAAGGAGCCATTTTACTTCCTCCGAAGGAGTAACAAATGGAGAAAGGGTAAGGAAGGGTAGGAAATGGAAGGGAGACAAAGAGTGTTAGAGAAAGAGAAAGGTCGTGCATGCGCCAGCAACATCACTATACACGAGTAATTCTAGCAAGTAGGAGAAACTCGGAAGCGTTATCGTCGATGAGCGTAATATACATATTTTAGAACAGGGAATCTTAGTTTGAGTCCTTATCTCACGATGAGTTGTTCTCGCGGCTAAATAAAGCATCTAGAAACCAATTGTCCTTCTTGTTTCTCCTCAGTCGTATATACCGTTGAAACTTAGTCACGGTTTGTTGATAGAATAGCCAAGATAGAAACGTCTAGATATATTATTCCCCCTTTAAAAAACAGTTATTAATTTTTAGGTATTATCACGAATAACAGGATTTTTTGAAAAAATCGTTCATTTCTTATTAGACAAAGATAAATGAAGTTCCATTGTAAATAATTTAATACAATTCAATAGGTGTGTCATAATGACGAAATCAAGTAATTGAGAGTTTCGTATTTTGCATCGTTTTTCATTTCTTATCTCGCTAAAGGTACTTTTTTTAGATCGTTGAATTTCTTGCTTCGTTAAACAGTTAACCAAGAAGTATCGAATTAAGGAAATTGCTCGAGGGAGGGAATGTGGTTATTTTCTTAGAAGACTTACCATTCCACGAATTTCAAAGTGGACTCGAAAATTTCGGAATATATATATGTGGGTATCTAGCCTTAAAATCCTGTGGTTTTTAAAGTTTCAAAAGATTCTTCCGTATCTGCACGAGGAGAACGAACAAGAATTGCGCTATTAACAGCGGTCGAGAAAGTACAGTATAGGTAATATATGAACGGACAGTGACCCAGAATTTGAAATGCTTATTTGATAGCTAGTCGGAACCAGACATATAAAAAGATTTACTTATCTTCGTTAGCAGTGGTTCGTACATCGTTATCCATACACTTGCATTGGTAATCCAAAATGCGTTCTTTCCTTTACACGATCTATAAGAAAGTATAATTTACTCAGGAAGAAAATTCGACATTGCGAAGTAATAGAACAGGAGAGGAGGAGGAGGAGGAGTATGAAGGGTAGTTCGACTTTCTCAAACAAAAAAATTCATTTTACCGGTCGAATTCGATTCCTCTTTTTCTGTGACATCAACGTACAAAATGACGCATAGCATTAAGGATGCGCCAGCACGAATAGGAGCTTGCAAAGTAGATTTGTTAGGTTAGGAAATGCGGAATACGCTTCAACACCAATACCAATGCTACTCTAGGATCATTGCGATCAACAACGACTTCAGAACTAGGGGAAAAAGGAAGGAAACTGAAAAAAGAAAAGAGAAAAATAGAGATAGGGGTTTTAAATATGTGTAAGAGAAAGAGAAAGAGAAAGAGAAAGAGAAAAAAATAAAGAAAGAGGAAAACAGAGAAAAAGAGAAAAAGATGTTAGCAGATGTAGTAGCTAGAGCCAATGCGCATTCCTACTTTCTTGTTTAGTATGCTACCTCACGTACCGTAAAAAGTTTCAGCAGTGCCATACGTCGAATTAACTGTCTACCCACGATGGTATCCAATCTTCCATGTGCATGACGACGACGACGACGACGACAACGGCATAGAGACAGGCGATATACCATGATCCCTCCTCTCTAAGTTCTTTTTACTTTTTTGCTTTTGGAAACGTGCGAGATCTTTACCCTTTTCTCAAAGCCACTGCGATTTTCTCGTAATCGTTTTTTCTATCCCTTTTTCTTTACCCTTTTCTCACTCACTCTCTCTCTCTTTCTCTCTCTTTAGTAATTTGTTCGTACTTTCTCTTTTTTTTTATTTCTTTAGTAAATAAAAGATGATACAGGATGAGAATCCGACAAAATTCAAGTTACAAGTTTGTAATAACGATAGAAGATTTGTTCACGAAATTTTATTTCATGGTACAATACTCTTTTATCGAGTTACTTTTATACCTATATAGGTACTTTTTTTCAATTTAGTTTGAAAATTATTAAAAAAAAAGAAAGAAAAAAATGGATAGTTACACGAAATTTCAATATTGCTAATATTCCATGAATGTCTATTAAAACGAGCAATTAAATATTATTGAAATAAATGTATTTCCAATAACGTTTATTCACTCGATGGGATTAAATTTTGATATATATGCATTGACAAAACGAATAGTCGATTATAAAAAAAGAAAAAAAAAAGGAAAAAAATCAAGGAAAGAAAGAAAAAAAAAAGTAAACGTATAGCGATGATAGTACAATAATGTAACCCGAAAATATAATGTTTCTCTTGGAACGTTCGTAGTCGGTAAGAGTAAATTTTTAATCTGACCAACGTAGAGTTCTCTCTCTCTCTCTTACTATACGAAGGTATTCAGCCACCTTCATGCGGCCATACGTGATCCGTGTTTTCTCGACTTTCTACTGCGGGGGTAGCTTATCCTACTTTCGAAGGCCGCAAACGCGTGACCTGTAGGGCCACAGCAGTGCTTGTCTTCTTCTCTTGGTGAGTCCGTCGTTAACGGATATGTGAGAGACCTCTTTTCCACGATCCGATTTCATAGATTCAACTCACACGTATTTGCAGCAGAATGTGCGGCGACGTTTCCAGCTCTTGCTTAGAAAACTTTTCGCGAGAAATATTGCTAGGACAACGACTTTCTCATCTATGTACATATGTACATTCCCTGTTATATGAGTTGTTCAAGTTAAACAACATTATTCTTACAACTCTATTTTACTCCGACAGTTATGCCATTTTGTGTATTATTCTTTTTATTTTTATATATAACATTTATTTTTAGTCTTTTTAATTGGCATCATTTTAATAATGATCAAAATTCGTTTATGCTTAAACGGAATTTGTTACTTAAACGATTGTATTTATTTAATTTTAGCTCCTTTACTTGCTATTATAAATTTAATCAATGTTAGCCCTTGTTATAGTAACAATTTCAATAGCTATCTATACACGTTCGTTTCGATAGAGATAGACACCGTCAACGTCTAATTTCAAATTGAATTCCTCGTTTCTCATGCACATCGGCCTATCGAGGGCAATCACGTGTGATCCATAATCAATGTACAATGGTTGAACATCATCCAAATAGTGGGTCAAAGGAGGGTGGCACTGTTAGGAAGGTTTGCCTTCTGTATCAAATTCTGTGGCCCGGTTTTCTTCATTCGGATATGTTAGCTCACGTAATATCGTCAGCAATAATTCTGGACACACTTTCGAAATTCACTATGTACACGAATTTTTTCCTTCTCTCGTATCCGCATTGCAGGAAGTATCTCTAGAAAGCTTTTAACCCCGCCAAAAATGAAAGCTTACACAGTTACGTAGATAGGTAGATATATAGGTATGTACTAATATTTGTTTTTGAATTATACCAACGTGAATAGCATATATCTTTCTCAACCGTAATTACAAATTTGTTCGATTTCTTTAATCAGCACGGTAACGTCATTTTGATTGTTTTCGTTTCAATTAGAAGTAATAATATGTTAAACACAGGAATTCGGGTAAAATGTTGCTTCGATAGGTATTCGCATTATTTATTATTATTATTATTATATAATATAATATATATTGAAATAATATATTGAAATATTTTTTGAAAAAATTCATATCTCGTTTTAATATCGCTTGCCTTTGATGAAAAACCGATAATTAGTAATAAGCATGGTTACAACATATTGTACTTGGCCTTTGATATCGCGGATATGGTTAGTTCTCGATAATAAAAGAACCTGATGAAATTGCTTTTACGACAGACGTGTCATTTTTTTGTAGACTTTTCTATCAGTTAAGTTACGCGATCGATGGAATAAACGATAATTTGAGGCGGGAAGAAGAGGACCGAACAGGTTTTAGTAAAGGAAAAAAAGGGGGAATTTGTCATTTGGATCTTCTTAATTTTTGAAAAATGTTCTACCATTTTTTTTCTATCGGAGATATTACAACTATGCTCTTGACGTAATGACGTAGATCTTCCTATCCCTCTTTTCTTTTTTAATCAAACTGAAACTCGTACTAATTCGTAGATATTATTTTTTTAATCAAGCGAAAACAATTTGAAACACATTTCTCATTCGTTGTCACTAGTGAAACGAATTAATTTTCTTTTTTTTCCAACAGATGCCCCTATCTAATTTTTCATTACAGTTTGGATTTGCTATCTTTTCGATACTTAATACTCTTTCCTCGGTGATCTAATTTTCTGACGATTTACGTTGAAAAATGAATTCCAAGCAAAAGTTTGAATATGAGAAAGATGAAGTTTCGAGTGAATGAACTGGTTAGTTGGAAAGTGACAGATGCATGAAAGAATAGATATATCAGAATTGAATATAGAAAATAGAGATAATAATTTGTCTAAAAAAACAATGTTTCTATAAGTTTTTTAAAAATTCCTTTATTTTCTTCTTAGTGGAGATAAAGTTTGTAAATAAGACAGACTAACGTGTGTGCTAGTAGAAATTTTGATGAGAGTTGATTTAGATTTCAGTTCACGAATCGAGAACAACGAGAAGAGTTCGTTTATTTTTTTCACCTTCGATAGAAAAGTAGCACGAAATGAAACGTTGGAGTAAATAAGGAAAATAAAATGAAAGAAGAGAAACAAAAGAAAAAGAAACCAATGAAAGGATTGCAATAAATGATATTGTGGGGTTCAGACAGAGAAAAATATAAAACTGAAGATGATATAATACAATATAGTTTATTAAATTATGATGATGTGATGTCGAGCGGTATTTACATAAGTTTACAAAAAAGTGGCGTGGTTACAAAATACAGAATGCATAAAAGTTACAGATATAACACACAGACAGATACCGACTGAGCACTAACGACTGACTAAGGACTGATACAGACTAAAAACTAACTGAGGACTGACTAACTAAGGACACTTTCTTACTTCTTTCCACATATTTATATAAGAAATGAGCTACACCCCTTTGTAGAGGGAAGGAGATTATGAATCTTATTGACCAATAGCCTAAGGATCCACCCCATAGTCCACCGATGGGTGCAGCCTATAGTTTTTGGTAGTGGAAACTATGCATAAAAAAACCTGATCTAGAATATCGGAATGTTATTTATTTTATGGTATCGTACGTACTTAGATAGGAATCTGAAACTCCTCAAAGGTCCCGACACCGCATAAAGGGTTTTCATCGCATCAATATATCTCGATAATTCTTAGCTTTGTTTATGGTTTTATGGCCCTCCTAATCTTTTCTTTTAGTCTCTGAATAGAGTTTTCCTTTTCCAGAAAATAAAATATAAAGAAAAGAACTGAATACTAGTTTTTTTCCTACAATATTATAAATACAAGAAGAGGGAATGTTGGAAATACTAGAAGATAAAAATATTATGTCGAATGAGAAATATTTCTTGTTGAAAATAAAGAACAATTATAAAAAGAGTCCCGTATATAACCATCGTTCTCATTTAATAGCGCACGTTCCTCTTCTTCTTTCCTTTTGGAAAAATTCTCTGTGCTTTGTAATTTCGAACAGCCATTCTCACTCGGAGATTAAAAAGAGTTTTATACAATTTTCTAAATTCTTTGAAAACTTGGTACAAACTTTGAACATAAACGAAAGTTCGAAGGTTCGTGAGATTGTAAACATTTGATTAATATGCGAAGTGGGCATTTTGAGACTCGACTAAAAAAGAGAAAACTTTGTGGACAATCAAAAAAGGGTAATCGTAATGTCGGCATCTTTTCAAATTTGATCTTTGAAGTAATGGAGTGCATAACGTCGAATAACGATATTGTTGATCGTTGAAAAAAAAAATGAACAAAAAAAAAAGAAGGAAGAAGAAAAAGAAAAAGAAAAATACGTATATAACTGCAAAGCGTTAATGGAGTGGTAGCGTTTCTAGCAATACTTATGCCTTCCAGACTACGATAAAAGTCTTTCAGGATTCTTCCACCATTCGTTAATATCGACTGGTCGTAAACGCAACATTTTTCGTATTGACCCAGATTTCACTTGGTGTGTTACTATTGCACAGAGTTTGTGTGGTTACAACACTTGGAAAGCTCACAAAATTCTTCATTTTTACTGGCTAAAACGTGAATGTTGGGGTAAATCGTCGAATACCTCGTTCTCGCACATTTATGCCCATTTCTACGAGAGATAGAAACGGATAGAAGCCCGGTGAAAGGTCCTTCGAACTGTTTTGGACGTAGCGGAAATATTGAGCCGTTTCTTTCCTTTTTGCCATTACATTCTAACGTTCCCGAGAATTTCACCGCTTTATTTTTTTTCTTTCGAGGAGGCTGAATTTTATTCGAAAGTTTTATAGCACCGCTTAGCTATTTTCAATATATATATTTGAATAAACTACGAAACAGGTTTTCCATAATAAATCTTCGAATTCAAATAGATTTTTTTTGAATCTTGGTTGAACTCGTTTTGCGATCAAAGTTAATGTTAAGTATCGATTGAGTGTGATCACAAATTTTCAAATTCTACGATAGAATTATTTTTTTTTATGTGTAGTTTCTTCTTTGATAAATGTCCTGCAGTTTATATTCTAAATGAAAATCTCAACATCGTATGTAGTTTTATCGACAGCCTGCTACACGTGATATGTAGCCACCTGTTGCTCTTGATGAACCGTCTTGTATGATTCGCTATCTCGTGTCTTATTGTTAGCCATCTCTATAAATCGTTAGGTGATGTATATATTTCAAAGGAGAAAGGTCGAATCATGAAAGTATAATAAAGAATCGTTTGGTAAGGAATCTATCAAAAATATTTGATTGTTCGTATGAAAATAATTGAAATGATTTTCTACGTATATTTTAGTCATAAACGAATACTTGTACAAATTATTTTGTTCTAATTCTATTTTGTGTTTCTTGTTTTTTTTTCTCAAATATACTTGCCAAAGAGAGAGAAAGAGAGAGAGAAAATAATAATACTGAATTTAATTCATAAGAGATATTTCCTTGGTAATTATCGCAGTGTAGATTTATTTTTTTTTCTTTTTTATGGTTATTACATAATTATACCACTTGTTTCAACGCGTACACATTTTGCATTTATATTTGCGGTCGACTCGTAAGCGTGAAAAAAATATTCATAATTTTTCTCTCGGAAAACGTGATACAAGAAAGACATATGGTAAATTTTCAAATACATAATGGTCGTAATGTCCTTGATAAATGCGTGACTTTTTTCACAAACGAAGTTTTTCATTCGTTTAAATTAATCGAAGTTGTTGAAAATGTCTCAAAATAACGCAACGTTCTTTTAGAAAAATATATATTTAAGATGGTAATGATTCAAGTAATCAAATTTATACGTTTTCGTGATGCGAACGAAAAATATCATAAAAAAAAAAAAAAAGAAAAAAGGTTAGCATATCATTCTTATTTCAATTGGAGTGTAAGAAATATATTTTCAGAGACGAGAAGCTAGGTCAGATAACATCCATGAATATTCATATTATCTTACCAAATATACTATCCCGTGCTATAGTCTATGAATACCAACTCTTCCGTGATTTTTCTTTTATTTTTTCTTATATTACATATATTCAAATTTTTCCTATTCCCCTTATATCTCGTATAATAAAGAGTACGGGTGTGTGTGTGTGTACAGGCGTTTTGCTTAAAACAAAAATTCTCCTGTATGTTCGCTCTTTTGGAAACGTATATGAACGTTTCATTAGACGTTCCATTTATCTTAACTCTTTGAATGGAAGAGAGGAAATTTCTTTCCTTCTTTTTTATTTTTTTTTATATTTTTTCTTTTTCTTCTTTCTCTAAGTAGACGTCTGCAGCATCACTAGGTGTGCATCACATATGTAGACAGAAGTGTGCGGGGGCGATATGATGGTAAAAAAAAGAAAACAAATGAAGAGTACCTATCTCCGGTTTTGTCGTCCGGAACTCTTTTAAATTATCGATCCCTTTTTCTCCTCCTCTCTGCTTCAATTATTATTCTTTCGTCGTGACGTGAAAATTCGCACGAATGGTGCAGATAATTCTAGCGTATTTATCTCTATGAATAACGAGAGTGGCCCCTTTTATCTCTAGAGTAGCCGGAATTTTTATTAACTAAAACAAAGCCCGGCGAAGCGAAGCTGTGTGATAGTTATTACCAGTTACGGAGGCATAGAATTTAGAAATAATATTTTACGACTCGTTTCTTTGGACGTCATTGTTCCCGTTATCGTACTTTTTCTATAGAACATCGTTTTTAAGAGATCCTACGGACAGAAAGTGTAATATTTGTAGTCTCACGTCTTCAACAAAGAGAGAGAGAGAGAGAGAGAGAGAGAGAGAGAGAGAGAAAGAGAGAGAAAACATGATCCTTGAAATAACCATGCAAATTTCTCATTTGTGATGCCAGCGAATCGGGGGCTTGGCTTATCTTACATTTTTTTCTGATCGTAACGAATCGACATCGTAAATTTTCGAATTCGCAAATGGATGATTTTCGATATCGTCTTCCGCCATTGATATTCGACAGGTGGTAAAGGATGTGCTTCATAAATCTGAAAGACCAAGTACTTCACGAACGATTTATATTTATTTCGAATGTCAAGCCGTTTTTCTGCAGTTCGGTGATCGTTTCATAGTCGTTTTTTTCTTTTTTTAATGAATGAATGTTTTTTTAATGTGCTTTTTATTTTTTTCGGGAGTCTTTAAATTTTATCTATAATCTCTTTGATTTTTTTTTATTCTTTATACCAAAGTAATGGTCGATGGTTCAATGTTAATTAACATATCGAATATGTTGCTTCGTTTGTTCGACGTATTTCTGAAGCTTAATAAATTTTAAACATTTTTAAAAGCTTAGTACAACATATAGAAGAAGTTATTTCATTCGCATTTATAAATTCGTAAATATTATAATACTATCTATATTCGTCGATTCTTCTTTATTTTTTAGCCCAAATTGAATATAATTTAATGAAATTATTTTTAAATTCATACACGCGTATAAAAAAAAAAAAGAAATATTGTATAAATACAGCAAACTAACGTAAACATAATATTTGGTAGCACGATTTTAAAGTTCGGTTTAATATGTAAGAGAATTTTCGTAACCCCGTTCGTAAGCAACGTGTTAAGTATAAATTAACAGCATTATCATTGTACCCCCCCCCCCATTATTTCTTGGACATTAAAATAATTGAATATTGTAAAAAGTTAAGTAGATAGACAACATTGTTATTGTATGATAATTAAGGGAATCGTTGTTAATTAAGCGAGGACCGTAATATGTCATTTTGTTATGTCTAAAGAAATGAAATCCTTCATTCTAATAACTTGAGAATAATTGTAAGCCACAGTAGTGCATTATTGTGTCATTAGACGTGTCGAAGTGACGCCTGCTTAAGTTGGATTGCCCTCGATATCAACAATACGACTGTAAAACGTTATAGTTTTGCTCGATGGCACTTCCCTTTGACGACGGTATATTGTCTTTATCGATCCACCCCTGTGACTTCTAGTTACCGCAATCGGGTTAATAACCAGAGTCATTACTTGGAAATAATAACGAGTTTGTTCCCAAACCGGTATTCGTTGTCATGTTAGATAAATATTTTATGAGCATCCCGCATGAGATTCTAAAAGTCCCTTGTCGCGATTTTCTCGATAATTTTCCATCGAAAAGTTTGAAAATAAATTGCACAGAGTTAAAATATCGAAAATTTTGATAATATATTTATATGAAAATATGAAATAACCAATGTTTAATTGTTTCGTTGATTTTATTACTTTTTTTTCCTTATGAAATTTGTAGCATAAAAAAATATATAATCATTAAAGAAAATTTCATATAATTTTACATAATATAACATTTAATGAAAAATTAAATTGCGTTGCGTGTGCATTTTTACGTATACGTCCCACGATGCAGATTAAATTTTATTTAATTGAATGAAGAGGAATCGGTTATAATTGTTAAACATTTTTTTGCAATTCAATTTGTTGGATTTCCTTTTTTAAACTTTAGTTTCTGTATCGTATGTTTAATCTAATATTACTTTTTAACAAGACACGGATTCTTTGTTGTTTCTTCAACGATCGTACCTTAAGTCATATTTATCTATCGGACGTGATATTTATGGAAGAAATTAAATTTTATTTTTGACAGTTCCTAGATTGCTACAAACAATGTTTCTTAAAGGATTGAAACAGAGTACGTCAGTTTCTGGGCTGACTTACTATTTTATTGTATGTAGTTCATATCTTATTTTCCTGCTATTTGTTCATATTAAGGAAAAGAAAAAAATAAACTTTCTTATATGAACGATTTGTTTTACGTCAACTTTTTATATTTGAACGATAAAACAATTTTATTTAAAAAAATAAAAAAAAATATTATGTTCGTACATTTTTTTCCAAAAAAACATGTACGCGCACTGACTAACATTGGTTAATCTGTTTTTTTTTTTTTTACTTTTTAATCACTAATTCGAAGAATTGGTAAGTTTGCGTATATCATCACAATGGTATTTATTGTTTAATAATATTTACACGGTAACTATTTTATTTGATAACTATATTTGTATACCTTTGATTACGTAAAAATAAAATTTACATTTATTGGCACGTTAACAACAATAACAATAAATGGGAAATATAAAAAAAGAAAATGAAATTTAATAAAAAACAATACCGTTTTCGTATCAGTAGCAGTAACGTTATAGCACGTATAAGCATTTTGTCAAATAATTGGAAATTATCCGCAATATGCCATAGCGTTCGTATTAAAGACGTGACCGGGTGCGTGCTACGATTACACCTATTGTAAGTCATCTTCGATACGAAAGGTTACAGCGATAAGCTAGACGCGTATTCACAGGGGATAATATTGTAACGATCGAATCTCCAACTCGTATCGAATTTTGTGGATTCGAGTGTATATTACATTTGTCGAACATATGGCGAAACAAACGTAAAATCCCTTGAATGGGGTACACCTATTTTTCCTTGAACAATACGAAATTCGAACAATGTCTCTTTCTTTACCAATTTTATTATACGCTTTTATAGATATTTCTTTTTTTAAGATTACCGATAACAAATTTAATCGCACGTTGGATCTTTCTGTTTTATCTTTGTTTTTTATACAATATAATTCTTGTTTTTTATCTTTCTCTAAAACACTCTCGTTAAATATTGCATTGAAAAGTTGAGTCAATCTAGAATAATGAAAGTTATTTTATTCTCTCTCTTTCTTTTCTCTTTCTCCTATGTTTTTCCCTAATCAATGAAAAATGTTTATTTGTGAACGGTTGGACGTTGGGATTTTCTTTTTTTTTCTTTCTCTTTTTTTTTCGTACTCTACCATTGATTCTATGTCAACAAAACAAGTAGAGAAAATGAGAGAAAGGAGCGTAGAAAGGAGAAAAAAATAGTAGAGAATCTTTTTGCGTAAAAAAGTATCAGCTACAATCCGATCTCGGTCAATAGAAACATCGCAGTTAAATAGATAGAAGCAAGCCGAATTAATTGTCAAACGTGTTGTACACAAGAAAGGAAAGTTCATCGTTTTCATTCTACTATTTCCGATTGATCTTCTTTTTTTACTTTTATTCTTTATCGTGGTAATTCAACGTTTTTTTAAAGATGCTTTTAACTTTCGATAATTACGAATGAGATCGTGATGTACATATTACATACTTGCTCTTTTGAAATTGATTTATCGTATTAAGTTGCTTAGTTTATGTATATGAAAGGTTCGTGTTATATAAAGTGTCGGTGAGACGGAAGTGTTTATCAAAGACTATTTAGTTGAATATTAGTCACGCAACAAAGAACATTTTATTCCTAGACAAATGATATAAAAGTGTTAAATTAGATACATTAAGTTGTTTGGAACTAATCGATATTACGATTAATCGTAAAATCTAATGAGAGTAAGATTACTATTCTAATTTTGAATTAAATATAATAATCACTTAAATATATACATATACATAAAATATTCATATTTTGATAAATAATGAAAAATCTTGATTGCATAATAATTGTAGAATATGAATAACTCCACTTCGTAATTTTGATATAATTCTTCATTTTCAACTAACTCACGTAAGCTTCGTGTATCGTCGAGATCGATCGTATAATTACGTTAGCAAGTAACCTTGTCAATCATGTTCTCGGACGTCCACGAGTAAAAGTGATTATCGAAACTCTTACTAATTATACAATTTGATTTCATCCTACGATTGTTATCTAACAGTATACACTTAAAAGGAATAATGTGTATAGAATGAGGTTTGCTAGAAATTGTTTATTGAAAGTAGGAGAAACAACAACAACAAACACAACGACAAAATCAGAAAGAGTTAATCGACGTGACAAAGGAACATTGGAAGCTTTTGTTTCGATCGGTTAGTTTGGTTGAGAGAAAAACAGTTTTGGTGTTAAATCCCTCGTGTCCTGTCTGGTTGGTACTATTTATCCGGAAAAATACGTTCACCTTTACGCCGTAGATGAAAATGAAGTTCGACCGACTGGTCGACGTGAAGAGCCGACGATTAAATTTACATTCGAGGTGAAATAGCGGTTCGTAGCGTGCCACGACGAAAATTATATCTCGGTAGTGGAATCGGAACGGGGATTCCATTTTTGAGCGCTTTTACTATAGGTACGCTTATATACCATATATATATGTATAACACGGATGATGGATGAAAGTAAGGTGAAAAAATTTGTTCGAAGCGTTTGTTCATTACGAGTGGCTTTCACTTTGCCGGCATATGTCATTGAATTATTATGGAAAAAGCTCGACGAATGTTAGTTCAATGTACCGCAATATTCGTTGATCGAAATGAAGTTATCGCAGGTTATCAGATTTAACCGATGAAAAAGCATCAATTTATTCCAAATAAACTGGACATTTTTTGTTTGTTCGATCAGGTTTGTTAACGCTTGAAAATGTTGTTGATTTAACGTTTTGCTATGTTATAGATATCTTTTCTTTTACGAATATTTGATTAGCTTGTTTATACGAATGCAATTTATTACGTGGTAAAAATTAATCTACAAATTTATAATATTAATTTTCGATTAATCGTAGTAGTAAATATTTAATTTAATGGATAAATAATATTGAGTATACTTATACAATTATAAACCGAAATAAACTCGTTAGCATGATTTGCTATCTCGTAATAGCAATGAGATCGACATACATAAATGTTAGGGATAATTTGCGGTGGTAGAAATTGCTTTGATTCCGCAGAAGCATACACAGACGAACACACTCTGCCATTCGCATATATATACACGTATTTACATGCACAAGAATATATGTTCGTACCATAATTAAAGTGTATCTCTTTGCTAGAGGTTAGATTTGAAATGAGATCTCCAAATTTAGGAAAATATTAGATAATTATTCGTTCGACGCAAGTAAGACCATATCCCTCTTTGCTAAATTTTCTATTCAAAACGCATTATATATCGACTTTGGTTGAAGGAAGTTCCTGAAGATAAGGTGCAATCACAGTTGGTTATTATTACTATCGTAACAAAGCGGATGCCTCTTAGGTATCGTAAAGGAACACACGTTGTTGCTTACAGTTGGAGTAACACGTCGTACGTATGTACATGTACGTATACCTATTGCTGTTTGTAGAATCAAGGTTGAATATAGAGAACATGGGAGAGAGGGAGAGAGAGAGAGAGAGAGAGAGAGAGAGAGAGAGAGAGATCCTCCGAGATCTGGACCAAGACATTGGCGTACGATAACGGGATGTTGGAGTAATTAGTCAGTGGCCCGTTATCGGGTGCCCATACACGTATTTACTTAAGTTCGTATGCATGCATGCATATACATATATATGCATACATATAGGTAAATTTCGTGCACAAAGGTATTGGGTCCTTTCAATCTAGGTTCTGTCTTCTCGTTCTATCTCCTGGCTATCTCCGAAAATACGTTCAGCATGTATTATGCAGCTATACCAAATGCTCCGCGCCATGGGTCGCATTCATGCCCTCGAAAGCGACAAATCATTATTCGGTCAGACATTTGTGTCATGAATGCTTCTCTCTCTCCTTCTCTGTTTCATTCCCGATTATCAGGTCAGTAATGCGTTCGAGAATATCGTATTTTCTCTCTCTCTTTCTCTCTCCCCCTTCTTTTTTCTCTTTCTATCATATATTATTTCTCTGTCTCTTTCTCTTTTTCTATTTTTACTAAGATCAGTGATAAATAAATATTAGCCAATGATTAGCAGCTCAATATCAATTAGTTTCAAGTTAGAGCATATAGGTAGCAATAATTTGAAGATCGCAACCAAATAGATGCATAAACGGACAAACACACAAATTTGTCTCCTGTTTGATTCTGAATTTTGGTAAATCTTGCATTGTTTGACATTCCGATCAAACCGAATTGCTTTAGTGATCGCTTTAATACACTTTATCGAATGCAAGCATTTACGATGGACGTGATGTTAGATGATAATAATAGCACTTGATTTTCGGAGCGGTCCAAAATGCGTCACAATGAAATTTATATATGTAATACTAGTCTACGTAACGATAACGTGATATACATAATAACGGTAGGTGGCCGTATCTGGTGTTATCCTGCGTTCATTTGAATTTTCATTTATTTTTTTGTCATCAATAACGCTCGCTCCGCTTCGTAACATGGCGAAAGTTATTTTTTTTTGTGATTTTACGATGTCTATCATGTTTTTTTTCTTCCCTTCTTTTATTTTATTTTTTTTATTATTAGTTAAACGTTAACGGAGAAAATATTTGCAGAGAATAAAATATGAATAATAGATGGCTGCATTCGTGTTATTTTTACATTGATAAAGATTTTTATAATTGTATAAAAGCGTTGAAACATTAAATTACGGTGCTTTAAATTGAAAGTGTTTAATTTTCATTCGAAATATTTAAGATTATGTTATTTTATTGTGAATTTTTTTTCAGTTTTGTTTTGACTTCGATTATTTTTTGTTTTTACGATTAGTTTCTGATGATTAGTTTTTATTGTATAGTTTTGTTATTGTTTTACTATAATATTCGATTGGAATAACATGTCGGAAGATCATAACACTTAATTATGATAACCAACGATTGCATGGTTATTGAATGTGAATGTTCATCGATATTTTCACGGGATCTATAATAAATGTGACAGAATAGTAGTAGATAACTGTGTCAGTCGTTAGATCGCTAAATTGATATATAGGTAAATAATTTGGTGGTATTACAAGATACAATCAAAGAGATGACATGTTTCGAGATTAATGATGCCAATTGCTCGTTGATTGGCAAACATTAATGTTTTGCGGTTAGTCGTCATTTAATTGAACCGCTCATGTAGGAGATACAAACTTCACTACAAAATCATCGAGTAGTTTTGTTTATTATCTAAACGAATATTTAAAAAAATTCGTGGCCCGTATAATTCTATTGGCAAAGACTCATTGCATTGTAATTAAACTATTTTCAAAGAACAATCGAATTAGTCGTATTAATTACGATACACAATTACTTTTTACAGGTCGACTCTGATATTCAAAAGATTACTTCACCAGAGAACATAGTACTTTTAAAATTTCCATAATAATTTGTGTCTTTAAATCATTAACTTGTATACATGTATTTTATAATGTATAAGTTTTATTATATATATCAGAGATAATTACTTTTAATCTCTTTATAGTCAACTTTTTTCTAAATTACTATACAACAATAAAATCAAAATTCGATTATTCCACCTTTTTTCTACTCGTTATTTATATTAGCAATTGAATATATCTGAGATAAGACTAATTTATCCAAGTATAATTTTGTTCGTGTTTCAATTTTGCTCAACTTTCTTCGTTTGTCTGACTAATAGCGAACCTTACTACTTCGTATCGCGGTTGATTCGCGTAAGTCGTGATGACTAAAAAATGAATCTCAAGAGAAATTTGTTTACAATCTTCTCGTTTTTAATTAAATATCTATTATTTAACCTTCTTACGTATATTTTTTGCTTTTTTTTTTAAAGTATTCTTTAAATTATGGGATTTTAATCTCTACAAGTAGGTCACGTTAACGACTCGACAACGAGTTTCTATTGTTCTCCAAGATTATCGCTTAATTGGGGCTAGTTCGGTACAAGACAAGTCTTTCTGTAGGATAAAACGATCGAATCGTAAGATTTCAAAAAAGTTATCCGTGCACTTCATTACTCGATGTACGCGAGCACGTTATAAAGGATCGAAGTTAAGAAGTAAAGTTTTGTTCGTGAGTGTTCTTCCGAAGTTCATAGAATGAAATTCGCATTTTTCTTTGGCCGACTTTTTGGCCAGATGTGTGTGCCATAGGTATTTGTTGTTCTTCTTCTTCATTTTATTTTTTTTTCATTTTTTGTTTTTTTTTTTTCAATTTCCGCTAGACAAATATAAATTATGGCTGATGGAACGTTAAAAAAATCACTACTTTCTTGCTGTAGCAGTAGTATATTAAATGAATTTATAATTGCATGTTCATAGTCTACTATTTCAAATTGTTATTACGAAAAAAAAAGAACATGATGATCTTAAGGAAAAATGATTGATCAATGTTACATAAAATTTGATGAATTTATCGATATTGAAAGTCTATCAAATTGATCGATTTTTGTTTAGTATATTTGCTTATTATAGAAACTCGTTAAACTTTACATAGAATGTTACTGCAGTTTTGTCGCATTGCGCGTTTTATAGATATATTGTATTTGGTCGTAAATTTGTCGCGATACGATCTAGTTCCGAAAGTAAAAAGCTGCTTTCCTATAGAACCGGCCATTCAGTTAACAATAGACGACGTATCTGCTTTCGATAGAATGGTTATCGTCGTCGGCCATTTTTCCGACCTTTCAGGGATCACAATCGATCAATGTCAAGATTTTTATACGTAGCATTGCTACTAAAATTTAAATACTCTCGTTTAAAATTTTTATTTGATTTTCTTTTTTCTCTCTTTTATATATATATTTTTATTTCTTCAATATATAATCTTATTCGAATAATTTTTCCGAGTTTGAAAAAGGTTTAAACTTATATCATTTAAATTAGCACGATATATTCTATAAAAAAAGAAATCTTCACAAAGAAATTCAACGCGATCATTTAAATGATTTAAAAACTTTCATCAAAATCGTTAAGAGAATTCGTTTAAAAGTGTTTTACTTGACGTAATAAAATTGAAAGAAAATTATACGTAGTCTTTCCGCGCTGACAACGTAGCGTTTCTGTGCGTGTTCAAGCTGCGAGCTTCAACGATGGTATCATTAACACGGTGTCACGAACGTATGACTTTTTTTGGCCATGCTCTCTTCTTTCCTTTGAAAGGTAGTTGAATAAAATTACAACGAGTAACGAAGTCTAGTATAGTTGAGTCAAAAAATTATAATTACACATTAAACAATGAAAGTATTTCATCAAAGACAATTAAGAATATTTAAGATAGGAGGATCCTGTCGTTATTTACATTTAAGTACAACGAAGTATTCTTTAGTGTAACAACAACAACAACAAAAAAAAGAAAAAAGCAAAACTAAGAAAGGCATACAAAAAATATAACCCCATTTCCTTTGAAATGTAGATGAAGATGGTCAAAGTTGCATATTCAATTCGGCTTTGGCAAGCAGAAAGCGAAGTTCTCGTGTATGTTCATTTCGTTACGTTCTCGAGAGCTTTATGCTATCTCTCTATTATGAGTACGTTTGATCAAAATGGCACTTGTATCACCGATATCGATCCAGAAACCGTGATACAGCTAATAATAGTAATTGACAATCGGGCGTTAAGGGGACATCAACTATGTTTTCCGCGCATATAGCTTTCAATCATGACTATAATTCGTGTGAATTTGCCTGAGTTTTGTGGACGTAGATGTAATTTTATTTTTTAGTATTATCAATTCGGTAAATAACAATTTTCGAGATATATTTTAACAGAGCTTATTTATATAAATATTGTGTGTTTGTACAACCAGTTTTTTTTATCATTTGGCCATGTCCGATTTTAATAGGTTTATGTTTTTAAAATAATGTCTTTTTATTCTTCAACAATCTTACGTTCACGAATGACAAATAACAAGTATTGCGAAGAAGGTATCATTAAACAAAATCGAATAAAAATTTTCTTCAGTGTTTAAGGACCTATATCAGATGATACACATTTTCTGAGAAGTCGCTTAACACAAATCAGACTGCTGTGCTTATGTTCTCTCATTTTCACGTGCATCCATGTGTGACTAAAACAGGAAGTTTATTCTTACTTGAGATAAGCTTCGTTTAACTTGCTAAACGCATGAACACGAAAGACTATGAAGTTCCTCCTTTCGTTATTCGTATCGTTAAATATGTTACTTCATTAAAAGCACGTTGAGTTTTTATTCATTTTTGTTTAATGCATTTAGTTGAAAGTATGATTTAGGTACTAATTAACAAAATAATTAATATCATATATTTTGTTTTTCTTTCGTTTATTTTCCAATTGTATCAGGAATTAAATATTCGTGTGTATTACGTAATGGAAAAAGAAATTTTTCTAACGGCGATTGATGATCATTTAGAAAAGATGTGGAAATATTCGATGATAAATTAAAAACGTGCGCTTGCGTATCTATGCTTTCTTGCACGAGAGAAGGAAGGAAAGGAGGACGCGTCGAGTGACGGATTATCTTCTTCTCTTTCTCATTTGCATGCACAGCTATTTCAGCTATACGCTTGCTCAACTTCCATTTGCTTCAAGGACATTCCCCAAAAGCCCACGCGGATTACGAAGAGACCTGGCAAATGATGTGTCTGTGTGCATCACCAATAACGGTTCCCGTCTAACGGGATATCTCATGGGATATATTTCGAATAGAAGCTACCTACCACGTACGTGGTTAATTAATCGCAAAGATTAAAAGCTATGGGTCACTCTAACCGTGGGAAAATCATGTTCTATATAACGTTACGCGTTTCGCGAGAAATATGGGAGATTTTCTCGTAAATGGAGATTCATTTCTAGTCGTGTTAGACCCCAACGATCTTGTTAAGCTCTCGATAAAATCCAAGCAATTAGGTAGCTCGTTGTTATCCCTCTTGAAAGATGGTTCCTTCCTGAAAATCGGTCTTGGGAATTCTTACTTAAATGTGTAAAAAGAAAGGAAAATACTTTTAAGAATGATTCAATCTTTCTCTCATTTCCTTTCTCAAAACGCTTTGGACAGTAATCTCGAAAAGATTCATTTATAAGAGTCCGGAAATGCTTTGATTGACGAAAATCAAGTAACTTGTTAAGGGCTAAGTCACTAGAATTAGGAATATTTTCTGCAATGAGATCTTTACCATTGATTCGGGAAGAAAAAAAAATATTTCGTAGATCGAAAAGTATTTCATGTAGGCGTAGATAAGACATTTTCCATCTTGCATGGCTTTCTTGTTTCTTAGAGTGCCGGGTGAACACCTCCTACTCGTTAATCTCCCAGGAGACTGGAAAAACATTACAAAGAAGCAACGGATGAGAGTAACACTGGAAAAGTCTCTGGTGTGTAATTACTCCCTGAATTCTTATTACTCGACGGGCGCGACCTCTTCTTCCCACGCCTTTTTCTTTCTTATTGTACCTTTTGCCCTCAACCTCTTTCCTTCGTCCCTTCTATCCTTCCTCACTTCTACTTTTCCTTCCTTTTCTCTTTCGTAGTACGACTGGCGCAGGCGCTTGCTTAGGTCGCGAAATTTCTTCTTCTTCTTCCTCACTATAATTCGAACTTGAATACTTAAACGTTTGTACGAAAATCACAACAATTTCAACCAATTCTAAGGTTGGGCATGACTCTCTTTTTTGTTTCTTATTCTGTTTTCTTTTTTTTTTTTTTCTTTTTAAAGGATTGTCAGGTCATGAGGGTCCAAGTGAAGGTGGAGCGGGGTGGGGCGGAAGTGTTACATTGGCACTCAATGTCGCAAAATATCTGCGCTAATTATAACTTTTACTTTAGAAGTAGTCCTATGTTTACCTTAATCTACTTATCCGTATACATATATCTGTACAAGTGTAACGTTACGTTACAAACGTCTTGTAAAAAATTTGTATTCACCCATGAAAATAATTGAATTAAAACTCGAAGAAAATGTGTTACGGTTATGGTACGTAGAAGTACCAAGCTAAGATAAATAATTTCATTTCGAATTTTAGCAAAATGAGAAGGGAAAAAAGAAATAAAAAAAAAAATTATTATGTGTGTAGATCACATGTGTTAGATGTGAAACCTTCAAAAAACAAAGTTTCGGGAGAATGAAACGAATGAACAGTATCAAGAGTAAGATAATTGTAGAATTTA
>NW_015148972.1:4912558-4927024 GCF_001465965.1 Polistes dominula | reverse complement strand
ACAAAACGTGTCATATCTTTTCTATTTAAAAATGTTTTTATTTTATTGAAAAATTAGTATTAAATTCTTTATTTCGCAAATATTATAATAAATAATTATGAAATACACAGAATATATAATAATTGTATTGTCTGAAATACTTTACCAAAAAGAATTATTACAAGATGCATCAAAGAAAAAGAATTAGATAGTACACTGTAAAATACATTAGAAGCAGCTGACAAACTTCATTTAAAAGCAAGTAAATTACTGTCACATTTTTATTTTGCTTCTTCATAAAATGTATTTGATTCATAAAGATTAAAATATGTCTATTCAATTTGATTTTTATATGTTTTAATAAAAAATATACAAAGTCTTGTATTGACCCAGGAATACAAAAAAATTATATTATTAATTATAATATTTACGTTATAAAAAAATTTACGTTAATTTTATAATCAAATAAAAACATTTTTAACAGACTGAACGCTCAGCATGAATCGGTGGAGCTTACCACGGAACTGAAATTTGAGACTCGTAGTGTACACAGTTCTATAACCTGAGAGAGCGATGCGATTCAATTCGTTATTTAGATTTTTCTTTAGATTTTTTTAGATGTTTATTTAGACGAGAGTATTTAGAAAGATAAGTTTGTGGTTCAAAGAATAAAGACAAGACACGTTATAAATAATAAAGGGTCTCGAAGTGTGGTAGGCTATTAAGATGGAAAAGCATTTCTCGAAAAGATCTCTATTATTAAATCTCTCATTACATCTGTACCAGATCCTTTGTTCAGTCCAGCAGTATTTTCCATATGTTTTTCGCAAAACATCTTTATTTCGTCATTTCTAAAATATTTGTTAGATAGCGCAAAAATGTAGATGAAAGTGAGAATTCGAAAACTATCGTAACCAATAAAATTTTATATCTGAGTTTCACAAAAAGGATATTCTATATTTACTTAGTTTACGACGAATTATATTTACCTCGATAAACATTTTACGATTCTGTTGTCTATTTATAACTATCGCATTCAGCATTTCATTTTTATTGCTTGAATTTGGAAAAGTGTAGATTTAATCAGCTATTCCACCCAGAGATCATACTGGTGCCCTTGGTTATATATGGTAACAATATTATAATAAATAAATTCTACAATTATCTTACTCTTGATACTGTTCATTCGTTTCATTCTCCCGAAACTTTGTTTTTTGAAGGTTTCACATCTAACACATGTGATCAGCACACATGATTGTTTTTTTAAGTCACCACCATTTTAAAGAAGTTTTCACTTGAAAAACATATAAAGTTTTGAATTATCATAGGTAGGACTCGAGAATCAGCGAGTCAAAGTTTATTTAAAAATCTTGATTTAACTTTTAATATTTAAAAACTTAACTTAGAATGTATTTTTAAATATCAAATAGACATTTTCACAGAAGAAAATCTTTTTGAAGAGAAGACACGCGGGCGGCTGTCTCGTTCGACTACACGCGAACAGATGTTTGCTATACTATGCTTAAGGGGGGGGGGATAAGGTTAATTCGTACAAAAAAAGGCATGTTTTTGTGAATTTTTTATGTGGACACAGTTAAAATCTCTTTATTAAAACCATTACGTTGTACGTACATTCCGTTGTACGTACTAATTTACCATTAGTTTTAATAAAGAGATTTTAACTGTGTCCTCACAAAAAATTCACAAAAACATGCCTTTTTTTGTACGAATTAACCTTATCCCCCTCTTAACGTATTATCGTATGCGGAGCGTGATATTAAGTTATAACGCTTTCAAATTTCTTTAGCATGCTATTGAAATTAAATCTTCTTGCTATATCTTTCTTTCTCTCTTTCTCTCCCTTTCTTTTTTCTTATTATTTCTCTTTTTAAGAATAATTAAAAACATTCTTCGACAATCAATGGGAACATCGAGGAGGAGTAACTTGGCGAGATTGTCAAGCAAGTATAACGCGATGTAAGTGCTTAAATCGAGGACACCGAACAAGAGAGAGAGAAAGAGCATTGTGGGTAAATCTCTGGTGTGTAATTGATGTCTTCAATTCTTATTACGCAGCTATAAAGAACAGAAAAAGGAAGAGAGAATTTATATATTAAGTGAGAAAAAGAGCAAGAGGGAGAAAGGAGAGAGAAAGAGAGAGAGAGAGGGAGAGAGAAAGTGAGAAAAAGAGAAAGAGGGAGAAAGAGAGAGAGAAAGAGAGAGAGAGAGAGAGAGAGAGAGAGAGAAAATGCGTTTTCCCTACAGACTAGATGAAGATTTTTCTCTTTTTCACATACACTCTCTTTCTCTCTTTCTCCCCAATTTATTTTTTTTACCCTCTTTACATCTTTTCCTTTCATTTTTTTTCTTATTTTTTTTTTCGTATAAACAAGGACAGCGATATTGCCCTCATGGCGGGTGTAGTAACATGATAAAGCGTGAAGGAAGTAATATGATTGATGAATGATGAGTCTTAAAATTTACTTTTTTTTCCAAAATCGCTCTTATTATTTTAACTTTCAATAATAAAATTGGTCATATCTTATCGCTTACTTCTATAAACATCTTCGACTTTTGTTATTTCAAGTTATTCCTTTTTTTGTCTTTGTTTTCTTCGAATTATTCATAATTTCACAAAGTGTATTTCAATTGAAAAAAATATCGTTTTTATTAACGATTTATTCAGTACAAATAGACACTGTTATTGGCAATTTGTGTTACTGCGAAAAAAATTTTGCTGCGGAGAATTCGATTGGCGTACGAGTAATCTTATTAAAACGATCAACGTATCATTATTAAAAAATTTTCGTTCCTCGTAAAAAGTGATTCGCGAAATAGATTTAATTTTTCATGGTTCGTAGTGAACGAGAAAGTGAGGAAAAAAGGAAGAAAGAGAGAGAGAAAGAGAGAGAGAGGAAAGAATGTGGGAGATAGATAACAAGGAACAGAAAATAGGACTATATTAAAAATGAAAAAAACGATAAAAAACATAAAAAGGAATAGGTGCTTTTAGTTTACGAAAAAGAGCTTTAATAAATGTGGTATCAGTAAAAAAAAACCGTTAAAAAGTAAATAGAAGAGTTGTGGAAGAATGTTTAAAGGGAATTTTAATCGTTAAAAAAAGTAACTGATTACAGCTTTGAAAAACTATCATCGATTATTGCAAATTCTTTTGACGAAAACTGTCGAGTATAATAAAAATATCGAAGTAATTTACGTCATTTCCTTAGCCGATTTTGTCTCTTTGTTTTCATACAAAAGAATAGACTTTTGCAGTGTCGACCTATTCTATCGAAAACTCGAAACTCTCGAGTTAACCAGCGTGAGAAATTTCATTTTAGGATCATTTGCGTCCACGGCATAGCCAACATTGTTGAAGAAGTTGGTCGTGGCGCCATAGTTCGGCTTTTTTCTACAAATTTTGACCAGCTCTTCCTCGAATAAAATTTTCACTTTTCCCCAACCGGTCGTCGCACACTGTCGAACACACAACCATTTACTGTTCTTTCGTTGGACCACTTTTCTCGTTTGAGAGTTGGAACGTTATTCAATCAAAAATTTGCTTGAACCAATCCCGTTCTACTTCTAACGACAGTTTTAATTAAAATCTCGTTTACGAAACGTTATAGTGATTGAAAGGGATACACGAGATCGATTTTATTCTTTCATTTTTTTAATATTTTTTTTTTTCTAATCCTTTCTTTTTTCGTCGAAGAAACACACGTATCATTTTTGCGATACGTTTCGTTCGATGCGATACGATTTTTGTATTAGACTTGGATATCGACAAATTTTTTTCTTTTTTTCTTTTCATTTGTTTTTTTTTTCTTCGAACCATTACAAAGTGGCATAATTTCTGAAATATGAAGATAAAGAGGGGTTCATCTATCTATTCAACTATCATATCACTACGATATTTAGAGTTCTTCGTTTATGGATTGGTGTGGTGTGTGTATCAGCGAGCTCGTTAGTTTCTAGGAAACATAGAAAAATGTCGTCGGTGTAATATATACGTGCTCGTAAAAGGGCCCACCTTTTCTGTACGTTCGTCCGATGAAATATGGGAACATCGTTGTCGTCGTTGGCTGCAGCATTAACGGTGTCGTTGCTGATGCCTGCTGCGGTAGACGTTGTATTTTGATAAGAACAAATACAACGTAAATCTTTGTCACGCGTAAATACGTAACGTTTTCCCGTTGGGTAATCTTAACTTTTTCTAACATACCTTTTTTATTCCTTTTATTTTTTCTTTTATATTTTGAAACATTAGCCATAATTCTTCTTCTTCGAGACTCGTCTCGTAAAATATATATTGTCTTGTAATTTTTGTTGTCATTAGTTTATGATAAAGAAAAAAGGGAAGCTATTATAATTGATTTATCAAAATTCTATTGAGGTATTTGAATAATTAAAAAAAAAAAACAAGAAATCTTGATTTTTATTTTTTTTTTTGTTCTTTAAATTTCTAGGTCAAGATTTACATTATAAATCATAAATTGATTGTATAAACTTAATTTTCTTTTCTCACTAATTAAATAAGAAAGTTTAACGATTGACGTATAGGAAGAAAAATAAAAATATCATGTATGCAGATCACACGTGTTAGAAGTGAAACCTTAAAACCAAGCTTGGAGAAAATGAGTCGAATGCAGAGCATCAGGAGTTAGATAATTGTAGGTTATATTTATCATGATATTTTTACCATATATATTAAAGAGGACTTTTATGATCTCTTGGGATCGGTGTAGCTGACAAAAACTATCACTTTCCAAATTGTATCAATTAAGATAGAATGCCGAATGTGCGATATCTATAGATAGAAACAAAAATGGTAGAATGTTTGTCGAAGGAAAGATACCCCGTCCTAACCTAATTAAATATAATATATCCTTTTTTGAAATTCAGGGAGATGATAGTTTTTATGTGAATTTAAGATATCTTTATCATGGGTCAGCACACTCAAGAAATTTTTGTTGTTGTTGTAACTAATTTCTTTAGATGCCTTAAAAAGAACGGAACAATTTTGGTCGCATTTTTTTGTTTCATCGAGTTTTGAGTCACAAGAATTCTAACAAAATTTTCTCTTTAAAAGTCGTTGTAAAAGAAATACATTATAATTTAATAATATTAGTATTATAATTATTAATTAGCATTAGGAACTTGAAAAGTCATTGCTGCAAATACTAAATCCTGCCAGTTTTCTCGTCCCTTAGCGCGACCTCCTCTCCATTTGCGGTCTTCGTAGCCTATTTCTTTAAGATCCCTTTTAATATATTGTCCTCCCAACTACGTCTCAGTCTACCCAGTGGTCTTTTTCCGTTCGATCTTCCCAATGCGAGCCACGTGACCTGTCCATCTTAATCGGCGCGAATTTCAAACATCAATGATGTCCAGTATGTTGAACAGTCGGTGTACTTCTAACTTTAAGAAGTTTTCCCCATTTGAATTCAATACTATTATTTTTTAAAAATTATTTTATTTTAAATGTTCATTTAATATATGTATTGTGAAGCTTCACTTTTCTTAGCTACCATTTATTAAGTAAAAGGTGCGAGAGACCCTTTACATATCATTACATACCAAATTTATCATTTTCAAAAACGAGCTACAACTTTTCATCGCAGTAAATTAGACTCAGCTTTACACTAAAGAAGATTTGGTGATATATTACCAATATCATCCAGTTTAAAAAAAGGATTGTAAATTTTCCTGATGCTGAAGGTCTTTTTATAGTTTTCATGAAACAATTTTGTTTGTGAGAAAAATGAGCTGTCTAGCGGCCAGTCGAAGAACTAACTTATGTTTTTAAGGTAGTTCTTCGACTGGCCACTATACAGGTGTAGTATCGAGATGATATGAGTCCACGCTTTGTAGTATGCAGTCGCAGACAAACACTCACATATACAAAGCTTAGTAGCCAGGAGAGGAGACCGAGAATAGGAAAAACTATATAGCTATATTCTGTCTCATTCTCTCGCAGGCTCAATCCTATATGTTTGCCTCTTTTTCTCTTCTTACTTAGTATCGTGGTCGTTTCATCGTCGCGTTATGTCGCGTTATGATCCGCCACGTTTCATTTTTTCAAATCATCGCCATTTTAAAGAAGTTTTGACTTCAAAAGAAAGATAAAAGGAAGCACATACCTTTATAAGAAAAAAAAAAAAGGAAAAAAGTTTTGTTGGTAGCAACGAATCTCATAGGTCTCCTGTTATTCTTTAATCTTCTTCAAGTGCGTAAAGGTGGAAAAAGAAGTGTTGGTGTTAAGGAAGAAATAGAGTGCGAAAACAAGAGAAAGTTGAATATCGGGAGGATTATGTATAGGAACTTTTGTTTTTGTGTTTTGTTATTGTTTTTCTTTTTTTCTTTTCCTCTTTCTCTCTCTCTCTCTCTCTCTCTCTCTCTCTCTCTTTCTCTCTCTTGTTCTCTCTATTTTATATTTCTTTAACTACGATACTCTTCCATTTTAGTCAGAGAAATTTCTTCCTCTTTGATTGTTCATGCATACACCTTTTCTTTTCTGTCCCTCTGCTTATTCGATACGTCGTCGTCGTCGTCGTCGTCGTCGTCGTCCGTATCGTTCCACGCCAATCCGCCAGAGAAAATGTCAAAAGGGTGAACATCGAAGAAAAGAAGACATTGAAGTTAATGCGCGTTTGAAGTCTCGTAGGTTTTGCGCGCGCGCGAAAGAGGGCAATACTCCTTTTTACCTCAGAAATAGTGCCACCTACACGAATTTTTCTATCATTTATCTCTCTCTTTCTCTCTCTCTTTTTTTCTGTTGTTATTGTTTTTTTTCCTCTTCCAATTGCCTCTCACGTGAAATGACGTAAAAATGTCGAACGTACGACCGCGCTTGAATACACACACACACACACACACACACACACACACACACACATAGACTGACTACGTTTTCATTCCTATCACCAACCGTGTTACCTCCATCAACCGCGTTTAACTAACACACACTCATATACATACACATATACACACACTAGTTAAAATGAAACAAGCCGAATGAAAATGTCGTACGATACCAACTGTTCTGTGTCCGATTTTATCATCTTACAATTAACATACCGACGTGATAACGATACAAATTCTAATCTCTGCTTCATTTATAATTATATTATATTTGAATATATTTAATATATAGGATTTTTTATTTATATATATATATTTTCTTTTTGTGCATAATTATTATACATTATCAATACTTTTATATTCCATTAGGGGGGGGGGCAGATGTTTAATATTTTTTTTAACGAATTTACGCAATGTGCTAACGACGAATCTTCTAAGATAGACAAACTTTATGGAACATCATTTACATTAGAAAATGGGTGAGCAGCTTTTGGAAAGCTTCGTGGATTTTATAAAGAGTGATAGTTTCGTGACTAAGTTAATGTACAGGGGAATAATTTTTCGAGAAAGAAATTCCTTGTCCAATTCGTTAAAGAAAATCTTTTTATGGTGTCCTATTTCTGATATTATCTCATAATTTATAGCTATTAAATAGAAAGGAAAATCTTAGTTACAACATATTGTTTCAACATATAGTTTGGTAGAAAGAAGCAATAAAAAATAGTTAAACCAAAATATACAGGAAACAAAAATAGAAGCTATATATCGATTTTCGTCGGTTATTCGGCAATTTCGTTATTGCGCTTATGTGTATTATAAGAACAGAGTCGAGATATCATAAATGATAGGAGAAAAAAAAGGAAAAGAAAAAAACAGATGTAAAAGATCCTCGTGAAAACGTAGAAGGAAAGAAAATGAAATTTTACTCCCACAAATGACACAACAGCTGTGCTCTAGTTACCGTAGAGAATATACTTAAATTACATAATCGATCTTGTAACAGATGTAGATTTACATGATTTCCTGTTATAATAGTATTCTATTTTCATCTTGCAATCTAGTTCCTTCTAAATTGATGTTCCCATAAGGGGAAATCCTCGATATGTACAATAACGAACATGTTTACATCCTTTGAATACGTTGCTCGTAATTAATTAACAAGACGTCATGATGTTCTCTCATGATTCTTATTTGAACAGAGGAAGCGATGCGTAAATTCGTTTTAGATTAAAACTAACTCCAAATGCTTAGGTAATTTCTTCACGGATTTATTAAATCTATCGTTATACTTATACATTATATTCGCAATTACATTTCATAATATTTGTTTACCCAGAAAAGCAGCAGATCATCCTATTAAGAGGTTCTTAATTAATTTGTATTTTTGTTAAAATATTTAAAAATAATATTACGATTTTAACGAAGCAATTTAGCGCGTGTTGTTGACCAAAAATAATAATGAGATAAAAAGAGATAAGGTTGGCATTGTACAATTTGGTTAACATACGTTTTGTATTATGAACGTGAAATGCCATCGGATGTGAATATTCTTTTTGAAATATTTTTATTCAACGGCAAAAAGCATTGAACAAAATCAAGAAAAGAGAGTGAGTTTGTTAAAGTAAAAAATTGAGAAAGAATTGCAGCGTTGCAGTGGTTCTTGCGTGGCTTGTTTTATAAATGCAACTGGTAGGAAGAACTAAAGCGCCGAGTTTAAATTCGCGTCTCGGTAGGAATTACATAGCTATTCAAGGCTGCTTAAGTCGTCGTAGTCATTAATTTCATAGCGTACAAAGACGACAGTAGAGTGCGTTTGCGCCTTGTTATCGAGGTAGATGTGTTTTGATGACACATTGAAATGACATTTGCATTTTCTTAATGCATCTATGTTGAACCATTTGTTCAAAGAAATCTTCAGATTACAGCTTGAACTTTATTTCATTGTAACCCTGTTGGAGTTAAATAAATAAAGCTAAATACATAATGTATCGTAAAGTTTATAACTAATATTAAAACATTTATAAAAAATTTTGTTAGCAAATACAGGAAATGTATGTCATTAATTTAATAGTATTTTCTTTACTTTTGTCATTATTTTAATTCAATTTCTTCCTTTAAAATTTTTTCATTCGCAAAAGCAATTTCGAATGCGTATTCGATGTGAATATCAAATATCAGCATATATCCATAAACGTGGCATTAAAATCGTATTAGCGTGATATTAATTACAATTTCCTTCGTATGGAAGCGTCGACATAAGCGCGGTAATATGTGCATTCGTTTATTAGACTACAAGCGTAAGCTGTATGACATTACATTACACGATAAGTATATAAATCAAAGAAGTTCTAATTGATCCTATTTTAATCTCGCTCCTTGCCGCATGAGAATTTAAGTGGTAACAAAAAAAAACCTTTATTACGGAAGGAAGGAAGAAAGAAGTGAAAAGAAACAAAGATAGAAAGAAAGAAAGAAAGAAAGTCGACTATCCTGGGTAAATTGCAACCTTTGTTGTAATTTAATTATATACATAAGAAAAAAAAGAAAAAGAAAAAAAATATAAATGTTCAAGTGAATATAACGAATAAATTATTCTACACGACTTTTATACTTACATTACTTTGTCGTTTTTATATTTCCTTATCCTATTATACGATAAAACAAGTTCATTAAAAAAAAAAAAACATATGTTAGACATTAGTTAACAAGATTACAATAATCTTGCGGGGATGTAAAATATTTTATTCGCATTTGAAGGAGCCTCGTAATTTTTGGTCGTGTTTATTGAACTCGAAGGACAGTGTAGATAAGCAAGCACGTAAACAGTGTTCACCAACGATGATAGGCGACGTTCAGAACGGTTTTCCTTGAGCTTTTATCAGAAACAGACGGTATGTATCACGGACAGCATCTCTCGAGGAGTCAAGGATATTTTCCGTAAAATAGTCTAGGAGAGAGATTGAGAATTTATCGGGAATATTCTACGGAAAAATAAATTCTCTTGAGTGCATGGACAATTTATTCTTCTGGCTTTTGGCCATATCTTCTCTAATATTCTACCCTGTTTCTGAGAGGAGTGTCCACGTATCCTTGCGCGAGCTCAACGTTATCCTGGAATAGTAAATAATTTTTATAAGCGTGGCCGTTCGAAAAATTTCACTGAAAGAATCTCTCTCCTACCCTTATCCTTCATCTTCCTCTTTTCTTCTTTTCCTTCTCTAGATCCACCTACGAAAAGATGGAAGATATAGCGGGCAAAAAGAGTGCACGTTCGATTTCGCGCACGAATGATCGTTACCTACGTGAAAGGTAAAATACGAAGACTTTTCCTAACGTTTTATATCATTTTTTCTTTCTACTCGTAATTCTTTTTTTTTTTTTTTGTTTCTTTCCTCTTCTTTCGTGTCATCTAAGAAACACGAATTAGCCGAGAGGAAATGTAACGAGTAAAGATATGACTTTGAGTTAGGAAAATAATGTTTTTTATTCCTTTCTTTCTTTCTTAACAAATCCTTGCAGGACAGTTTTCGTTCTTCCTCCTCTTTACGTGAAAATTAATCGAAAAGACGATTTTCCAAAAGAGATAAATGTTTTCAACCTTTTCGATAAATTATCACGAATACTTTGATCACGATATAGGGCAACGCTTTCGGTTAAATCGTATGCACGTAGATCAGCGTTAGTAGCGAAATAAATCTCAAGTACAACGCGGCAATCTCATGTTCCGCATACCATCACAGCAGAGGCTCCACGTACTCCTCGTCCCTGGATCTGGACATTCTCGCGAATACTTTGCGCCCACTTCGAAAAGACTTCAACAAATTCCAAACTTCCTCGTAGCTTCTGAGCGTTGCCGAACGAAATGTTGCCGCCCAACGCGTTGAAATACTTTATCACATACCGTACGATACTAGAAGACAACGTATCTATACTACAAAAGATATATCTTACGATGTAAACGGGATTCCAATTACTTTCTTTTTTGTTAATTTTTTTTTGCTCTGTTTTTACATAATATTTTTTATTGAAAGTTAATCATACTACTAGTGTAATCCGTATTCGTTTTATCGAATTCAAAATCATTTTTCTTTCTTTTTTCTCTCTTTTTTCTCTTTCTTTCTTTCCTTCTCGAATATATAAAAGCTTTTCGAGAATCCAAAGGACAATGGAATTGGCCTGAAGAAATGAAGAAGATTGAATCTCGGTAATCGACATAGAGCTCACGGTTACGTAAAAGTAACTGGAAAACCAGTGAATGTACGTATACATATACATACATACATACTTGTACCTTTACTATGTATAGAAACGCGTATCAAAGAACGGATACAATGAAAGATTCAATAAGCCTCTCGAATCCCATAGGAACGTTGCTACATGCTCGATGTTTCTGACCACGATCCAGGTAATTTTTCTTCCGCGACGGACAACGTTGTTTTCTCCAATTTAATTTTCAGTCGGTTGAAATAGTAGTCCTTCTCCTGCACGATGCAACATCCGTTAAAAGTACATTGAACGTTTCTGTCTTTCGTCATTTAACGTCTACATCGTACTTTTCATAATGACGACGATATCTTTTGTTATAAATATTAGCGTTTTGTAAAATCTTACTGGAAATGTTCTCATAGATTTGGATCACATTCGCATAAAAAGTATAAAAATATATACATTTATTTGTGTATTTGTTTATGATTGCATGTATTTAGAATGTTTTCTTACTTTCTATCGAATAGCAGCCGAGAAACATAGGTAAAACCTTATTTCTATAGTAAATATGCGATGAAGTGTAAAAAGTGATCTCGATTTCGGGATCAGGTAGCGAATTTGATGTAATTCAGGTTACCCTTAGGCTGTAGAAATACGATCGATCTACAATTCGCAGCTTCGTTGATTTCTTTTTTTTCGAATATCGCGAGCAGAGAACGGTTTTAGGCATCATTACAAATCAACGAATCAATCGGTGCGTTCTCCTTTTCAAACGTGAGATTAATAGAAAGTATGATTATTTCAGAAAAAAATCTCATTCACCAAGATGCAAGTTTACTGTAGTTGTAAAAAAAAAAACCAAATGAGTAAAGCATTAATTTATCCTTCACGAATTGATATCTTTTGATTCGAATTATGTTTAGACTTTCAATGCAGTCTCAAAAGTATTATGAATTTGGAGCGCGTGTAGAAAATGTATATATATATATATATATATAAAATATAAATTCTTCAAAGTCGTTTTCATCTTTTTATTATAGGCATTTTCCCGAAGGATTAGTAACGGTTAGAAATCAAGGCCAACTCTTGCCAGATGAATTTCTGCAGTTTCCAACGAAACTGCGTAAATTCACGCTGTGAATTTTAACACGTTGCCGCACACTTTTAATTTGACGATCGTGCTTAGAAATACGAAGATCGGACGGCTATAGCCGTCATTTGCGGCAATGGGTTAATCTTGACAATGATTACGTACATACGTACATACATACATACATATATTACATGTGGACTTATATATATACGTATACATTAGGGAGGGTCAAAAAAATCAATTATTATTTTTTTTACAAGTGCCACGGAAAAATGGGTTGCTAGACACCTTAAAAGAATTCTCACCAAATACGAGCTTTTTAATAGGAAGATTCTCTGCATCGCAGTTTTTTATTTTTTTCTCAGTCCAATAGAATAAAATTCATATCTGTAAGATTTATTGAATTTAAATAGAAATATTTATTATAATAGAACAAATATTTAATTATTAAGGTTTAATATAATAATAAAGAGATAGAAAAGAAAAGAAAAGTAAAGTAACAATAGTTAGGAATCTTAAGTACACTCGTATTACACTCTTTCACTTACAAATAGTCCCACCAAATCAAGAAAGCGAAGTTCGCCTTCTTCGCCGCGCTTATATACTCATTCACCCCACCAATGGTCCCAATCACTTCCGCTAATCATTCTCGAAATCTCTAGACTATTCCCGACCGATTAAACAAAAGACCTCTTCCCGATTTCCGGTTCGGGAATATTCGAGAGACTTCGGGGTGCACGCTCGCTTTTCTTTCTTGCTAGACACACTCATATTCATACCGCTGCATGCACTCACACTTATATCCATATCGCTGCGTGCACTCACACTCATATCCATATCACTGCGTGCACTCACACTTATACCCATATCGCTGCATACTCTTACACATCTTTCACATTCATCAATTGTTTTCACGCACACCATACACTCGCACTCTTCGTCTTTCTCTCACCCTTACATATCTCATCATTAATTGATTGCACAGAAAAATGTTCTGGAAGAATTTTGTAGGAAATTTAATGCTCTACAAAAAAGGTATCCTATATTTTTTCCGTAAACCTCACCATTTGAATGATATTGAAGATTTAAGTTTGATTATTTTAAGACAAATTTCATTTTTGTTTATGAATTTTATAACTCAACAATAAATGACTATTATAAAATGCGCAATACAAATTTTTGTAGGAAATTAACTGCTCTATAAAAAAGGTGTCATATGTTTTGGCGATTAAATTAAGCATTCAAAAGATCTTCATCATCAAACTTTCATGTGTACTGATTTCTGTCTCTAAATATCTTTTAATTATATTTACAGTACAAGCGATAACAGTTTGACAAAGTAAATAGTCCATAACTAAGCCAAGTAACCTGTAGAAATATGAGTGAAAAGTAGATTGAGAAAGATACAGATGAGAGAAAAATATAAACGAAGTTTGTTACACCGTTAACTTGTTGAAAGATACTGTAACTAAAATACGATAAAAAGTTACTTATCTTACATACGCTTAAAGAGAAAAACGTTATCTCTGCTCATAGATCCTCCTTGTTCCCTCTTTATTTCATTCTATCTTACTATCTTTTCTTCCCTTTTTATTTTCTTCCTTCCGTTCACAGATTATGCTGCAAGAAATCGTAAGACCGATGTCGCGGAGAAAACTCCACGAAAATTTTTGATTTATCGTCCCATTGTCTTCTCACTTCGCCCACGAACCTTTATTTCCGCTATCGCGAAAAACTTGAAAATTGAGAAGGTAGTAGTAGTAGTTAGCTTGGTGTCCTTTACGGTTTACGTGGGCGATACTTCGCTTGGATATTAATTTTTTATATCACCATTTAATTCCTTAATTATAATAAATATTTTTTTGTAACGATGGCGATGACAATGACGATGCAAGGCAACAATTGATAAATTATTTATTTTTTTTTTATAATTTCTTTTTTAAATTAAAATTCTATTTTTGATTGCACCAATTTTTATCTGTTTATAAAAATAATAATACAAAGAATAATAATGTTTTATTATTATTTGACAAATAAATTAGACACTGTATTACAAATTTTATATTTTAAAGTTAACAAAACTACTTTTATTAAATATTATAACAATTAGTATATATATGTGGGGTGCGAGAATGTGAGTGAGAACACTTAAGCATGAGTGGGCCAGAGAGTACTTATCGGATATAGTTAGGCAAAGGATAACTATGTAATATAAACAGCCGAATAACGATAGAAAGAGCGTCACCCAAGGAAGTAAATTAAAGAAAAGAAACCAAGAGGCAGTCATCGTTTAGTAGCCGAGCAAAGAAGGCGTTTTACCATCA
>NW_015148972.1:4883898-4904538 GCF_001465965.1 Polistes dominula | reverse complement strand
TTCGCTAACACTATCACCTGCTAAGCGTTTCATTTCTCTCCAAAGTTCGGACGGTTTTTTGTCTCCTAATTCAACTCCCATTAACAATCGCCTTAACCGTTGTTCGTCGGATTTAGTTAGTCTGTGTATTAAAGCTTCCTTTAAATGTGTATACGTACATTGCTCGGGGGGGGGGGATGCTAAGATGTCGTGTACCTCTCTTATCAGCGTGATATCCAAATTCCTTATCACCGCTGAAAACTTTACGGCATCCGATTTAACGTTGTACGCCGTGAATTCCTTTTCCAACATTACGAACCATAAATTTGGTTCCTCTTTCCAAAAAGCTGGAAGCGTTACATTTCTAAACTCACTGGCGTTGATTTCCTTTGTTACGAACCATAAATTTGGTTCCTCTTTCCAAAAAGCTGGAAGCGTTACATTTCTAAACTCACTGGCGTTGACTTCCTTTGTGTTGGCACGGGTCACGTCGGCTTCGATGGTTGGTTGCGCCATTGTTCTTCTACTTATTATTTTTTCTATTTTAGTTTTTGTATTATTTTTTTATTTTTTTTTTACGCGGACGTTCCCGGGTTTCGGCACCAATTTACTGTAGAGGGTTTCTCTATAGTAAAGATAATATTAGACTGAATTTTATTTTATGATTTTTATTGTTAGGATGCGACTTGCTTTTCTTTCTTGTACACTTCTCAACGGCTACGCACAGACTGTTGTAGTCTGGTGACCACTACTTGTTAGCGTGGTTCCCTAGCCTTCTAGTAACTTTAGAGGGCGCGACCTTCGGTCGTACCGCTACACACTCATACCAAGCGAGATACGCGGCCGTTCGCACTCGTCAGTCGTAACTGCGTGATAACAGCAGAAACCACGATGAGATACGTGGGAGACTCATGGTGTCTGTCGCCAAGCAATATTATCAATTTCAATTTATAGTAATTGTAAATTCAATAATTAGTTAATAATTATATATTAATAATTATAATCAAGTAAAGCTGTACTTGTTGTTGATTCAGATAACCCTGCGTACAATCTTGTATTATAATTATTCTAATCGCTTTTTGAATATGTATATAGCGTAAATATATTTCAGTTATTACTAGCATCAACCGCAGTACAATTTATTGGTGACGTTGTTTCCAATTTTCGTAAGACAAGGGAATTTGTCTTATATATATATATACGATTGTTTTCACACAAGCGTGAAAGTAAAGCTTTAATTAGATAGGAAAAGCCGGACGGTAATTCGGTAAAGACGGTAACAGAAACTTACGATTTTTCGCTACAAAAACTTGTATTTAACGATCGAGTTTCTTATCGTAAAAACGAAGCAGCAAATTTTAACAAGGATTTAAATTCAAAGTCGCTTTTATCACTTTAAAAAGTGCTCATTTATACACGCGAAACACATATAATTTAAATCAACGAATATGTGTATGCGATACAACATTGTAACGAAATATTATATGTATATATTACATGTAAAGGTTGTGTTAAAGTTTCTTTAATAATAATTGTGTTGATCCAAAGAAAATTGGCTTCAGAGAAAAGGGACAGAGAACATTCTTCGTTCATTAGCACTTTCTCTCATGTTTGATCATTTATTAGGTGAGAAGACAAGACAAACAAATGGAATAAGCTGACGACGACAATTTGTTTGACCGTATGACGTTTTCTCGAAACGTTCACGTTTCTAGTGCAGGCTTGTTCTTGTTTATTCGTAGTACACCTGATGCGAGATTTAATAGGTCGTCGATCTTGTAATTCAAGTAGCCTGAATCCCCTGTCCCTGAACTAACTTCGGCAAACGTAATTGCCAACTTGGCTGAACTAACAAAACCCAGAGTATATCAATCAACGTCGTGCTCTTTTCGATAACCACAATTTAAGACGCTATCGTTACTCTAAAAAGCAATTCAACTATCGAACCGAAAACCGAGCAATATTAGAAACTAAACTATTTCCATGGAAGTAACAATCAGTTTCGAATTTAACAATTTATGATCATTTATAATCACAGCGGGTAGAGAATTATATACTTGTTTTTCTTATAAACAGACAAATTACTATTCTAACGAATTTTTACTAGGAATGATAGATTTACGAAATGCGATCTCGAATTCTGATACCAAGAAAAATTGGTGTCGAGAATTGATCGAAACTTGGAGTTGTTGTCTCTTGGTAAACTGAGTCTTAAGATCTTTCCTTGAAGTGTCTTCGAAGAATTCCAATGGTCATCGGATTTAATCGAATTCAGGAGAACTATGCGTGCTATGATAATTTCTTTTTATTTTCACGTGCTAGGGGAGAATTTTCTTTTCATTTTTATATTTTAAATTTTATAAAGCATTTTATAATTTTATTGTAATCTTAATTTTTATTTGTAAGTGATAGGTATGCACTTAATTTAGAAATAAATTTCTTATCGGGATTGAATATAACAAGATATTGATATTATTAAGTAATTACTTGAACCTTCCTTCGAAATATTCCTTTTTTGTGATTTTATGTTAATATTGTTTGGCCGCGTTGCCAAAGAAAGAATCTTGAAGAAACTTCGTAAATTGTTACGATATAGGAACTAGACGACGCCAGAATTTAATAGCATAACCTCTGTTTATGGTCGTATAACCATTAACCGGTTGTGTTAGTACTTACGTGAATACCGAGTGAATCAAAAATGTAAGCCTATACTTTAGAAACTTGTAGAATATTGAATTTCGGTTTAAACAATTGTTGTAAGTATAGATCTGTAAATGTTTCTTTAAAAATAGTCGATGAAAAATGGGGAAAATATATAAATATACGTTATTTAAGGTTATTAATTTAATGGACGAAACCAGTTGCAAGAATGATCGCAATTATCATTCATAACTGTCACTGATATAATCGCTTTATTTGTAGAAAAAGGAATTAGAAACGCGTTAATCGACTTTACCAGTTTTCCTATCTTCTTTTTCTTTTTTTTTATAGATGCCATTAATTAATTGAATCGCAATGATGGATGAATACATTAAGAGGGGGTAAAAATAAAAAACGATTGAAATAATATCGAAATTTTTTAATTAAATTGTCCGATCACTTATCGCGTTGAATTATTCCACTTAAATGGTGAATAATAGAAGAACAAACACATTTTTTCCTATTAAATCGATGAAACCAATACAAATACTCGTGACGAATGCTATTGTGTTTTACCTTTGACAGTTCATTGCTACGTATTACTCTCTTAACGATAGAGTAAGCAACTTTGAGTAGAGCTTGGTTGACTAGTGATAAAACGCGTCTTAGGAAGTACTTTGTAATAAAGAATAGAGAGTAAGTAAAGTGGTGTCGTTCGTCAGCTAATAATCCTGACGACTTTAATTGCTCTCGAGTGAAGAGTTATTAAGCTTAGCATTCGGTTTAGTTTGGAGCATGTCTAGAAGTGACAATCATGGTGTTCGATCGTACAAGTAAAGAATAGATCATTGAACTTAGCATCTATTTAGTGGTAGATGTGACCATTACAAAGTACCTTTCAAATGTCTAGTTATCGTCATTATTTTATTATGATTGTTCTCAGTCAATATCGTGACAATTGATTTATTCAACAAAATAATCAATAAAATAATATTACTATCTAAAATTAACATCGTATTGAAAGATGTTTACTAAAATTTAATATTCTTTAGCAGATATAAAAAAGTATTTCTTATTTTTATAAAAACAACGGTTTAATAAAATTTTGTAAAACAAATTTCAATTGCTATCGATCAGAGAATATTTATTTCAAAAAAAGGAATTTCATTCGATTTTGAGAAATATTTTCGATACGTTTCTACGGATCTCGTTTCTCTAAATATCCTTCCGATCTATTACCGAGTTTCTCGATAAAATGCGAAAATAGTTTGTTTCGTGTCACTTGTTACGACGATCACAGAGGGGAACTGTGACATAAGAATTCCTCGTTCTTCTGTGAAGAAAAAGGAGGAACGCGTCGCGTTAACTTTTTCGAAAAGCGAAACTTTTTCAACGTTCGTATGCGTGACAAAACATCGGATTAATATACAACATTTATCAAAGATTTTCTATAGAATATAATTTCGTTGAAAGAATCCAAGTGTAATACGTTTTCTTTATCGATCCTTCGAAATCTTCTCGTCCTCTTTCTACGAAAATATTCAAATAGTATGCTTTCGTAAATATTATTGTATCGGTTAATGCAGTCGACATCATTAACCTAAAAACGATGAATAAGTGATAGAGTTGGATTTGCATTTAAATTCGTCTCTAAAGTAGTTATCACATTTATTTCTTCGTGTTTTTATGATGTAACATAAAAGCATGCTGTTTTATTCGTACGATGTGTTTTTTTTTTTTATTAGTACCACCGTAGAATATGAATAAAATAAAATCAAATCAAATGAAATAGAAAAGAACGTTGTGAAACAACGTTCGCTTGCTTAAACGAGGTGTGAGTACGAATTCGTGTAAATAAATAGGTAGACAGTTAGATACATTGATGATGGTTTAACGGTTTGACTTTTCGATTAGTTACATAGTCATTAACAATGCACGCAGCAATTCACCTTGTAGATATCTATGATTCACGATATAACCGCTTGTCACGAGCATTCTCGGCAATGCGTTCGTACGCTGCTAATGACTGCATTTCGCGGAATTGCAGTTCAGCTAGTTTCATGAAATGATAGTAGGGCGCGGGGGGTGAGGAAGGTGGAAGCGAATGGTAAGTAGGAAAGGGATGAGAAAATAGAAAAGCGTAGTACCTACCTATGAAAAGCGGTTTCTTTAATATGCGACGTGATACAAAATTTCTTTTTTAAAACAAAATCTTTCATTTGCGTAGATAGGAAAAAGAAAATGAAGGATTAAGAAATAAGAGTTATAACGAGTTCTTTCCTTAGTGTTAATGGTTCCATGGTTGCCTTCGGCGTATCTTCGGGTATAGTCGGTGTGCGTACTACCTCCTTAGGAATAAACTAGCGACAACACTATATTTATTTCGTTTTCAAAGTCCTTTGAATTAGGATACGTTCTTGCGAGTAAAGATAATACTATCCAGGTACGACGAACTTGATAACACTTCTAACGATCAAACATGACTCTAGTTTTAAATCCTCGCGTAAATTACACTCTTTACAACTTTTCCTTCTAGTCGGAATGGAATATTCACTCGTTAAAGTGAGACGACGGTTATGAGGAAGATAGACAGAGAAAAAGAGAGAGAGAGAAAGTAACTTTTTTAATCATAGCGTTCGAGAGAATTCTCATTTTGACAGTCTATGTTGAATGGTTTATTACATTTATTTGTTGTTTGTTTTGATATTGTGGTATATATTTACATTCGGCGAAGTTTCCACGCCACGCTTTCGGCACCATTTTTCATTTCGTCAATTTCATTGGAATAAATGTAAGTTGACTGTGATTGTTTTACTCGTGTTATAATCGGCAAATACAAAAACGAACAATACATAACTAGGGAAAACTAGTGCGAGGACTTAAAAGCTCTCCTGAACTTAACGATTTAAACTAAAAGTGAAGTTTTTAAAAGCTGATATTTCTGTTGAAGTACTTTAAAATTGTCTTTTTCTCTCTTAACAGCAGCCCAAAATGCGCCTTAGAGAAAGGAAATGGAGGCCTCTCGTACTTCGCGGCTTTACCTCTATTACGTAATTTTTGTATCTAGCTACCTATTAGGAAAAGTTTTTGAAGGAAAAAGTAGAAGTACACATTTTGAGATGTCGATTGACCCGAATTAAATGACTTAACTTTCATTTTTATACGAAGTAACAACAACGATTTACTTCAATGAGCTATCAGTTTTACGATACAAATGATATTTTTTAACAAATCAATTTAATTATTGATTTTTTATCAATTCGTTTCATTTTATTTTACTAATGTTCACAATTGTTGGTAAGGTGTCAAATATAAAAGCAATGAACAATGTAATTGAACGTAATCGTTGGGTTCCGAAAATCGATCGGTTTACAATTATCCATTGAAACCGCAGGATCGTGACATTTTCCATGAATACAACGTTGATCGGTTGACCCTTCGATACTGCCAACGTCGTCGTAGCTGAACACGCAAATTGGTCACGCAACGTCACGGCATTCTCCAAATGACTATAACATGTTACGGCATTACTCAGCTGCTTGATATATGCACTTACGTGTGCATACCGTACTAGAGTATCTGGTATTTCCCTTCTTGTCAATTCGATAAACATTAAATTCCGTCTTACAATTGAATCATTTAATAAGCTGAATTTTTTTCACAAAATATTTGTAGATAAAAATAAATACTAGGCAAACGAGTTTTTAAAATGATTTGTTGACTTAAATTTTAAGTTTGAAAACATCGAGTTTAAATAAGAAAATAAAAACAAAAATGAAAAAGATAGAGACCTGATATTTATCGTTTTCTTACTTATGACATAAATTATCAGAAATACCACATAGGTAAATTACTAACTTGACGTTTGAAATTTTATAGAAAATAAAAAAAATGAATATAATAAGAGGTAATAATTTTTTTCAAAATACACAATAGAAAACAAAGACAGGATAATTTACGACGTAAAAAGAATATCTTTTTATAATAAAATTTAGTCGTAAAATGAGTGAAAGAGAGTACTTCGTCATTGATACCGGAGATATTTATTTTATATTTATATATCTTCTACAATGCAACGACATCAAACTCCATCGTAACGAATTTTTATTCCAGTTCTATTTCTGTAGTTTTCAAGGAAAAAAGGAAGTGTTCTCGAAAACTGCAGGGTATGCAGTAAAAAGACGTCCTCCGAGACGACTTCCTTATAGAGGCTATACCCTTTTGGAATGCAATGTAAGGTAAAGAATACCTATCACAGAAATAACGGGAAAACACGTTGGTCGAAGGTGGTAGGGATTGAATCTGCGATTCATGTTCTCGAGGGACTTACAGTGGGATTCTAGTCGCAAATTCCTCGGAAAGTCGTCTTGCGGATTCACCTTGCCTAGCAGTGCCCATTGATTTGGAAATTATGAGGAATCCCCGTAGAGTCGCTTTCCACTTTTCTTCATTTTCATCCCTTCTATTTCTATATATATCTCTCTTTCTCTTCTTCTCTATTTTTCTTTCTCTATCTTTTGCCAATTATTTCAAAGCAGCAAACTGGACTATAGTCAGGTACTTCGTACGTGAAGTTTTCGTTGTTTCGAACGCATCACGAAACTCTGAACAACGTTACCCATAATGGCATTGGGTATATGCCTGTTTGTCGTTCTGACCTAACTAAAGTAATCTTAATTAAGCGCTTTCGAAGTTAGCCGCTAGCCATTATCCGTCGAAAGGATTAGCTTTAGAAATAATAGTCTTTTGGTATAGTACAAAAGCGCTATTTAATCTGTAGCATATATATGCAATCTCTATTCCTCTGTCTTACTCTAATTCTTATTTTTCTTTCTTTCATACCTTTGAGAGAGTTTGGTTACTTTTTTATTTTTTTTTTCATAAAGAATGATAAAAATTTTCTTTTTCTTAGGTCTTTATGTAAACGAAAAAATAAGAAAGATAAAATATTATTTATAAAATTTGGATCTATTCTATTACTTGATAGAAACGTTTAACAAATTTTCATAATTAAAAAAAAATGAAAAATAATAATATAATCTGATAAAAATATAATCTGTATTATGGAAGTACAGACACGTGTCAAGTGAAGATAGGAGGGTTTTCTCGCGACTATAGCCAAAGCTGTGGCCAGCGATTGAAATAGGTCGGATGGTTCGCGGTGGATGTTCGGTTTACCGTAACACGAATAGACCTGCTGCCGCTTTGATTTCATAAAATCTCTGATAACGGAGTTACGGAGAACGATTTACTCCAAGATTATAGTAAATACCTCTTACTGCATCGTACTCGAGCGGACATTCAACGGTTCGCTCCAATTTTCTCTCTCGGATTTTCAAGGTGAGAGCTAATTCAGCGAAATGCACATTGCTAAGGGATGAAATAATCCAATTAGCCTGATAAAAGGGATGCCTTGGTTATAATATGAATTATGATTTTTTAATCGTATACTGCGACCTAATATCTGTTCTGGTATTAGATACCTAACAGCTTACCGAAAAAGATTATCATGACTTTGGTATGGTAAATAGGTAAAGTCGAAAGAACGGAACAGTTAGGAAGATTGCCTTTCTTGCTCATCTTTATTACTTTTACACGAACAAGAAGAAGAGGACGCGATATCTGGCAACTGTGGCGCATTAGTTAACTCATCCCAAAGGAATACCTACTAATGAAAACTTCTAATGAGATGTTGAATTATGCGAAGGAAAGATAACGTAGACTGTGAAATGCTGCTGGTTTGACTTAACCTCGACCTTTCGAACGAATACGACCAAATATTCCTTCAGTCCGAGATCGGGAAAAGGAGTAAATGATAAGATTCAATTATCGAAAAACAGTTTATCTCGCTGAAAATAAGCTAGCGAAAAAGAGAAAGAAAGGGCTAGGGTAGGGTAGGGTAGATAGTTTGGAGGAGTTACAATGGATTAGAAATGGTCCAGCGTCGATTTATTCTTGGAGGGGGAAAAAAAAGAAAAAGTAAAAGTAAAAGGACAAAATGACGAAATTCGAAACTGATCGAATTTCAAATCCTTTTTGATCTAATGATTATGAGTAAAATAAGAACAAAATTCGACTAGTTTGTTTCCCTGGTTGATCAATTTGAAACTAAGTGGATACGTCCGTTTCGATACGCTTTGAAGAGCGAAGCTAAAAGCTTGAGGGCGGAGCGGACTGATGTTGACCAAACACTCACGTAACCGAGTTAACTTTAAGCTCAGGTTTAAGCTTCGGCTTAAGACGAGCTTACATTCTGCGCCGAAATGACACGATGGACTCACCGTACATATTCTTGAAATCATCCATACAATCATGTCCTCTGTTTCATATGAGATACAATATTTCGTGTTAATGAAAAACAAATAAAATGGGAAATGTTTTATAAATAACCCCATTATTCCATTTTATAAATTATGTTCGGTATTATTTAATCGTATTTAAAATTATTGTATAAAATCTTCATTTGTAAAATAATAATTCCTTGTTAAATGAAACGTTTCTGTGTTATAATGAAGAACCGAGCGATTAGATGCGAGTAAGTTAATTGCTTTAGAAAGATGTGGTAGACACAAATTTTCCACCATTTCGTGTATAAATTCAATTTTTAAGAATGACTTAATAAACGGAACGCACACACAGTGCGGTTTGATATTTTGAATAGAATGAAAGGTCAGCAGCGTGGGTACGACGATTATATCTGCGGAACTTGTATGTATATATGTACACATACGTGTGTATAAAATATGTCATGTACATTTGTTTATATGAATAACGTTTCGGACGTAGTTCCGAGAAGATCGTTCTGTGAATGTGGAGTGTGGCTGTAAGTTGAAAATGACACATATTATATTAGGTATAAGCTTTTTTTCCTTTTGTTTTATATGGTCAGTTTTTAATCAAGTAATTAAGCCTTTATCAGGGGATAACCTAAAGAATTGTAGGTGACTTGTCGAGTGATGAGATTTGGATGTGAGAATTGAAGGGGAAGAGGGTAGTTAAAGTATAAAATCTATTGAGATTCTATTACAAGAGATAGATAGATAATTAAAAATTAAAATAAAATACTTATCCTTTTGTGCTGCTGGTAGGATAGACCTCTGGCTCTGCTTCGATCAACACAAATAGAATAATTCTAGTCTAATACTTTACTAACTTCCAAATTCGTTTATCTTTTAATCTATTCTTGTATATTAACGATCAATCTTATAAATGTTTCACAGATTTTACAGAACAGAATACGGACTTATTAATTAAACTGAATGTTGACTTAATATCGAAAACAGAAATACCGGATTAGAGAAAATTAGGAATCAAAATTTCTGCATTTTCTTCCTGATCTTATATATAAACCTATTCCTTCTCCTTTTAATTTTTTGCATATTTTAAAGATCACTCGTTTTTTGTAAATTAATTCTTCTCATCGCAAATTGTGTTTTTAACAATTGTAAGAAAAAAAATAATTAACCATTTTGTTAATACGCAATAAAGTTCGTTCTTGAATGGGGCATTGATCGAACGTTTTAGGATTCGATCGAAGATCGAGAGATATGTTTGTTCTATCAACGACGACGACGACGACGACGACAGAATCGTATCCTTTTCAATATTATTAATCAATCCAGCAGGTTTTCTTTTCATGATAGCGACTCGTTTGTTGATCAGAAAAGGAATACCCATTATGGTCTAAGATGTAAATTACATCGAGAAAGACTATGACGACCACGACGAACTAGTTTATTGCAATTTATTAATTGCCTCGAACTTGTTAGTAATTGTGCAGCAATTCTCGATAAGCAAAGATAACGAGATTTAAGAAGATTCATGATAGTTACGACTTTGTTTTCTTCTTCATCCTTCTTCTTAGATATTTATTCCGTTTTGAGAAGTAAAAAAAAACAATAAAAATTATAACAACCGTGTTTCAAAGGATATCAAGTATCTAATCATTTGTAGACTCTTAATTAAAAGTAAACAAGATAATTTTCTTTTACATTGAAATATTTTTACAATCTACATAATCAATAAAGAAATTGCCGTTTTCTACGTCCCTATAAAATACATTTTTAATTTTCACTGTTCGTGGAAATGTCGGAGGTCGGAATTATGATTACTCTATATAAAAGTTTGCCGTAAATCGTTAAACACGAAATAAAATATATTTCTCTATGAATTGCGAGGGAACTGTAACCCCCGTGCTTTGCTTCCCGCTCACTTAAACTTCGACAAGAGCATTTACATGGAATTTTCCTTTTCTAGAAAGTGAACGGTATTTAAGTGTAAGTTTGAAATACGAGTATGTTTGTTGAACAAACAAACAAACAAAAAATAAAAAAATAGAACAAAAATAAAATAAGTAAAGAAGAAAAAAAATAAGAATAAAATCAGCAATGCAAATTGGTGAATTATTTAATCGATTTTCTCTTTATTTTTCTCTTTCACATTGCCGAAGAATAGTTTAGCTTGATAATGTTATAAACAAATAAAAGATGCTGTAATTTTCTCTACTTCCATTTTATTTTTGCTCAAAATAGTTCATTATGAATTTTTCATCTTTAAAAAAGTATTCCAATAGAGAATATACATACTATACGTATAACATATAAGTATATAATTAGGTATATAAAATTTACGAACAACTATATAGAATATGTTAAATTAGAGTTTGTGATAAAAAAAATATGTCTTCAGATCACATGTGTTAGAAGTGAAACCTTTAAAAAACAAAGTTTCGGGAGAATGAAACGAATGAACAGTATCCACTGTAAGATAATTGTAGAATTTATTTATTATAATATTGTTACCATATATAACAAAGGGCACCAGTATGATCTCTGGGTGGAATAGCTGATTAAATCTACACTTTTCCAAATTCAAGCAATAAAAATGAAATGCTGAATGCGATAGTTATAAATAGACAACAGAATCGTAAGATGTTTATCGAGGTAAATATAATTCGTCGTAAACTAAGTAAATATAGAATATCCATTTGTGAAACTCAGATATAAAATTTTATTGGTTACGATAGTTTTCGAATTCTCACTTTCATCTACATTTTTGCGCTGTCAAAAAAAAATATGATTATATTGGGGTGTAATTGTATAAAAGTGGATGACTCATATTTATGCGATGTTATCATTAAAAAAATAAAATTATTTAAAAGAAGATGATAATAGGCGATGCACGAGGAAGTAGAATACGTACGCATAGTAATCATGCAAATACATAATCAGATGGTATATATATCCTATGTATGTATGTATATTAAGATGGTCTGCCATGTAGCTGAGAGATCGTTCAATTTAAACGTATATTTTGAGTTTGCTCGCAAATGTCGACAACATATGTACTTACCTATATTTGCCAAGCATCCGTCCTTCGTATATGCGAAATACACTTGTAATCGTGATGAGAGCGTTGTTGAACAAAGAGAAAGAGAGAGAGGGAGAGAGAAAAAGAATCTATTGCTATACGTGACAGGGGTTGGTAATATTTCGGCGCAAAGGATTTCTGAACGGAAAGTGGAAGAATATATATGTGCCAAGAGTAAAAAAAGGGAAAGAGGGGAGGAGGAGGAGAGAGAGAGAGAGAGAAAAAGAGAGGTATACCAACGAAAGGTTCATTTTATTCCTTCCCCTTAAATTACAGACATTTTTTACTTAGATATAAGAGAGACAGAAAGAAAGAAGATAGAATCCTCTTATCCACGCTATCAGAAGAGACGGTTTTATAGGATAGGATATGATATTCTTTATGTAAAACGTTATTTCGCATATATCAAGTGATACATCTATGACAGATACATATTCTCTGAAAAATATTGAACGTTTTTACATGTGCATGTTTGCCTTGTTGAAAAATGTTTCTTGCAAATCGAATGATGGTAAGTGCCTAACGAGAGTGAAAATATATTAAATTGCTTAATATATTTTCTTATAATAGAAATATTAAATTGCATAGAGTATAGAAAAAAAAGTTACACGAAAGCATTCATTTGGTACAGTATTTTTTAAATATAAATTCTTTTTATATTTTTTTTTTGTATTTTTTTTTTTTTTATACGATTACCCATATTACAGGGTAGCTAATTTTTGTGCTTAACGAATTATCCTTACCATAATTTAGTTGCTCTCTTTAAGGCCTCTTTCAGGAATTTATGTAGGTCAGCTTTCATTCAATGGATTCTTTGAGAGAAGAAAGATTTAACGAGTTACCTATGCACGTTTTTTCTCTATCTCTTTCTCGTTTCTGGTTTATTTCTTTCTTTGATGATTGAATGAAATTTGTAAATCCTATGTTTGTTTTCATTAGGTTTTTTTTCTGTTGTTTTTTTTCTTTTTTTCTTTTTTAAATATATTTTAAAGATATTTTTATCAATTTGTAATGCCTGTTAATCATCGATTAACGCGTTCCTGTTATATATTTATTTTTCATTGACAAAGTTCGAATGTTTGATGGAAGTTTCATGACAAGCAAAAGTAACATCGTGCATCCATCGACGTGTGTATTTACTTCTTGGTATTAGAACCAAACACACAGATGCGACTCCCTTAACGGATATTGACAACTTTTTGCCATAAGTTTCGAAAGAGTACGATGTGGGGAAGAAAGCTTTCTAACATATGACATTCTTTCATGGACAAAACGAAGTTTATATACACATACGTATATGTTTACGTACATACTTACACATGTAGAAAAGTGCATGCAAGAAAAATAACACTATTCATCGGTTTATATGTGTGATAACGTCACGTTTTATGAACGTGTTATATGAAATAAATTAGAAATTTGGAAAATTTCGCTTGAAAATGTTTTGCGTTAAATAATTTGTTTTTATAATAAGTTGTTCAATTAAATCTGTAATTAATTTAATAAATGAATAAATAATTATTTCGTCCTATTAAAAAGATTTCAAGATTTGATTATAAACTAATATTAAATTGTAATTTTTAAAAATTAACAATGCAAATTTTCGAAAACGTTACGCGTATTAACAGCAAAGTTTCATTGTAACTAAAAACATCTCTGTTTTCATAACGGAATAGTGCTAACGGAACGTTTTGTTTAAATATAATGAACAATCCAATTTGCTGTTTGAAAACACGAACAAAGTAATCAACGTTAATGTTACCGTAATTTCATATAGAAATTAACTTTTAATCATTTCTTTGATATTCAATTATATTATCAGTTTGAATAATTTTGCGTAAATGTACGAGAATTTTGTGCCTTTCGATATACCAATTAAGAAATATTTGTCTTTTTCGTGTTTCAGGACGAGAAGAACCAACTGCTCATCACGAATCTTTGGCTGAAGTTGGTGAGTTTATTCTTTGAAAATGCAAAAGAGCGTAACGAGCGTTCGTTAAAATTGTACGATCTAATTCCTGCCAATTAAATCGTGTAGAATAATCGATACGTTTTCGGATGCTTTTACGTATCTGCCGGTATGTTAACCGACGCTAAATTAAACCAAAAATATATAGGAACTAAATGTATAGGATATATAGGAAAAATATATAGGAAATATATAGGAGGGGTGCCCCGCCACGCGTTGCTGTGGCTCACAATCAGTCCAATACACACGTCTTTAAGTCAACGAATTACCTTATACCGCTATCTGTTAGGATCTTATTGAACTAACAGAGATAGTCATGACTCTTTGTTAATAAACAAATAATTCGCAATAAAATAATATTGCGATTATAAATTGAGATATGAACTATCCTATCTTTCAAGTTGGATGAAACTGCACACAGTGTGCAAAATTTTATTAAAATCGGTTCAGTTGCTTAGGAGTCCATTGCGGACAAACAACGCGTCACGTAATTTATATATATTAAGATGGTGAAATAAATTCAAATAAATCCGTATTCCTAATATGAATATACAGGAAAGGTTTCGTTGCCGAGGTTAATTTCAGTTATACATGTATCGTTGTATAACTGTCATGTGGAAATATTCTGATTATTTTGTGTAAAAAAAAAGAAATAAAAAAAACAAATTCGCAAACAAAAAGAAAGACAGAAGAAAAAAAAGAAGGAATTGAAAAGAGATGATACGTTGAATTTCGTTTTGTAATTTTTCAATTCAATTTGGCCAATTACGTTCGCATTAGACGCATTAGGGTGAGTAACTTAAACATTAATTAATATTTTCCCTTCTATCCGTACACGCTAAATCGATTTTTGTTATTTACAAAGACCAATTAAAAATGGAATCACCGGCAACAGGTTAGATTCTCAGTATGAAACTAAACTCGAGTGGCTAACGCGTTCTTGTTAGGACAAGTTGCGAAAAAGTAACGAGTCACTCAGTCGTTCTTCTTGTCCTTTCGAACTTTCTTTTTTAAACAACATTGTTCTTTCGAATCGTTTTTGTCAGTGGTGTCAAACATGACAGTCCATTGTGGTTCGTAATTTGAAACACCTATGCCATATACAAATGTTTTTTCTTAAGTCTTTTCTTTTTGCTTTCACAATTTCGTTAAATTAAATTTGATTATTTTTATTCATATATAAGTTTGACGCCAATAGTTCAGATTTGGCATTTTATAACTATTCTACTTGCATGCATAAAAATTAAAATCATCTTTCCTTTGAGATCGAAGATTTTATTATTTTTCCCAAAATTAACTCGATTAACTTTCAAATTGTGGATATTTGCGTTCATGTTCTCGTTGATATTTATTAAATTAATCAAATATTTTTTTGTAATAATCTTATTATTTTTCCCTCTTCGATAATTTGTATATTACAACATGGAAACAACTGCAGAATTTCTCTAACAGGGTGTTTATTTTTTGAGGATTTTTCTTTTTTCCTAATTGCACCCATACGTACATAACTATGAATTTTATGTACTCCTCATATATTTTATGCCTTTTACAACACTCGACGAATAAATAACGAAGTGGACGTAACATATTTTGTTCAAATATTGTTCGCCCGTAGTAGAACTTTTTAACGCGTTATCATTTTTTTTTTCCTCTTTTTTTCTTTTTCCACACAACGCATTATACTATACGAATTCAATTATTACTCTGGTAATAGGATTATCCTCGAATCATTTCAATTATATTATTGTAATGTAACGTAGAGACAAGATTTAACTATAGATATTTATCGATTCGGACAGCCAATTTACCGAAATATTCGGATATGTTTGATTATTTAATAACTTTTAAAAAATTCTAGAAATGATAAATATGCAACTAATTATTTTTTCTTATTTATTTCATAACAGCTGCAATCAAAAATCATTTCATTTATTATTGTATTTTTATGTTTTCTTTTTCATTCTTCACATAGTTCACACTAGTATACAAAGTAAGCGTCATTTACTATTCAAAAATTCAGAATACTTTGTTTGGGTTAAAAAATATGATTCAGTTTCAAAAAGTATCCTAATATTTGGGTGGTTCGAAGAATTTGTTTGTTTGTTTGACTTTGAATGACGCATTCGATCGTTCGATAGTTCGATTCGACAAATTTAATGAATGCTCCACGATATCACGGTGCCTATATGTTATGTTAAATTTGACGCATAAAGGGAGATTTACGGGATCGTTTCGAATTTCATATGGTTCGCACGTCATTAGAATGTTATCACGAAAAGTCAATGTAACGTTTTAGATTAAAAACTTTCCGTCAAAGTTGAGCAACTGTAAAATACCTTCTTATCAAAGCTTTCTACCTTCTAGTTCGCGTTAAAACTTTCAGAAAAACGTAATTCCTTGACTTTTCTAACCATTAGGGCTCCTTTTGACGTTTTTTACATGATTTTTAGTATTAAATTTTAAACAAAATCAACGCCTCAATAATATTTTACAAGTATTTTTAAGTACATAGTGCAGATAAAGAGTGTTCAAATAAATTGATATATGTGTTTAAGCAAATTAATTATTTATGTCTTCTATATTTCTATTATACATATATCTATTATATATGCTTTTTTTATTATTTCATTTACTCATGCTTTTTTAAATATATTTTATTTATATATTCGATAAGGCTTTTTTTTTTTTTTAAATTAAACATCGAATCGATTGGGTTCGTAGTAGGTAATATTTTTTTTTTTTTTCTAAGAAAAAACAAGTCTTTTATTTTGCCAGGTTCTTTAGGTGATAGGACGAGTATGTCTGAAGAAAATGGAAGTTAGAAAGAATCTGTCAAAGTTACCGGGTCAGAGCTAAAGAGTCGAAGAGTATAAAACTAAAGAGTCAAAGTTTAAGAGTTAAAGAGTAAAAGAACTAAAGTCAAAGTAAAAGAATGAAAGAGCTAAAGTAAAAATGGTTGTGGTAAAAATGGTATATAGTAGGATGTGTAACATTTATTTTAAATGAATATAAAAACATTCGTTGAATAAAAACTAAACAACGATGAGTAAATAAAATTTAAAAAACAAGGAAAAAAGAACAAAAAGTCAATAGAGAAGGTATTTTAAACTGAAAACACATCGTATTTCAAAAATCTCATTCTTTTCCAGTCAATCGATTCGATTCTATTTCCATCTTTGTTCCTTTAGTTTTTGACTTTTTTTTCGTTCTCTTTGTTGTCTGTCGACATTTTGGAAAAAAAGAGAAAAATTCTTGAAAAGTTAGGAAAGTTTTGTCGACAGTTATATATACAGTACACGCCATAACGTTTGAATGTTACTTTTTTCTTTTTTTTTTACGAAATAACGAGCAGTTTGTAGTAAGAAGTTTTCGGGGGTTCTGGTACATTGTACGTATGTATATATGTATGAATGCATGTATGTACGTATGTATACATATGTGTGAGCGTGTGGGTATCGCGATGGTTGGTAATACACCAACAACAGAAGAGCAACGCTTTTCGTCGGAGAAAATTGTCCTTCACACCTAGGTCTTTTGGCATTTTCTAACAATGGCTTCACGAATTAGCTTCCGTAACCGTAACATAGCAGCTTGCGTAAATAGAGCGAATTTATTGCAAGCTTTCATTGCGGTTTATGAAATGAATCGTTTTTGTTTAAATTAATGTTTCCCTTTATGATTTAGGAAACGTTACATTCTGAAAAAGCTTGTTTTTGATTACGCTACGTTGGATAAGTTCAAGAAGGAGGAAAATAAAGTAGCAAAGAATTTTATTGGAAACCAGAGATACGAGTTTATACCGTTATTTTCTACTCTTATTACTATTATTATTATTATTATTATTATTATTATTATTATTATTAGTAGTAGTAGTAGTAGTAGTAGTAGTAGTAGTATTATTATTATTTTTACAGAGAGTAGAAATATGATAACGTTTCAGCATTATTTACATGCGAATGCTAGCTTGAGTAAATTCGTTATCGTTGAATTAAAATATTAAAATGAAAAAAGGAAAAAAAAGAATACAAGGTAAAGAAAAGAAAAGTAAAGTCAAATAATAATAATAAAAGCAAAGAAAAGAAATGATAAGAGAAGAAATTACAAATTATAAGGGACAAGTGAAATTATCTTTGAAAAGGAGGCGTTTCAGAAAGTTAACTTTCGCGTGAAAATACGAATGGGTCTCTCGTCGGTGGCCGTATAAATTGTTGAAAGTGCTTCTCTCTAATTTATTTAGTTTTCAAGAAAGAAAAAATTTATTTCTTTTATTATGAATTGAAGTAGACGATGCGAAGAAACATTTTGTTGTTTATTTTTTTTTCTTTTTTCTCTTCTTTTTTTTTCTTTTTTCTTTTTCATTTTTTTCTTTTTTCTTTTTCATTCTTTTCTTTTTTTTTACAGAAGTAAATAAAGTTCGGTGTTAAATAAAATGATACAGGTGTGTTTGACTTGGAAGTAGATATATTTTTGCCAATGTAAATCGAGAAGATATTCGAGAAAAACGTTGTAAGAAATTTCGATAGCGCTGTCACTTACTTTTCCCTTTCAGTCGAATATAAAATAAAAATGGAAAGCGTTTCAACCGTAAATCCTATGGAAAAAAATTCGCATTTATAATTCGCGCAAATGAACTTTTGTTAGTTTTTTCTGTTTTTTTTTTTTTTACTGAAACGCTTAAAATTATTACCAAAAGAAATTGACCGTAGTGAATTGGACGTTTAGTCATTTAAAAAAATACACCGTTAAAAAATGAAGAACAGAAGAATCAGAAGTTCTTGTTAAATCACCTTATACAATCTCTCTCTCTCTCTCTTTCTCGTTTATTCTTTCAAGAAAATCTTTCAACGTTTCAAGATACATTTGCGAGATGTTAAAACTTCATGAAAATTTTCTCATTCCAAGAGTAAATCCTTTCTCTTTCCCATCTCATTTTATTGACAAAACGTAGAAGAAGATATTTTCTTTATTTCTTCTCCTCCTCCTTTATTTTTTTTTTCTATAACTTTGAAAAAACGCGATCACAAAATAGATGAAAAATACAATTAGAGGATGATTTCTTTTTTCATGTTTTTTACTTGAATCTAGTTAACTTCCAACTCTGTTATTTTCAATTTTCCTTCGAAACTATAAGATAAGCATATTACATGTATGCACGTAGGCATTTATATGCTCAAAGAAGATTACCTATTTCCTGAAAAGTGGTTAAGATTTCGGTTCGGTTGTTCGCTAATGTCGTCATCGTGTGTTTACATGAAAGAAAATTCTTCGAGCGTTTGTCGTTTGACCCGAAAAGTATTCGATATTACCGCGAATATGACTAATAAAAAGTCCAACGTGCTGTTAGATTATGTGACTATAGGAGGATTTAATAATAAGAAATTGTTTTTCGTCTCAGACATAGACGTTATACTTACAAGATCTAAAACGAAAGAAAAACGAAAGAAAGTAGTACTAGTATCGCCGATCGATTTTTATAAACAACGTTCGAACATCCTTCTTTCACGACCATTGTCATTGATTTAATCGATTAATGTCGAGTAGAAGTAACACTTCAATCTAAACGCTTGACGGACTAGAAAGACGAAACACACTCAAAGTGTTCCTTTGAGAATCGTCCTACTCGCACGATTAAACGAATCGATTAAATAAACGAGAAGGAACATTCCTCCTAGTCGGATGAATAACGGTGAAGAGAAAAGCAGTAGTAGTAAGTGTGCTTTTCATAGTGAATATCCAAAGCGCGAGATTAGGTGAACGACAAGTTACTGCTACTGTTTCTAAGGAGAGAACGCGATCGCAAAAACTAAATTCACTGCACGAATATAACCATACAACCACTACCACTACCACCAGTCCTTCCACTGGGCTAAGATACTAGAAGAGAGTGGAGCATGTCGAGAGAGTAGGTAGAGCACTTCTACCTTCAACCCTAACTGTTCTATTTAACATTATGAGAGATGAGTCAGCATCAGTATTCGTTTTTACTCTCTTTACCGTGTACATCTAGTTTACTGTTTCTTTTCTCTCTCACTTGTTTTTACTCTTCGTTCGACTTTTTGTTTTTTTTCATCCTCTTGGTTTTCTTCTAACACTTTACTTGACCATATTAATTTTTCAAGTTATACTAATGAAATAATAAAATGAGATCAATTTTGTATTCATTCAAAATAGATAAATGATGATGAATTAATTATTCTTCCTTAGGAATGTTTTTGAAGTTAAAACTTCTTTAAAATAGGGAGTGATTTGAAAAAAAGTATTTCGTATCGATTAAAATAAACATGGGGATTTAAATTACCATTTATTCTCACTCGTTTTATTCATTTTGATTAATTTATTTGTTTTTTTTTTGTAGAAAATTAAATTGAAATACTTGTAAATTTTGATAGATTTTTATTAATATTCGAAATCGACACTGATAGTTTGTAAATTATTAGGTTGGGGAAAAAGTAATCCATTATTTTTTCGTTAGATGACTTTAGTTATCGACTTCTCGCAAAATATCAATCAAACAATTTTAAATTTATCCTTGCTAGAAAGGTGACATTTAGAGCTAAAAAAAATTCCTTTACCATTTTTTGTTTGGTCTATTCAATTGTGATTTACAGGGTGTTCAAAATGAAAGTCAACAAATAGAAAATTCCGTACATTTCACACTTTTTCTTTTCTAAAGACGAAAATTC
>NW_015148972.1:4840820-4872563 GCF_001465965.1 Polistes dominula | reverse complement strand
AGATTTTATTTCGTCCAGGTTACTAGAGGGATGGAGTCCTCTCAACACCACCTTGAAGTTTCTTTGGCTTTTGTATTGAAAAGTGTAAAATTGGGTATCTTTTGCTTCTAGTTCCTTTGCTATTTTAGTGTAGCTTATGGAGTTGTATGGTTGTACTTTGATTTCCTTATTTGTTAGGGTTTTTAAAGAGTACTCGTCTTTGGCAATATGATTTAGTAGTTCTCTAAGCGGAGATATATATTCTACTCCACTTATAAATATGGGTGGAGGTTTGTCTTGACGGTCTTGTGATTTTTCATGTCTTTCTGGGTTTTGATTGATAGGGGCAGTATTATTATTATTATTATTTTTATTATTATTATTATTATTATTATTATTATTATTATGACTACTACTACTATCGTTTACTGTGTTGAGGAGTTGAAATCTATTTKAAGTTTCAACAGAGGTACTTAGCCAATAGCTCCTTTTCACAACATTTGTTGGGGCTGTATCACTGTCGCTGGTGTGCCAAGGTCTTTTTTTATTATTGACTAGTGTCCACTCATTTGCACGGTTGTTATTTGGTGCTGGTTCAGGTCCGTTAAGCTGCTGCTTTTGTACTGAGCTGACCTGCGAGGTGCCAGGTTGAAGGTAAAGGTTATGTTGGTGGTAGGGTTGTTGTGAAATATTTTGTACACCCGATCCGGCCATGTTATCTTGATGTGATAGCAACTGGTTCTGAAGGGGAGTAAGACTGTGCTGTGGGTCAAAGTGTGTATCCATAACCTCATGATGAGTTGGGTTGATTTGTGAAGAATTTAATTGGTAAAATTCTGCTTGTTGTTGATTGTTATGTGGCATGTTTAATGTTGCCGATAAAGTTTGGGTATCAGACTTTAAAAAAATTGCACTTTATTTGCACTAATTCCGATAAGGATAAACGAACAGAAAGAAAAACGGTTTCTAACCTACAGAGCGGGAAGAGTAGCGTCTTCACGCACTCACGCCATCTTACGAACTTATATATAATATAAAAGATCGAAGTTTAACAACATTGTTGCATTACTTAATCTGCTCTTTAAAAGTTTATCCATTAAGTAAATAAATATCTCAGTTTGTTTGCTTTCCTGATTTATTTTAAGTAAATCTAGGAAACGTTCATGATGATACTTTGATTACATAGAGAGAGAGAGAGAGAGAGAGAGAGATCGATAGTCGAAGATTATCCTTGGTAGATTACTTTTGCTTTTTAAGTTTTTTCTGACACTGTATAAAGAAAATAATCAGAAAAATAATTTGAGCAAGAAAAATATCAGTAAGATTAAAAATCATTTTTAAATCTACTATCGTGATCCCTTGAAATATAATATTACATAATAGCATTTAAAAGTTTCGTTATAAAAAAGTTGTTCTCTCTTAATTTTTATAGTTTTTTTTTTAAAGAAGTAATAGTTATTAGATCATTTTGTATATTCGCTGACCTTCTTTTACGGCTTTAAAAAAAGATACCTAGTTTATTCGTTCTACGCTTTTTCTCTCTTTTTGTTTTATTCTTCCTAGGAAAGTTTCTTCGTCAGAAAGTTTATAACAGTAGGACACTCATCCTTCTCCCTCCCATCCCTCGATCCTCAGCCCGAAGTAACGTTCTCTTTCTATCCTTTTTCAACGATCGTAAGATAATACAACAAAATACTCTTCTGGGGTAAAATCGAGCGACTCGTATTCGTGAAACATGATCGAAGTTCGAAGTTATCTGTATTCGGTACTATCCCACCGTTCTCAAGCTATACCTACCTAGCTTGGCCTATCATCCCTTTCTCTCTCTTTCTCTTTCTCTCTTTCTCTTGCATACGAGCGTGTTCATCCAACCACCCACCACTGGTTCAACCTCGCTCGTTTTCGAGGTAACAATGAAGAGATTTTCCAGCTCGTGCTGGTTTAATTAAGCATCGATGAAAGGCAAGCAGATTGCGCGCTTTCGAATGCTAAAATGGAAATTCGACCTTCTTTAATTATTGCGTCTACTATTATGGAGATCATTTCTTTCTTTCTTYCTGTCTGTCTGTCTCTCTTTCTTTCTCTGTCTGTCTATCTGTCTATCTTTCCTTTTCCATCTTTTTCTATCTTTAGTTTTATTTTTTATATTCCTAGTCTCTTTCTTTCTTTAAATACTTTTTTTCCGACCATGAAATAAGAAAATCTTTCCTACGTTGATTGATGATCAAATAATCGATGCTTCGTCATTCAAATTTGCTTTAGATTGCAGATAATAATAATAATAATAATAATAATAATAATAATAATAATAATAATAATAATAATAATAATAAAAGTAACGTAGTGTTAAGAAAACTTCATTTGCAAGGAAAATAAGTTTTCCATTTGATGACAGATGAGAAAATTCTTATTCTCCTCACGTATTTGTAAGTAGATAAACGGTATGATTGAAATATCAAATTAATAAATGTTGTTTTGTTCGTATTGTAGTTAACTACACCTCTTTTGTTATATACCGAAGAAGTAATAATTTGCAATGAAAAAACAAATTTCAAAGAAAGATGCTTTTCCCTTTTTTCCACTCACTAGGGTAAAAAAAGAATTCTTTTATCAAGTATCCAACCTTCCCTTTATTTTTTATTTCTTTCTTTATTTCGAGATGGGTTTAATGTAACGAGAAAAGCTGAAATTCGAGCTACGTTTAACAAACAAAACTATTTTTCTTCTCTTTAGGTATGTTGTCCTGTTATATCATTTTCTATTAAGATCAGAAATACTTGGAAATAACTAATGTAAGTATTCTTTTTGTCCCTTTTTATTTTTTCCCTCCCCCCGAGAAAAGATGAAAATAATAAAAAGAAGAAAAACAAATCGTAACGCGATAAATTCGATTAAATTTATTGGAAAGCAGATTCGATTTCGATGAAAAAGGAACAGAGAACAGCCATTTTAAAAATATAACGTACCTTATCCGAGAAAGAAATAAAGAAATAACAAATTCTTCGAAAGGTACACATATTATTGAATGAATTTGAATATCATTACCGAGTCAACATTAAATTTACTTTTCCTCCTACTATTCATCTATCTGTTCTCGAACTTTTTCGGACAATGAATAATACATTTTAATAACGGTAACCAAGTGATATCCGAAAAAGAAAGATTGTAATATAAGTAGGGGAGTTTTAAGTATCGAAGAGTAAACACGGATAAGTAGGTAGGTGTCGAAAGACTAAAGGGAAAAGGACTCGATGGTCGAAATAAAGAAATACGATGCGTGGTCTGTTTTCTGTAAGTTGCATAAGTTGTGTGCGTGCCAGTCTGTGTGAGCCTGGAAGTTCTCACTCGATATCGGTGATTTGTTTATTAGATCGAGCTGGACGTTGGGAAAATTCGAGAACGATGAGAAGGATGGTTCATCCCTTCAGGGATGCAGGGTGGGGGCGTAAATATAAAAGGAAAGGACTGTCACGCGGGAAACGTCGTTGAGAACCAAGTGATGAGAGCGAGTGATGGAGAGATTCGATACGAGCGTGGTTAGCAAGTGAATAGCGAGTGAATAGTGAATAAATAGCGAGTGAGTAGCGAGTAGCGGTAGGATTGCGAATATTCGCAGGTTTCGTGCGTCTTTGTGAGGTCAGAGTGAGTGTGAGAGATTGCGAATCGTTATTATATTGTAATTGTAATAAACAGTAACTTGTGGAAATAAAGAATATCTTTTATATCTCAAGTGGTGTCGGCAACACGGGGAGATTAGATATCCTTAGCCGGATATAAAACGATTGATTTCCCTACAATATATATAACCTGTGTCAAAAAGTTCAATAGAAGAATGCTGTAATTTGATTTTATCTACTTTCAAATCAGTTTATCTTTTCATATTTTTATTTTTTTTCTTGGCATAAGAACGAAATAATATCCACGTACTTTTAAAATGTCTAATCTGACGAACGCCCACGTGCAAAGGATAGAAAGATGATTTTACCAACTAGAAAGTCAGTCATCAGCGAGTTTTGCAAGGCCGCTGGCAAAGACGGCTCTTCAACTCGTTTCCTCCATTATAAATAACTTCAGCGGGATCGATCGTAGGAGCACCTTGCTGTTATTTCGAGTGACATCAAGACGAAAATTTTGTGCCAAAAGGTAATTCTTTTGGCACGAAATTGGAATTGCGGAAAAAGAGAATGAAAGAGAGAGAGAGAGAGAGAGAAATAGGAAAGAAATAGGAGAGAGAGGAAGAAGGAGAGACTAAAATTCACGCTACGTTGCACAAACAGAGCGCCAAGTTAGCTCTCTTCACATTCCGTCCGTTCCTTTTCCCTTCTACCTTTGATTATGCAACTTCCTGACTGTTATCTAGTTACTCCTTTACTCAAGATCGCTTATCTTTTCTATCTAATTGTGACATATAAATTATCTATTAATAACGGGTCGGGGAGTCAATGGAGAATTAAATGTAGGTACTTCTAAATTTCGTTAAGTTAAATCAATGCAATTAAATTAATTTTTTCTATAAAATATACTTTATAGAAATAATTTGGATGTATTTTATATATATTTTGTAAATTTCTTTTATTACATCCGAGTTGATTGTTACATACTCGAAGAAAAAAAACTCACCTCGCTTGTTGCGAAATTTTTAAAAGATTAAAAGTACCGCTAAACAAAAATTCGTTCTTTTATAGATTTTTACCGTACACACAAATAACTTCGTAAGTTAACACTCGACGGGTATAAACAGAAAGTTGACATTATATAATATAACGACGTAGAGAATCGTTTGCCTTTCTTCCGGTAGAATGTATATCGGTTTCCACGAGTTCTTCGAGAGTTGGCCCCGGAAGTTTGGCCGCCATAATGTTCAGGTTCATAGTCGAGAATCTCAACAATGAGACGAAGGGACCAACGTCTAGGGGAAAATGGCAGGACAAAATCGAATTTTAGTGAATTTGACTGAAAAATAAGCAGCTTGCCGAATGCTCTGGTACTTTAACGATTTTACTTTACTATCTCTCTGTCTTTCTCACAAACTGTTCTTCTCTCTCTTTTTTCCTTTTCTCAACCTTTACACTTACTCGTCGAACAGTCAGGGTTTCCAAGTACAAACTTGCAACTGCAAGTTACTCTTCGAACAAAGGAGAACCTTAGCCGCCAGTCGAACTTCCAAAACGTTTTAATTACATCCCACGATCTGGAAGAGAAGGAGAGAGACAAGGGGTGAGAGAGGAAGGTGAGTGGGAGGGCAGAGAGGATGAGAGAAAGGAAGAATCAAACTCACGGAGTTGAGAGATTGAAGATACTTCGAGGTTAAATTTTCCCAAGGAAGAAATCTTTCTTCTTCGTTTAGTACGTGAACGTTTTTAGAAAGATTGTTAAATATACACGGTAATAAAGTAAATCTGAATATTTGAAAAGTTTTTAGAATCGATTACATTAAATAAGATCGTGTATTGGAAAACGTCAGACGAACGAATCAACAAACTGTATAATCATAATACATATATATACATTGTTACATACATGGACCTTTTATTTCATTAACTTCTCGTTCTACTGGAAATCCAAACTCGAACGGTTTGAGTTGAACGTTTCGAGCTTTATATGAAAGGAACTAAACAAAAGTTTTATCCGGAAGTTGTTTCCTTACGTTTCCGGCCCTCTATCGTAAAACTTATTAATCGTGTGGCAAGTAGTAAACGTAGAAACTCACGGAACATGAATCATGACTTGAGATCTCCAAGATCTTAGTCCTTTTCTTTTTTATTTATCGAATAAGAATTATCTAGCATTGACGAATCAGGCCTGCATTTGCGTATTTTAATCCTCTCGTTGTTCATTTCTTTTTTTTCTTCTATTTTCTTTTTCTTTTTTCTTCTTTTTATTTTAAATAATGGTGAAAAATCAAAGGAAAAGAAGTAATTCGAGTGGAAGAAACTCGGCACATGCTGGAAACAGAAGCGTGCGCGCGCGCATCCCTATAATCGAATGCGATCGCTTGGAAAGGTGTCAAGGTCGTTCGCAATAAAGACAAGGTGGTAATAAGTTGGACTCGCTCTCTCTTCTAGTCTTAATTCACTCTTTCTTTTTATTTTTTTTTCTTTTTTTCTTTTTCTTTTTCTTACTATTTCTATCTTTTCTTCTACCTTTCTCTCTCTTTCTCTTTCTGACGGAATTGGTTTCTCGGTCGTTCGAGCATTTAATCGTCAAGGAGAAGAAACAAATTCGACGTTTTATATAATCGTACTTACTTGATAGTCATCGTCAATGAACTCGAAGGAATTCGATTAAATTGCAGTAAGATCGAAATTCAAAAAAACGAATTGAGAAAAACTTTAGAAATTCGACGAATTTTTATGATACGAACAAACGTACCCCCCCGTTAAAGAAAGATTGGAAAGTATTCAATGCAGCACTTGTAAAGTATGATAAAGCGAGTCGTTTAAAGGATTTTCTGTTGTTAGAAAAGACACGAGATACAACAACAAGTTAGAATGAAAGAAAATAAAGTATTCTGCAAGTTGTGAGAATTTATCGAATATTACAATATTATTTTTCTTTTCTTTTTTTTTTTTTTCAATTTTCATTCGATTAGAATTTCTCTTACACGAATTTACGAGATTTGCCAATCCGTTTTCTTTTTGTTATTTTTTTCTTTTTTCTTTTCGTTTCTTTTTTATTACCGGAATTGTTTCAGGAATGCACGATAAACATAGAAATAGAGAACGAAAGGAGATAGAAAGATAGAAAGAAAGAAAAAATGAAAAGAAAGAGGATTGACTTTAATTAGTCGATTGTAAATTAAGAAAATCAAGGTAAACAGGAACGCTTTTAAAAGTATTCTCTGCGGAATTTCTAGTACGCGCGACCGTTGTTCCTCCTTCTGTCATTTCTTTTCACGATCGCAGATCGATATTCGTTTAATGAAATTCATCGTAGGAGTATTACCGAAATGTTCGAATCCCTTTACTTTCTATCCTCATTTTTTCATATTTTTTTTCTTTCTTTCTCTTTTAGGTAAGGGCACAGCGTTAAAATATTAAATCCTAACCAATTCGTTTTCCGCAAGCATGCAACTCCTCCAGTTTATGAATATATCAAAGCTGTGAATTATTTTCGAGTGGTTAATAGTAGGGATGTTGTTTTTAAAATACGTGGATGAATTAAAACGTAGATTTCATCTATAGCGGGAGAAATGATTATATATGTAAATAATTAAAATCAATTGGTGTTCATTATTCCTAAATATACACGTATTACGATGATTTTACAAAGTTAAACTATCATATCAAATTATTTCAAGATACTTACAAATTATTAACGTGTTCTTGATCTTTGTTTTCTTTTTTTTTTCTTTTACTTTTACTCTATAAGAGTCTCTTCTATTTATTTGTGTTGTTAATTACGACAACGGACTAATTGTAATTCAACAAATTTAAAGAACAAATTTTATGATTTATTTTATATTAAAATGATTGATATTTGTAGGGAAAACACTTATTGTGTATCCGGTAAAGGATATTCGTATTCCCCGAGAAGCCGGCACCACGCAAAAGATTGAGACATGAACATTTTTATTAACAATATAACAAATAACAAAACGTTTACAATAATGAACACACAAAAGTAAAAGAAACGCACTTCACTACTTCCCGTAAACACTCTCGCTCAAACCCGCTCGCAACGTAACACTATTTAACTTAACGCCGAACTGCTCGAAACGAATCAACTCTCACTTCCACACTTTTGCATTAAAGCGCTCGCAAAACGCCCGTTTAAAAATCGCTCTTTTCCTTACACTCAATGACACCTCCGCACGCACGTATCGTTCTTACTTTATTCCCCCTCACGTTCCTCTGTTCCCCCTTATATATCAAACATTCCCTTGTTTAGGCTGCTTAGCAACTCTCTCTCTCGTGGTAACATTTTGCCAGGCAACAAGTTTGTCTCTGTTTACGCAGCCAGGGAACGCTCTCCCGTAGCTACAACACGACTTACCAAGAACTTGCCCCCTGTTTACGCTACCGGGCAACGTTCCCTTGTAGCTACTTCACGCTGCACACGCACACGCACATACAACGGACGCTCCCTCTCCTACATATTATAAAATAAATGTGTATTAATTTTTTAACTTATGCCACTATCATAATTACTGATACATTTGTATTAATGAAATATCCGTATTTGTAATACTTCAATTAACCATTCATAAATATTGGTAATACTCAGAGTAAATAACAGAGGAGTAAAATATTGATCTATGTTTCAAAAATTGTATTTTGCTGTTACGACTGGAATTGAAATTTTCTCTCTCTTTGTTTCTATAAATCATAACGACACATAAAACAAATATTATGAGTACGTGCGTATTTAATTCTAGTGTTTGTATTATAATTTCATAAAATTCGACCTAGAACGTAATGTTAGGGAAATATCGAGGTTGAGTAGAAATGTGAGCTACGAGAAAGGATGGTTTCGTCGATCGTAATCTACTACTCTCACACTTTTTCTGTTAACTGGAATGTTTGATTTTTGTACGACGGGATTGAAATTAATAACAAAAGGCAAAAAGTTATTGGTACAAAGGTACTTCAAGATCTACCACGATCTCGATAACTTAAGTATTTTCGCATTTTTATGTGATCTATGTTAGAGCTTTGAATATTTTACGGTTTATGAGCACAGAGCAGGGATTTACAATCTACCATTTCTTTTCCTTAAACTTCCTCTTACTTTTTTATTATTGTTTTTAGTACTAAATTCTTTTTCTCTCCCTCTATTCTTTTTATAGGAATAACTTTCCAGTAAAAAAGCAATTTTTCTTTTACAATATTTATGTTAATTCTATACTACGAAATTGTTAATATTATTTTTATAATACAATTTATAAATTATATAATTTATTGATTTGTTAATATTCAAAAGAAAGTAAGGAATATAGGTCGATGTAGCTTTTGTGAAGAATTAACGACAAATCGACGTTATATTACACACATGTAAACGAAAGTATTAAAAAGAACGAGAATAGAAAATAACATTACGATTGAGAAAACGGATAGATCTCGTACTGGTCTTTAATCGGTAAAACATATTGAATCTCTTTCTTCCTTTTATTTATCTGTCTTTCTATCTGCCTGTCTGTCTGTCTTTTTGTCCCTTTTCTATATATATATATATATACGTATTACCTGTCTCCTTCAGAAAAAGGAATTTCTACGTTAGGAAATAAGCAAGAAAATAGAGAATGCTTGGCAACGAAATTCCTTCTTTCTTTCTTTCTTTTTTTCTGTCCTAGGGATCATGATAATACGATCCCGTGACTTTTATCTTCCTATCGAAATCAAATCGTCCTTTCCATTCAACGGCAGCAGATTTTAGAAGCATTTTTCAACGACGTAACATTCTTTCGCACGGGCTTTTCACGATAGTTTAGAATCTGTGAAATTTGTCTCGACGTTAGAACGTTGACCAGATTGTTTTTGTTGCATCACGAGTTTAGATAACTTTGGATAAAAAAAAAAAAACGGGTTAACGTGTCTCGATTCTTCCTTCCTTCCTTCCGACTTTTCCCTTGACAGATTTCATCGAAATAACCGTGCATCGTATACGTCTGTCTCTATGTGTTATTATTTCATTTTTATTTTTATTTTATTTTCATTTTTTCTTTTTTTTACCTACTCGTATACTCCACACGAATTTATAGGCTCTAATTTTTACGCGAATTATTTACTTTTTCTCTTCTTTAAACGTATTTATAAATATTTAAGATAGAGAGTAAAAACATTTTTATATATATTTTGATCGATCATAAGAATACAAGTATTTAAATAAAACCAAGTGAAAACTTGGATCGGAAGGATGATAATAGATATGAAATAAAAGGTCTATGATGCAAGGAGATCGTACAATTAATTCTAGTAATGATTGAATTAATTATTTATCTTCTTATATATATATATATTTTATATATAATATATGTTTATATTATATATAAATTTTTTTTATTTATATATATGTAAGTTTGGGCTAGGCCAAACTATAACGCGACACGTCAGAGGTCGTGCCTGCTCGACACTCATGCCAAGCGAGATACGCGGCCGTTCGCACTCGTCAGTCGTAACTGCGTGATAAGAGCAGAAACCACGTTGAGATACGTGGGAGACTCATGGTGTCTATCGCCAAGCGATATTATAAATTTCAATTTATAGTAATTGTAATTTTTATAATTAGTTAATATTTATATATTAATAATTATAATCTAGTAAAGCTGTACTTGTTGTTGATTCAGGTAACCCTGCGTAAATTCTTGTATTATAAATTATTCTAATCGCTTTTTGTATATGTATACAGTGTAAATATATTTCAGTTATTACTAGCATCAACCGCAGTACAATTAATTTTGTGACGTTGTTTCCAAATTTCGTAAGACAAAGGAACTTGTCTTATATATATTTTATATATATATATATATATTTTTCGCCCATTCTTTTATCAAATCCCAACACATTCTCAGATATTGAAATATGGTTCTTCTCATCACTTCTCGTCTGTCGTTGTCATCGTCGTAGTCGTTGTCGTCGTAGTCGTCGTCGTAGTAGTCGTCGATAAAAATAGACGTCGCACGGTCGGCTAGCAACGTGTTAGCTGCCTGCAGTCACGACGAAAATCGATGAAAATATTCATCCGGACTACGATAACTAAAGAGAGGTGTGTACGCTCTAACTAAATATTATTATTTATTTATTTATTATAAATTCACGATGGCAAACTGTCTATCATCGATAGATCACGATATTAAGTTAATTCTATTGTCTTGACGAGTCTAGAAAACAGATACAAAAAAGAATAAAAAAAAAAAAAGAAGAAAAAAATATTAAAAACAAAGAGAGAAAACAAAAAAAGAACAAAAAAAAAAATAAAAGAAACGAAGCAGAGGGTTACGCTCCCGTGGGCGACGAGTCGACAACATTTTCGCAGCGACCTTAATTACAGTGACACTTTAATTAGCTTCTTCTTCAAGTCGAAAGAATGAAGTGAATCACGAAGTGCATTACTAACTCATTACGACGTTATTACATGAGAAATAACCTTACCACCCTTTATATTATTTATTATTGTGGCAAATCTGTCAACTCTGCGTTTATAAATTTTAAAATGGTATATATATATATATATAATTTTCATGTTTCTATAGAAAATAGATCTCTCGAATTTCGTATAAATCGTTAGATTATTTTAATAAAGCGAATGACAAAATTCACACTGACTAAAAGTTTACGATAACAACCGTTTCCCACTTGAGCCATTGGTGTCTGTAGTGGATGATAGAGAAAGAGAAAGATAGATAGATAGATAGACACGGATGTCTCGAGTAGTACTCCCGTACTTATCCGTCTCATCTCATTTCACTTTCTTCAAGTAAAATATCGAAGAGAAGCAATGGAAAAAGGGTTTGTATTTACGAGTTTGGTACGACAGGTCAGAAACTTTTTTAAGAAATTTGCATTTTAAAAGGAGGTCAATTCTGATTTCTCCTTTATCCTGGTTTTAATACTTACTGCGGTAATGCAAATTCAAAAACAAATTCTTCATCCGCTAATATAAATATTATATTTGTGTATTTTCTTATTTTTTTTGTTTTTTTTTTGTTTTGAGAAAAAAAACTTAAGAAAATCTTTCTCTTCGAATCCTCTATTAACTTTTTTTTTATTTTTAACTCTTCATCTTTCGTTCACTCTCTTGCATTCTTTCACTTCCATTCCTTCATCTGAGATTTACAACTCTCCCTTAAGTTCAAAAAAAAGAAAGAACGTTTCTGCCGTAGAATTTTTACAAAGGTTTTATCCTCCTCGAATTTTCCCTTTCTTCTCCTTTATTCTCATCTCTTATTCCTCTTTTCTTTTCTCTATCTTTTTTCATCTTCTTTCTCTTTCTCTCTCTCTCCCTTCTTCTTCTTCTTCTTCTTCTCTTTTTGTTTATTCCTCTAATCCTAATTTTCTTACTCACTAACTAATTACTCTTTGACCGTCGAAATTCAGGAAGGATGATCGGTAAATCTTCCAGAGATGTGCGTTCAAATGCATATGTACGTATATAATAACGTGCTATGCATGGCACGTAAACCAACGTGCCGATGCGGCTATTATTAATTATCCGACGGCATACTCCATCAGTGGCTAATCAATCGGGGTCAGTGACTAATGGGTGTGAATCTAATGATTTACAAGTAGAACCTTCAACATATAAACTTGGAAAGATTTTGTAATAAAATTAAATATAATACCTATATAGTATTTATATATGCGTGAGTTATAGAAAATGATAAAAAATATTTCGATTCGAATTATATAAAAAAAATAAATCTTAAGGTCCTATATTCGACGATTGTTGGAATTTACAAATCGAAATCGAATTTTTCGAAATAGGGGAAAAGAAAGGAAGAAAGAAAAGAAAAGAAAAGAAGAAGAAAAAATAGGACGATTTGTAAAACGGAAAGAAAATATTTTATACTATCTCCTAACTCACTATACGCCGGCATATTTTCAAACCTTATTTTGAAATCCCAGTTTTATGTGTCGTAGCCTTCCCTTGTCAGCTTGAACGACGCTCTATCCTACCGTGCAAATCGTCCACGAACGCCTTTACTTGGAAACGCGATAGGAAATCTTCCCTTCTTTTTCCTTAATTTTTTTTCCACATCCCTTTTGCAAAGGGCAACTTCAGATCATTTTCCAACGTGCGAAATATTTTGGCCGTTTCTCTCATATGTCTTTTTCTCTATCTATTTTGTCTGTTTCTTTTCTTTTTATTTTTTTTTCATATAACCTTTCATTTTCTCTTTCTCATTTTCCATTTTTTTATATTTTTTTCTGTTATTTTTTTTCTTTCTTTCCTCCCCTTTTCTCACGTACGTTTCTTCGATCTTTCTTTCCGACGTTAGTGATAAACGAGTTTGTTTTTAATCCGCGGCAAAAGGAATAAAAAATGTTTACACTTTCCATCGATCTTCTTTTATCTTTTGCAACTCTTTTCTTTTTTTTTCTTTTTTTTTTCTCCCTTTACTTCGATTTATTTCAAGCAGCTAATTCTCGTTATCGTCGATATTTCGTTCTAAACAGTACTTCATTCATTTCTTTGTACGGCTAAACGTTATTATTCGTGCGTAATATCGGGAAGACAACATATTTTTCACAATATAAATAAAATAGAGACATTAACGAAAGATATAATGAAGTAGAAATATTCATTAATTTCAATTGCGAATAAAATTATTGGAAATGTTTATTTTCAATTATCTTAATAATATTACAATCAATAATTTTATTTTATTTTATATTTAATCAAATAATACGTTCTCGAGACGAGTGGTTTAATAATTTATTGAAAATTGTTTTTTATTTTTTGCTTGAACGATTTAGTAATATGTATTTGATAAAAAAAGATGTTGAGAATTTGACCGAACGAAAAACGAAAAAAAAAAGAAAAAGAAATAGAAAAATATACGATACTAAATATGCATGTGAATACAAAATTCTTAAAGGATTTGGATTCGCACGGCTCAATAATTTAAGCTTTTGAGTGCAGTCTAGGGATGCGACTCAAAGGTCGCCTAATTCGAGGAGATTCTTCTGAGATGAGATCGATTACGGTGCATCTTCAAGTATCCCATTGATCTATAAATCCGTAGTAGATTTTAATTCAACAAGATGAAATGAATAAAAGGTGGGGATAAGGTTAACCACCCCTCTATCTCGGCTCTTATCGCTTTTACCCGCAATATTATAACGTGTCGATAATCGCATTTCCTTCGATATACTTCGATATTTTACCCTTTTTTTGATGTACAATTTGTTAGACAATGTTGTTATAAATAAAACTTTCAATTCAATAAATACGTAATTAAGGTATATTAATGTATTTATTTCTAAATTGCCCGAACAACAGTATGTTCATAGTTTTCCAGTAAAAATTTAGTAAGACACATTTTTTACTTTTTTTTATATTACACATTTATTTCCTTTTTTAATTTGTGTGTGCACTATAAATTATTATAATTTTAATTAAAGCTTTGTGAAAAAACAAATAAATATTTTTATTCTACTTTATTACTATTTGATACTATGAACTTTATTCGATCGGTTAGCGATCCGATGGAGAACAAATTTGAATGGGGAATATACGGTCTTCGTTCTTGAAAATTCACCAACTTTTTCCCAAATTCACTGGAAGACGCAAACTCGACGTGAAACTAGCAAGAAAATTTTTTCGCCAACTCGAAGAAAAGTATTAGTACTCGGTTTCTTTTATTCTCTTTTTCTCTTTCTCATCCTAGTCCGAATAGGAAATGGAATAAAAAAAAGTGACTCCGTTTAACCAGGATTTATGACTTTCTAGTTCACACGGGCAAAGATGAAACCGAAAAATGCTTTAACACTCGTGGAAATGTTCTTTTTATACATTGGGCAAGAAATTATCGTTTTTTAATTCGAAAGAAAGAACTCGAACTAGACTTCTTTCAAAAACGATAAGATCTAGATTGCTAGTTACATTTTCAGTAGTAATGAAACTCGAATAAAACTTTGGATCATTGTGTAATATAAAAAGCAGAAATATTTTCTTTGCAGTAATTTTCTTTTTCTTTTCTTTTTTAATGCAACGACATTACAAACATTTATAGGGGTTACTTGAAAATTTTATCTTATAAATATAAGAATTTTTTTAAAAATAATGCATGTATTTTTAAAATTTCGCGTCACGAATTTTCCCAAACAACTTTTAAAATAATATATTATGATTAAAATGATATGTCAATTATCGATTGTAATAATTCCCAAAAATGTAAACGTGGGATCGAGTATCCTCCCCCAATCTAACTCCATGCTAATTAAATAAGCATTCGTGAGGAAGTTGACTGGGGGGCCCTGGATAATTCAATGAATAAAGCACTCGTCCGGAAAGCAGAAGAGCCGGATTTGAGTTCCCAAACCCAGTCGGTTTAATTGTTCTTCAAATCTTCGTTCACGAATTTTACTTATATATTTAACTTCTACTCGATTTTTTATCGAAAAAAATTATATAAATATAATTGAATTTTTATCTTTTCTTTGTTTGTCTTTATTTTTTTCAGGAATGGAACGATGTAAATATGAGGTGGAACGTTTCGGAATATGGTGGCGTCAAAGATCTCAGGATTCCTCCCCATCGACTTTGGAAGCCAGATGTTCTCATGTATAACAGGTAATTAGAAATATATTCTAACTCGAATCATCGAAACGATAATAATTTGATATCGTTTGATAAACTACTATTATTAATTTTAGATAAATGCATTATTTTCTATGCTACTGCCTAATGAGTTAGTTAATTATAACATAACGAGAATTATTATCCATATAAATATGTATATATAGTATTAGAACCTTGAATAAGTTCTCGCTGTTTCATCGAAGATGGCAATGACAGTACTCCGTGCTTGAAATTTCGAATGGTAACGCATTTGCAAGGAAGTACTGTATCTAACCTGAAATTTCAGTATATGATAGTTCACTTTAGTGTAAACAAAGTAATTTTTTATTAGTTTTAAAAATGCCTACTTTTGTGCCAACTAAAGTGTATTTGCGGGGAATTTTATTGCACTACTTTATTAAAAAGAAACCGGCAGCTGAAGTAGGTACATAGAATTCTTGTTGAGAATTATGGTGACAATGCTCTGTCGGATACGACATGCAGAGACTGGTTTCGACGCTTCAAAAATAATGGTTTTGAACTTGAGGATAAAGAACGTTTTGGCGCACCAAAAAAATTTCAAGACTGAAAATTGGAGGAATTACTCGTTGAAGACCGATCTCAGACGCTAATAGAACTTGGAAAAACATTACAAGTTGATGAATCAACTGTTTCCAAACGTTTAAAAATGTTAGGAATGATCCAGAAGCAAGGACATTGGGTGCCATATGAATTGAAGCCAAGAGACATCGTACGTCGTTTTGTCAAGTGTGAACTACTGCTTAAATAGCAGAAAAGAAAAGGTTTTTTGCACCGTATCGTGACTGGCGATAAAAAATGGATACACTATGATAATCCGAAACGTAGAAAATCATGGGGTAAGCCTGGCCATGCATCAACATCGTCCTCAAAACCACATATTCATGGTTTGAAGCTTCTTCTCTGTATTTGGTGGGATCAGCAGGGTGTAATTTATTATGAGCTGCTCAAACCGAATGAGACTATCACGGGGGATCGCTATCGACTTCAATTAATGCGTTTGAGTCGAGCCCTAAAAGAAAAACGGCCGCTATATGAGAAGAGACACGACAAAGTGATTTTTTACATGACAACGCCCGGCCTCATGTTGCAAAACCAGTGAAAACCTACCTGGAAACGCTTCGATGGGAAGTTCTACCTCACCTGCCGATTTTCACCTATTCCGTCCGATGGCACATGGCTTAGCTGACTAGCGTTTTCATTCTTACGAAGAAGCTAAAAAATGGGTCGATTCTTGGATAGCCTCAAAAGACATGTCGTTTTTCCAACGCGGAATTCATATACTGCCAGAAAGATGGGAGAAAGTGGTCTCTAGTGATGGGCAATACTTTCAATAAAACGTTTTTGTTCCTTATATTTTAAATAAAGTTTTTATTTTGTAAAAAATAGCGAGAACTTATTCAAGGTCCTAATAGTACATAGAAGAAAGTATTTGACGATATTCGATAAGGATATTTAACAGTAAAGATCTGAAGGAAAACACTTCTTTTTAGTCGTGATAAGCAGGAAAAGAAACAAAAAGTAATGAAGAAAATCTATGAATATAAATCGTCCGTTAGATTACGTTTGTTAATATTCATGAGAGTATCGCCTGAAAGCGATAGAAAATTTTATCAGCCAGAGAGAGAGAGAGAGAGAGAGAGAGAGAGAGAGAAAGAGAAGGAGAGTAAAACACTGCAATGCATTCTAGGTAGACAAAGAGGGCGGATCTCCATTCTAAAGTACAATCGGAAATAGGAAATATCGGATGGCTTGATTATACGTTAGAACAAACAGAATGCGAGAGAGAAAGGGAGAAAGAGAAAAAGATATAAAAAAATGAGATAACTATATTTTAACGGATGTGAAAGGTAGTAAAGGTTTTTCAAAAAAGAAAATATACAGTATGCCCTCGACTTTCGCTCATGAGTGGTTCCTGAAATTGTGTGCGAATGTTGAATGTTCTAAAGTAAAGGGCTGTAAAAAAAAATATACACCAAAAACTGTGTTTTAAAGTTCTTTATCTACATCTGCCGATTCTCCAGTGAATTTAATATTGTATTATTTAAAGAATATCTCATTTTAAATTTGTCAAACAAGCCATTACTTGCTTGAAATACCGTGTTAGAATCTTCATTTAATTTAGACTTCCAATTTTCATGCAAACTAAAAGCCTTAGATTGAATAATTGAAAAATTCAGATGGACATTATTTTGATGTTAATCATCAATCCATGATGACCAAGATCTTTCCATTTCATTCATTATTATGCAGTGTCTTTTGAAAACAATCTTTGAAGATATATTTCCACAATTTTGAACGTATTCCTTAATTTTACTCTTGTTTTTCAAAATTGAACATATCGTAGATTTGTTTACACCGTACAAACGTCTGATTGAAGCAAAATATTCATCGTTTTCAGAATGTTTAATTATTTCTATCTTTATCTCGATCGTATGAAGTTTATGAGTTCTTAATTTTTTTTTGTTCGTATCAACACTGTGGTTTTTTCGTTTCTGACTCATGTTTATAAATTTATAAGCACAAAATATTTAAATATAAACAAATAAATTAGCAAAATACACAACACGTTGATGTACGCCCTAATACAAGACTGAAACTGTTTTGTTCTCTTTATCCGAACAAAATTGTAATCTGATAGCTAGTCTGATGTCCCCTTATAGGGAACATCCGATTGCAGTGGACTAAACAGTTGAATCTTTAAAAATGTTCGAAATAGTGTATTGTGCGAAAGTCGAGGGCCGTGCATACATTTTCCAGTTTCCAGTTTGGGAAAAGCTCGATTTAACAAGCCCTTGTTTACAGATAAGAATATCTCCACCCTTACAATAAACGTCTGACAATGTTTTTTTTTCAAGCATCAAAAAATCCTATTTCTTGTATTTTTGTCGATAAATATTAAAGTAAATCAATATTATAAAGTAATGGATCTATCAAAAGAATAAATTGTTCTATTTTATTTAACAAATTGTTAAAGTATCGTTGTAACCTTCAATAACGGTTGTTCCTTTTCTTTTTTTTTTTGAAATGATTTCAAGCGAGCAGCTTGAAAAGAAAACAAAAGCGTGCCATCTATTGTTTGTAAATCCAGTTTTTTTTTTTTTATACAGATTATATATATGCGAACATTAAAGAAGAACTTATGAGACGAGTTGTTGGTAGTAAAGAAGAAGTCTACTAAACTCATCTAACCATAATAAGGTGGTTCAATGTTTATCCAATTTCTGAAAGGCGTTGGTGAAATTTACGTGAGATCAGTGAAAAAAACGATTAGGATGAAACGAAAAGAAAAGGAAGAAAAAAAAAAAGAAAGCAAACAAAGGGAAAAGATTTATGAAACGTTCGCCTAACTTTGGTACAGATTTAGTTAAAGAAGCTATGAAGAAAGTCCATATGTCCACAAGTTTCTTTTCTTGTAAAGCGAGATACGTGTTCTTTATGGAAATTCAAAAAGAGAGACTTATACGTTTTTTCTCTCACGAAAGAAAGAGAGAGAGAGAGAGAGAGAGAGAGAGAGAGAGAGAGACTGACTCTTGGAAGCCGATATTCTCAATGTATAAATCGAAGAATATCGTACGCGAGAACTTTGCGAATCTTTATGTTCGACATTTTAGTCAACGTTGCGTACTTATAGTACGAATAAAATTCTATCACTATTTTCAAACTGAAGGAAAAACTAAAAATGAGGAAAATAACATTCCAATTGTGTTTATACGCGTTTATATGGAGGGTTGGGAATGGAGTAGAACGAATTTTTGTTACAATATTGCAAACATTTGCAATATTAGTTGCATCGAATTATTCAATATATGTGTATACAATTGTTTGACTGTTCGCAGCTGCCGATATTGTTAATTAATTTTAATAAAAATCAATTCGTAGTTGGAAAATTGAAAATTACAAATAAAAGAGTAATTTAATAGGAACAATGGGTAATGGTTATCATAATGAAGAGGAACTGAATATAATTAGGATCGAATTTTTATGCTAAAAGAAAAATAACTTATGCGACATTATTTTTTACAATACTTTAGACGCGCAATTTTGATTTTAACCGGTACTTCTAAGAGCGTGCGATAATACTCTGGCATAATTATTAAAGAGTACTATATTAAGTTTCCACGAAAAAGAAAAAACCCATTACTCAACTATTCATATAACATATATTACATGAAAATCGAGAATTATTAAAAATTGTCTAAGATAGAAAAAATTTAGTAAAGGCGACTTCTCTCTTGTATCAAAGAGAAGAGCAAACTATAGAAGAAAAAAAAACTTCTCTTAGGCAACCATTACAGATAAATAAAAACGCACAGGCTGATAACAAAGTCATTTCTTAAATAAACTCTTCTACTAGAACCATGTAAAATGTCAAAGCTTTTTAAATTTTTGAGTGATATTATTAAATTTTTAAAATGACTTACGTTCCTACCACAAAAACTATCAAAATTCACAAATTTACTAAATTATATACTGTTGCAATTATCCTTCTTTCCCTTTCTCTCTTTCTTTTTTCATGCTAATAAAATATTCATATCAAACTTTAATTAAATTAATTTAACCAAATAGTAAAACCAAGATAGGAACAAAATAAATCGAAAATTATTTCAAAAAGCAATGCGAAAGTAAACTCTCTTGGCTTTCCTTCCATCCCCTTTAACATTAGGATACCTAACCTGATCCTGTTTACTTGGTCACACTATATATATATATATGCGTATAGTGTGTTCGTTGTATTAGTAGTAGCTAGCCTAACGTTTTTCTCTTTTTATTTTCATTTTCATCAGCTTGTCCTTTTTGCGTTTGTCGCTATGTTCAAGATTACGAAACCGAAAGAGAAAACTAGAGAAAAAATGGAAGGTTTTAAAAATTATAATAATAACAAAACAAAAAATTAAACAATTAAAGAAAAAAAAACAAAAAAATAACACAAATCACACACACACGCACTACACGCTATTTAAACGAAAAAATTTACGGAGTAAAATTACAACAGGCGTTGCGGTGTTTTAAACAAAGTAAAAATTCAAATGTTTTAACTGGTTTTTAACAGATAAGCTTTTAGGTAATTATACGGTATTTTATAAAAAGGGTGCATGTGCGCGTGTTTAATGAAGAAAATACATTCATATATGAGCGAAGATAATAAATGGAGGGACGAGGGGAAAGAGGGAGAGAGAAAGGGGAAGTTAGAAACATCGAAGGTGCGATCTACAGCGTATAATGTTATAATATGGCGGGTTGTGAGATCATTACAAGGATGGCAAACGGCCCGAGTCCGCGGGCAAAGGACTGATCGATCAATTAGCTGCTTTGTCGCATCGCCGCTCTGCACAATTCTCCCGCGCTCCACTTTTCATGCGACTCTCATCGAACGTAAGTGTGTGTGTATGTGTGCGCATGTATGTTGTGTGAATGTATGCGAATGATGGTGTGTGTACACTGCGCATGAACGTGTAACCGCGCATACACGAGTATCATCAAGAGCATCAACGAGAGCACGCGTTTGATCGTTTAAACATTACAGTGCCCATTCCCTGTTCAGTGATAGCTTCGGATAGGTAGTACCATTGGATTGTATACAAAAATGAAAAAAAAAAGAAAGAAATATTGCATTCGAGTAAAACGAAGAGTAGAGGAAATAACTTCGATGGTGGGTATAGTAGATATCTACCCCCCTTTGAATACATTTTATTTTTTTATTTATTTATTCTAGAGCTTACTTTTTTTTGTATGGTTTTCTTTTTTTTTTGTATTACATCGGTCAGATAGATCGTTGGAAATTTTTTGTATATATAATTTTTCTTTTTTTAAGGGGTAGGGAGGATAGAAACAGGCATTAATTTTACATCGAAAAAATTTATGTGGGTATCCATTATTATGGTCTCTTTCTTCCCTCTCTCTCCCCCGTCAAAGTACTTAAACTCGATCGTTTATTCAAATCGATAAAGTTAGCGTATACATATATATATATATATATATATATATATAAAATCGAGAACGATTAATGGGTTAGGGGAAAGAGAACTAGATTCTTGGTGGTAGGCGAGGAGGAAGTATACTATTTACCTGTGAGGCATAGAAAATATCGGGACAAAATGGGACGCTGGGCCAAGTGGGTCACTCGCATTAAAAACAAAGCCACTGTCACCATTTAAAGAGAATCAGGAAAAGTAACTCCCTCTCACGGAAATACATTGTCGGAAAACGCTTGCGGCCTGGCTATTGTTTTTAAGTAGGTAATGTATCGGGCGCAAGCCACTGACGACTACGACGACTGCGACTACGACTACGACTACGACGATGAAGAAGAACCCAACGATGCCGCGGTAGTGCGCATCGTATTTGTCCAACTAAAAAGTTTCGGTTTAAGATGCATTAAAAGAGAGAAAATGAATGGTACGGTTGTCGGGAGCTTCGGTCACCGATCGTCTATATATCCTTCTGCCTGTGACAGTGTTTGGGAACGTGCATCGAAGCACTTAACGGAACGGGATCCCCTACTTCGCAGCCTGTGGAAATGAGATTTTTATATCTTGATTTGTTGCTACGATCTAACCTATTGCCTATGGTCGCTTATTTTCCTTCTTCTTTTTGTCTTTTTTTTCTTTTCTTCTCATTTTTTCTCTTTCTCTCCCTATTTTCTAATTGAACGAGAGGGAGGATCCATTTGTAAAGATAAAAAATCATTCTCCATAGATTTATACTTGATTAATCGAATGATGTATATATATATTTCTTTTTTTTTCTTTTCTTTTTTTTAATCGAAGACTCAGATATAAATACAGATATAAATATAAATAAATAAATATATATATATATATATATCATGCGGGATGAAAAAATAATAAGTTTGCGGTATGATAGATTAATTGTCTAACGTCAAGTAAACTCATTAAGGGGGATATATAGCGCTTTACTATAATATTAAAAAAAACATCATTTCGCGATAATACAGAGCTCATTTGTTTTCAACTTTGCTCCCTAAAGTTTGTCTATTATTTTCATGTTTCTACGTTAATATTTTATATTATATTATATTATCATACTTTTTGTGTATATTATTTTCTCAATTTTAACGATGTTATCGTAAAAAAATGCCTGCTCTACACGAAGTCGATTATTCTTCGAAGAAATAGAATAAAAATGAATATCTTTATGATTAGTTTAACGTGTTTTTCTTGCTTTTTTTTTTAATTCAGTATAATGACAAAATTCATGACTTAAATTCGGTAAATATCGTCGATTTTATGAATCTATCTATCGTAGAAAAAATATCGAGTTGGTTGGTAACTGGTAAAAGGTCCACGTATACTATGCTTTTATACGAAACATAAAATTACCGAAGTAGAACACAGTCGAGCCGCGAAATGATAACTAACGTGCGCACGTGTGACACGTACATACGTCGAGGTTTATGCACCGAGACAGTCGAGTGAAACGAGAATCCATTGCAAATCGAGTCGCGTTTTTCGATCATAGAAAATTTGCAATATCTTCTTAGGGTTGAATCATTCTACTTCTCACTCTGGGATTAACCGTTTTTACTCGAGATACCGTTAACATTACATTATTCCGAAATAAATTTTATATTGACTAAGATTTACCGTCGTAGGACGTAACGTGGAAAATAAAAATAAATGTTACATCGATATTAAAAGAAAAAACAAGAAAAATAAAAACAACAAAAAGAAACAAGGAGATAAGCTCGTGTTAAAATGTCAGTATCTAAAAATAAGTATGTCATAGTTATAAAGATTTCTTACTCTTGGTTATTTTTTCAAATAGCCAGGTAATCAGTAATGCAAAAGACATGTATCGGAGATAGGTGTATATGTATAAAATATATATATATAGATATCATCCAAAGTTTTAGTAACCGCGAACATCGTATATATGTGGATGTATCGAATGAAAATGCTGACGTCAAATTCGTTATCGTGCTCTCGCAGCAGAAGACCTTACGAATTTATCGAAGCGCAAGTGTCAACTAAAAGAGACAAAATGAAAAAAAAAACAAAAGAAAGAAAGAAAGAAAAAAATATAAAAAATTAAAAAAAGGGTGAAGAAAAAAAAATAGACAAAACGCAGGAGGAGAAGATCAAATAATGGAAATTCAGTTAGGTTGATCAATCTATATCGGGGATCGCGAATCAGAGCGAAAGAACTTCGTTTTCGATCCTATCGATAAAAGGAGTAAAAAGGGGAAAAGAATGAAAGATACCAATTTTCTAGTAAAAACTTTCATCGCATAATTGAAAATAAAAGTTTTTTTCTATAAATATAATTTTCTGTATTAATCTGTCGATAATAAAAGAAGAAGTAAGAAAAATAATAGAAAAGAGAGAGGGAGGGTGTGGGTGAGGGTGAGGGAGAGGGAGAGGGAGAGCTAGAGGGAGAGGGAGAGGGAAAGAAAAAAAAGAAAAAAAAGAAAGAGAAAAATCTTTAATTTGTGTAGCAGCAAGCGAATCGATACTATAAATCGCGTCGGTCGAATACGTCTGACCGTCTGACCAAACGACTTTCGTTCCACTTTCATTCTTTTATTTGCGATCGAACGGAACAGCCTATACGCGACGTTCCTTCCCAAACTTTGTGTTCAAAATGCACACCAGTGACAGCGTTCGTTAATCAGGCCACCAGCGAGGATGGTAAATACGACAAGGGAAAAGGAATTAAGGGAAGCTGAATTTATCGTCCGCGGTAGCTTGATTAGAGATAGACAGAAAGATATATATATATATATATATATACAGATAGAGAGGAAACGGATCAGAGATAAATTGTAAGCAATTGCATCCTCACTGTTGAACTTAATACATAGCTGATCATTTGGAGAGTTTTGGTTCGCATTTATATATAGTACATATGTACAATATACGCTCATTAGTCGAATCGGAGAATTTATTTTAATTATTATTGACAAATATTACAAAAAAATTTCTTCTACTTATTGCGAATGTTTTTACAAATAATACATTTTTGTTTAACAACTTCAACGAAATTTTTACTTTCATGAAAATTTTTCTTTTTTTTCCTTTTTTTCTCATTTCCAAATTGAAATATTAGATAATCGCATCAGACTGATTTAACAAGCATTTTCGTTTTATTTGAAAAAAAGAAAAAAGAGAAAAAAAGCGAACCCGTGAGACTTGTCATCGAAGATGCTTCTGAGAAATTGCAACGTTCATGCTTTCAATTACTACGTTTTTAACGATCATTAATATCTAACGTGATTTAACTCATCTTAGGAGAGCAAGGATTGCACAAAGAGAAGAATAAGAGGAGAGTAAGAGAGAGAGGATACACTACCTCGAGTTTTCAATTTGAGAGAATCCTTAAAGTTTAATAAGACTATAAAGGATCGACTTTCATCGTCCTCCAGAAAAGGAAGAACAAAGAGAGAGTATTCGTGCACCTTTAGGATACCGAACGATGAAGTAAAAAAGGGAAATGTAGAATACGAAGACGAAGGGGTCGACTATTTTTTTTTTCTTTTTTTTTTTTGCCAAACGAGCCATTAATAATCGTGTCTTTTCAGCTAACCGAATAATCATAGGCGGCAATTTGACGCCACACGACCGACTTCTGGAATTGGTCCGAAGGAGTAGTAGTAGTAGTAGTAGCGGCAACACCACCACCAACCACTACCAACACTGACAACAGAAGTATTAGTACCTAGTATCTATAATGGGAGAATGAACGAGATATATCAAGTTGACTGGTTTGCCGCATGGATTTTAGGGCAACATCATGAACACACTTGGGGTAGGACGAGTTCGTAGTCATCGTATGCAGGCGTATACAAAGGAGATGGCCGATTAATATGGCATAAATATCGTTTGGGGCCAGGACACAGCCGTTCGTTCGTTCGTTCGTTCGTTCGTTGCTGTAGTGGGCTCGAGACAGCCCGGTTGTGGGAGGTGACGAAGAAGTAGAAGGAGAAGTAGAAGTAGAACTCGAGGAGAATCACGTTGCTTTAATGTATGACAAAATGAGTTTACATTGGCCACATAGGTGGACTCCGCGCGTGGAGTACTTGTTAAGAGAGTGAGAGAGAGAGAGAGAGAGAGGACTTCCTAGGGTATGGTAGGCCAAAAAGGAGACGTCAGCGCAGAGGAGAAATGATGGGAATGTAGGAGAGGACAAGAGGGAGGATACCACCGCATAGGAAAGTTGGAGCGATGCCAAAGGCAATATGCATTAGCCATCGCGTATTTTGAAATTCAAGCCAAAGCAGATTAAACCCTATCCCCGTTACCCCTTCTCTCTCTTCTCTATTCTCCCTCTCTCTTGTCTCTCCTCTCTCTCTCTCTCTCTTTCTCTTATTTCTTCTCGTTCGAGTCTCATCCACCAAACCCCTTCGCTGTTCGACCCATTCCCGATCCCTGTTACCTGCCGTTTTCGAATTCTTTTACCTCCGTGCCCTGTTTGCCAATACATTATGAACGCTGGACATTTCAAAGCACACGTTTCATCGGTGGTCCGGACATTTATAGCATTTAGTATCGCAAAGGGAACACCCGATTAAAACTGGAAAAAGAGATAGAGAGAGAGAGAGAGAGAGAGAAATAAAAAAGAGAAATAAAGATTTCGGTTGTATTTTATATAACACATACAAATTACTAGAACGAGAGTAGGTAGCTTCAATTAAAGACTCGTTTGACAATTCATTTCCTCTCCCTTTTTTCATGCTTTTCAGAGGATTCGATTGGTTTTTACACATATTTTTTATTTTTACTTTTCTTTTTTTTTTTAGTTATTTCAAATCGACGAAATCATTGATACAATAAAATTGGTTTCAATAATTCTTTCCGTATATAAGATATTCCTTTTAATTGTGTTTATAAATTGTAGAAAAATAAATAAAGACAAAAAAAGAGTGAAAGAGAAGGAAAGAGAGGAAGAAAGAAGGAAAGATATGAACGAGATTTTATTATAATAGTAGAATATTCGTTCAGTTTAATCGACTATCTCATTTACTCGATTTCTCTTTCTCTGTCTCTCTGTCTCTCTCTCTCTGTCTCTGTCTGACTCTTCGTAAAATATTTATACCAACACATACATGTAATAGTATACATAGTTGAACAACAAATGCATACCGTATTGGCTCGTACCACAGCATAGTGATAATAAGTAATTTAAAGAACGAATTTGCGTCGTGACGCGTATTCCTTTCTGGCATTTTGAAGAAAGCGGAATGCGAATTCCAACGATTGCACTATTCTACGAACTGGCCATTTACACACACACACATATATTATATATATACGTAGATAGCTTTTCGGAAAATCGTTTCGGATAGCCAATCTCAGTTGTCACACTCGTAGGTTATTGGAACCTAAATCAGATTAAACGGACACACGGGTCGCTCGACTTTCCAGTAATTAGGTATTGAGAGAATAGATCGTTTGCAACGTGGTGAACAATGTACCGGCAGCTCCTGCCGGATAGTGCGATTCGCTAGTATGTAATTTCGAATGCATGCCCACTCTCGCATCCTTCATCTCTTTCTCTCTCTCTCTCTCTATCTCTATCTCTATCTCTATCTCTTGGTTTCATTTGGTATATGCAAGGTATTTCTCTGTCTCTCCCTAGGATTCTGTCTTTCTCTTCTATTCTCGACGAAGATTAAGTGGTTTTTGAGCCTCACGGATATGAAAATTATCGAACGGTATCGTGGATACAATCGACCAAATAGAATCCATCTCGCCCTTTACCACCATTAATTCTTACATTTCTCATTTATTTGATTTTATCTAAATATAATAGAGTTATCATTGATGATTAAATAAATATATATTTGACCAATGATTATGATTATTTTAATATAGAGATTAATTTTCTTGAATTAGTAAGAAAGAATTGTTAAAGGTTTGTATTTCTTTTTATGGATTTTTATATACTTGTAAGATTATCTGTTAGTATATAATTCACTAAACTTCGTCATATTTATCTTTTAATGTAGACAATTTAAAGTTTGTAAAAGATCGAAGATGAGAATTATTATTATTCTTATTACTGTACATTATATTACAGTAGTTTTTCATTTTAAAAGTCAGTAAAATCTTGATATGTGTTGCTACAATCTTAGAAACATCTTAGCGAATTATTGGATAAGTATATGACAATCATTTTGTTCGCGTTTTTGGTGCCAAATGTCGAGCAATAACGAATAAACATGTAGTTACTATTACCTACAGGAGTGGAGACTATGGAGAGAATCGGAAAATGGTTATAGGAGAGTTCCACACATACAGTCTGAAGTAGGTTTCCTTTACACTTGTGAAAGGTAGGATTTGCTGGAAGTTAGACCGCGTGGCAATGATCGCTCACGCATTCGCCGAAAACATTGAATTTTCTGAAAGTTCATTAAATTGAACCAACAACCTTTTGCATCGTTAGATCACAACCTCAAATTTTATAGTTATTATTACTTGATACTTTAAAGTATACATATTATATAAACAAAGATCAAATAATTCTGATAAAACGAATTTAAAATTATTTTCTTCTTTCTCTCTTTTCTTGTTTTTCCAATTTTTCCTCCTGTTTATTTTTTTTCTTTTTATTATTCAGTTTGTTTATAGGAAGTCTCGTTGAATGCTACATTCTTGCCGAAGGTTATCGAAAAAGCCAAAAGCTTTTTAGCTTACACGCGAATATTGTAAAAGGACAAGTCGAAACGTTCGAAAAATCCATGATTTTTCAAGGATGATTCTCATCCTGTCTATTTTATAAAAAAAAAGAAAAATAGTAGGGTCAATGTGACGTAAGTACCATGGCTACCTTGAATGTTCGTAGCATCATTCTATTGAATGTCTCAAGAAGAAACCTTAGCTCTCGTCTAACCAGGTAACGCTGCAACATTGCACTTAAAGTGCACTCAAAGTATATCCGAGTTTCTCTTCGGTCGTAGGTCATGCTGTCGATCGCTCTTCTTACTTATATATCGTATTCTTTGGGGTTCTTTCCTTTGTAAAATCTCTTACATGTAACAGTATGTCTACAGAGTGAACTCTACTTCTTTTTCGTGATGGAATGAAAATTGCTTGCTTGACAATCATTGAAACTTCGTATCATTTTTTTCTCCATCCTCGTTTGCTTTTTTCTGTCATCAAAGAATGATTCTAATCCATTTTTATTTTTATCGATAATTTCATCATTGTTCATAATACAAATTCAAATGATCGCGTTGTAATGTTCGGTCACATATGCATATATATTATATGATATTATTCACGAGTCATTGAAAATCCTAATTCTGTTATAAATTCATTATTAATTAATTAATTAAAGTAAGCTCTCATTTCGTTTAAGTAATATACACATCAACAAGAATACGAGCCATCATAAATGAACAAATGTTCGTTAACTCTTGTTCACGTTAAGATACAACACATGTGTAATAAACGTGACCGATGAAGTGTGGTGATGAAAAGTTAACGTGTAGAACTTTTGATCATCGAATTACCAAAACGTAGTCCTTTATTTGTTAAATATACTAGTAGAAAGTCAACCAGTAATGACCGATCACCAAATTCTTCTCTATTGTATCCATAGAAACAAGCTCGTTTATCATTCTAAACAAGAAAGTTATTAGAAATTTTCGACACGCATCGGTATTATGCGGTTCACCAACGGCCATTAATTACGCAATACGCGCTTAAAAGAGCAGTGTTATAGATAGATACTGGTAGTTGGTCGAAAGTTGGTATACAGAGAGAGAGAGAGAGAGAAAGAGAGAGAGAGAGAGAGAGAGAGAGAGGACCCTTCATATCGCATATTCGCTTCGTAAGGACATGACCAAGCTAATATTGACTCGAGAAAGTTACTATCTTGAAAGGAAATTCTATTTCCTTTAATCGTAATAGAGGGTAAAGGAAACGTCATATAAAAGATGTAAGGAAGTAGCATCGCCTGTAGCATTTTCATACCAGTAACATTCATAAATACAAACTTGATCATAGGTCGAATTCGAGTTCAGGCTTCAACGATTTCCTCTTACTTCCACTTTCTCTCTCTCTCTCTCTCTCTCTATTTCTATTTTTATTTCTATTTCTCTATTTCTCTCTGTACATGCCCTTTTCGATCAAGCAGTATTTCGAATTTCCAGTAAAGCTAGAAGCAATCGTGGTACGTTACCGAAGGAGCGTGTAAAGAACGGTTGGTGAACCGTACCTATTTATCCGGTTGATTTCGATTCGCGTAAATACAAGTGACCTTTAAACCTTTCGTCGGGAAGTACGACGACGAAAAAGATGGGATGTAGGTATAAATAGAGAAAAAAAAGTATTCGAGAGAAAGAGAGAGAGAGAGAGAGAGAGAGAGAGAGAGAGAGAGAAAGACAAAGACAAAGACAAAGAAACGAAGTAAAAAGATGGTCGAGGGAAAACTTGCTAGTGTGCGGATGTTGACGCTTCGATAGGAATTTAATTTTCGATGTCACATATGGCGCCGCTTCTACGAATTGAGCATGCGGCAAAAAGAAACGAAAGAGAGTGAGAGAGAGAGATAAATGGGTAGATAGATAGATAGAAAGATAGAGAGAGGAGTAGTAGTAGGACGAAAGAAGGGGGGCAGAGGGGAAACAGAAAAAGAGTGTTAGAAAAGGATGGGTAAAACGGTCGGATGAAACGGTCGTGCGTTTAGGGGTAGCGCGGCTGGCTCTGCTTTTGCCGTTGGTGGTGGTGGTGGGTGTGGCGAGGTGGGTTCGGAGGGTGGATTCAAAAAGAATGAAATAACGGATTGGGCTGTGGCCAACTGGCTGAGTTCCAACCAATCCTTAGTCGCCTGGACGAGGGAGTGTATTATGTATACCATTCACCACCCGCCTTATATCCGTAGCCCCGTAGAATCATTTCGATGCATTCCATTCAAAATCATATTTCGCATGCTACGAGCCTCGCATCTCTTCTCAAGAAGAGGGTTAAAACTCTCTACAGGGGGTAACAGAGACAAACCTTCGGCCGTTTATTTTCTCATCATACCTAAAATACTTTTAAAGATGAAGGACATCGTTTTTTCTTCTTCTTGTTTTTTTTTTTTAAATGTTCGACCATCTTCCATATTTTTTAATAATCCATCTATATCATATAACGTTTCATTTTAAAGTATTATTTTAATATAATTATAAATCGTCAAATTGTAATGACTAAGAGATAATTAGAAAATTAAATATCAATTGAAAGCGTCAATAAAATATTTTATATTGATTATACTATGTGAAAGAAATTAATGCGAAAATAGCTTTAAAATCAAACAAATTTGCACTAATAAATTATTATAAATAAATTTTTTATCGCGGGTATATATTTGTTTTATAATTTCTACAAATATGATCAACCATTCGTATAATTTTAAAATGGTGCTTAACGACCAGGAAGTTATTCAAGTTACGTACTCCTAAGGTTCGTATACTTTACCCAATTAAATTAAGTAAAAGCTTTTAGGTATTCCGGTTCACCGTTATGGTACACATTCATTGAGAAATTTCTGATATTCAGCATTTTATATTAGTAATAATTGAGAAAAGAAATTAAATGAAAATAATATGTGAAAAATGAAAAAAAAAAAATATGAATGTTTGAATATAATTAAAAATTGTATTCAATCGTATTTGAATTTTGTATACTCCTGCTATTCTTTAAAATATAAATAAAAAAAAAAACAAATCGAAAATAAGACGAAAATGAAAAATCTTGAATTTTCCTTTCTCCCTCATTCTCCCTTTTTCACCCCTCTCTTTCTTTCTTTTTTCACATCTCCTTTTTTTTCTTCTAAATAACAGATAAATCCTCAAGATGAAGTGGTTTTCGTATCTGGTTCGACTATTGAAAGAAACGAAATGTATTTTCACGTAACGAGGACGAGATTCGAATCAAGATTTTATATTTGTTCGATGATTCTCGAGTAGATATAGAAAAGATTTCTCGGTGTCTCAGTCTGTCGGATGGTCCCAAGGTAGATAGTACTTGCGGCGGTGACTTGTTTAAGAGTATTAAAAAAACACGAGACTTCATTGAGGAGCAACCAGTTTCTTTCTAACGTGGATTTAATTAAATAATTTTTCACCTCGTCGTTCGTTATTTTCCCATTCCGTTGATGTTACTTATGCTTCAAATGAGGTTCCGTTTTATTACGAAGAAAAGAAGTGAGATAAAATTTTATAATAAAATAACCTTTTATAATAATTAACTTATAAAATTAAAATCTACATTTATATATACATATATGTATATATTATTATTATTATTATTATTATTATTATTTTTTTTTTTTTTGTTTTTTTGTTTTTATCGTGGTAAAAAGTAAAGGCAAATCTTTTATAGACCATAGGCGTCGGCCCTGCCCCCGCAGTCGAGGATTGCCCCTCGACGTCAGAAGCAGAGTCGACCCCCGTGTGTTGAACTCTCGTCTCGTCCTTTCGTCCAAAACGCATATCAGCTAAACCCCCCCTCCCCTGATCTTTCCTTGTTCAGGCGAGGGGAAAATCCACTTCTG
>NW_015148972.1:4814662-4826132 GCF_001465965.1 Polistes dominula | reverse complement strand
ATATATATATATATATATATATATATTAAAATAGATGATGATTCGACGTTTCGAATAATTCGAAATGAAGCGATGAATTCGTGATTTTCGAATTAGATTCCATTAACTTTTTTAAAAACGCAAAAATTTATTTCGAATTATTCGTGGAACGTTCGAACGCATCCACGTTCAAAGATATTTAGATCCGAGTTTTTCATCTTTTCCCTCTTTTCCTTATCTCTTCCTGTGTCTTTTCTTTTTTTCGGGAGAAAAACGAATACTTCTTTCTCGAGGAAATCAAGCGTTCCACTTCTCTATCTCTCTCATTGAAAAGAAATAAAAAAAAAAGAATTGGAAAAAGGAAAAGGGAAAGAAAGAAATAAAAAAAAAAAGAAAAGAGAGAGAGAGAGAAAGAGATAGAGAGAGAAAAAGAAAAGTATGTGCACTCGCTCCATGTTAGAAAACTCTTCTTCCTTTGCACAAGAGATTCTCTCTTCCCTTTCCATATTTTCTTCGCGAACGTTGCTTCGAATTTCTGTCGACTACGAGGAAATTTCTCCTTTGGTCAATATGTGACTAAATATTCAAGTAAAAATAGGGGAATTAAGAAAATTAAATTAAATTAAATTAAATTAATAAATAGGAGGAAAATTAAATAATAAGGAAATGAGAAAATTGTTTTGTGGATTTGGTTGTAACCGGGGATGAGGATGGGGAAGCGAGAAATAACTCGTTTGTAAAACTAAGCAGCGCGATAAGGTTGATATTATTGTTCAAACAAAAAATTCGCCTCGTAGTAGATTCAAAGAAACTCGAAGGAAGTCTTCGTGTTCCGTATAATATAACGTTGAGAGAGCGGAATTGCCTTAGCGCGTGATGTAAGTTCACAATGTTGACGATAATCTCGAGTATTCTAAATAGAATTTCGGTTTTTACCTTGGAATTGCCGTATCTTTCTTTGGTCGCGAAATATTTCTTCTTCCTTCCGCTTTCGCTCCCGCGAACGTTTCTTTTGTTTTTTTTTCATTCGTTAGAACAGAAGAATAAATAAACAAACAAAGATGAAAAAAAAATTAAAAAGAAAAAGAAAAACCAACAAAAAAACGAGGAAAGGATTGTCTTACGAGTAAATAATATAATAATAAAAAGAAATAATTATAATAATAATACTAATAAAGAAACAAAACAAAAAGAAAGACAATTAATTAAAAATAAATATTTCAACGATTATTGATAACGATTAAAAAAAGAAAAAGAAAAAAAGAAAAATAACTTTAAATATTTTCAAAGTCGGGTTACTTGCGAGATCGGTGTACAAAAAAAAAAAAAAAAAGAAAAAAAAGAAAAGAAAAGAGAAAAAAGAATTTACTAGCCGAAATGAAGGACGATTAATAATTATTGATCCTTCTCCTACGAAAAGAAACGATCTCTCGAGCATTAGAGGAAGGAATTAGCGACAACAATAATAAATTTCAAAAAAAGAAGAAGAAAATAAACACGATTGTCGAGCACGTTTAGCGAGGAATCAAAAGAGTTCGGGTGTCGATCGAGCGATTAATTATCGAATGCACTCTCCATAGGATAATTGAAAAATAACAATAATTACAAATAATCCATATTATTTCTTCGGATAGTCTTCAATAGGCTGGCGTTGTTGAGGAGACGATGTTAAGACGATATTAACTTTAATCATATTGTACATTTTGGCCATTGGCATTAACGCGACAACCAATCACAAGTTATCTTTTAAATAATAATTATTAAAAGGTTCAAATATTAATAAAAAAAAAAAAAACTAAAAAAAAAACTGTTAAAATATATTAAAGGATCGATTTAAAAATGTAGAGTATATAATATTATTAACGAAACGAAAATTAAAAAAAAAACAGAGAGAAAGAGAGAGAGAGAGAGAGAATGAGAGAGAGAGAGAGAGGGAGAGAGAGTGAGAGAGAGATTTAAATAAATAGAAGAATGTGGAACGATCATTTTTCCGGGTATCAGATTTTTGATCGTCGGGCGAGCGCATATTTTTTAGATCTTCAAATGAACCGAATAAATTATTATCTCGTAAAAAAAAAAATTGCGATCGCCGAGAATTCGCTATAGAACATTATGTAATGTAGTTAAGAACGAACAGAGCAAAAAAACACAAAAAAAATATGTAAAAAAGTTAATACGGTTTCGTTAGTTGAAGAAAGAAGTGATAAAAGTTGTAACGGGGGAAGGATTACGAGAAAAAAACTTAAAAAGAAAGAAAGGGAAATGTTTTCGAATAAGCGAAATTATTATACGTTACATATTTACATACTGTATATTGGCACACGTGTTCTATTATTAATTATTGTTAGGACAACTGTGATTAAACGATATGGTAAAAAAAAAAGAAATGAAAAAAATAAGAAAAAGAATAAGAAAAATAATTACCAGTTTCGTAGTATCCTCAAAAAAAAAAAGTTTCACGCCACTTTGCTATCTTGCGAAATAAAATGGGGGAAGAAATAATAAAACGAGAAAAGAAAAAAGAAATGAAAAAACTACTTATAAACGAAAAGTCCCGAAAATAGGTAAATCTTTCTTATCGTTGTTTTTTAAAAGGGACGATGACTAACAGAAATAATAAGAAAACTTAAGACAAAGTTAAAAGAAAAATTGTCTCATCTATATATATTTGTTATTCGGTAAAATTTGCCAGAATTCGAGATGGTGGAAACGAAAGTACGTTTGCAAAAATTTCAAGATGCGATTCCGCCTTATTCTTTCTCTTCATTGTTATTACATATTTAAAAGATAAACTTAACGAGGAAAAAAATAAAAAACTTAAGAATGAAAAAAATGTGAAAGAAAAAAAAAAGAGAATAAAGTGAAAAAAAATAATAAATTAAAAGGTAAAAAAAACAAATAATCAACAAATGTACCACACTAATTCCATGAATTGTGATCGACGTATCAAGTTGAGGACGAATTAAACGAAATATTATAACAGATATCTCGAATAGATTGTATTTCGTTCTAGAACGAATTTAGACGACCGCGAACGAGATGCATTAAAAATGAAAAAAGTAAAATCAAGCGTGAGATCCACGGATTCTTCGCTTGTTATCCAGTATATTAAATCTGAAAATTAGTATTTAGTTTAAAATCAATCGCTTAATACTATTACTACTACTATTACTATTACTACTACTTATCACAGGGTACCGTCGATTTGACTGAGAAGTTATAGTATTCTGTACGTCGAAGATATATATTATACACACACATATAAATAAAGAAATATATATATATATATAGATATTATATAAGACAAATAAATGTATAATATTATAGAATCTTGTTATTAGCGATAACGTGATATGATGAATAATAATATTAAAAAAGAAGAAGAAAAATAAGACATCAAATGGAAAAAAACGTAAGAAAGAATGATCCAAGTGAAATTTATTAAAAACTTCACACGTGTTTACACAAATTTGAATATATATATATACATATGCATCCACGAAATAACTTTGAAGATAAAGTAAAAGAATTGACGATAAAATTTCATTTTTCTGTGCAGATTTTCGAGAAGATTATACGAATGGAGTTTTTATTATCTCGTTCGACATATATATAAAAAATAAAACGAATAAAATAAATTTCTAAAAAGATAGTGAAAAAGAGAAAATAAGAAAAAATTCTTCAAAAAGAAAAATCTTTATTCCATGTGAATCGTCGGCTATATTGTATGTATGTAGGTTCATACACATACATATATAATAAAGTATATCAAATAAAATATAATTGTCCGATTTCGATAATATTTGAAGGACAGGGAATTAGGATAGAACGAATCGTTTCCACATTCTCGAACCGTACGGCAAATTTGTCATTTTAATGGAATCGCACTAAAGCTAAACGCCGAACATTTTCCGTAGATATTAAAGAAAGATAAGGTATCATTAATGAATGAGAGAGAGAGATAGAGAGAGAGGACGAAAGTGTGAATTAATTAGAATGATTAGAGGAAAGGGAAACTGACGGAACTGGAGCCTTTCAAATAAATAAAACAAAGAAAAATAATAACTCAGTCTGTCTTATCCGATGTTGACACATGCGAGTTTGTTATATTAACGATAAACCTTGTAATGATGATAAAAATAATAATAATAATAATAATGAATAATAGATAATAAAGAAAAAATCACATAAATCATAAATAATAATATTTAATAATAAATAATAAAAATAATGATAGAACTGGTAATAATATTATTATTACATTTAAACAAAAATAATAATAATAATAATAATAATAATAATAATAATAATAATAATAATAACGAGGATACTAATAATAATCATAATAATAATGATATTAATAGTAATAATAATAATAGTAACAATAATAATAATAATAATAATAATAATAATAATAATAATAATAATAATAATAATAATAATAATAATAATAATAATAATAATANGAAGAAGAAGAAGAAGAAGAAGAAGAAGAAGAAGAAGAAGAAGAAGAAGAAGAAGAAGAAGAAGAAGAAGAAGAAGAAGAAGAAGAAGAAGAGAGAAAACAATAATTGCGTATGCTCCTCTTGGGAAAAGCATTTTCATGAAGCTTTTGAGTCTTCCTCACCCACCCCCCCTCCACTCTTTCTCCCTCTCTCCCTTTCTTTCTATTTCTTATTGTTTCTATCTTTCTCTCACTTTATCCGTACTTTCTTAAATTGCAATATAAAAATGTAAATTTACAGTATACGTCGAGTCGACATAACAGTTTATTTTCTCGCTACACGAATGTAGATATATTACACGCGAGGGAGTAAAACGGGTGTGTGTTGTACGCGTTTGCAACGAGATCACAATGTTCCCCAGTAGAAATGCATCTTAAGTAAATCCCGTGTCTGTCTAGTTTAAGGGGTAACAGGGATATGAATGGAACAACAACAACAACTAGCGGAATAAATCGGTTAAAAATAAAAGAAAGAAAGACCCCGTTCTTTTTGTCCCTACGTCATAAGCTCCGACTTCTTTCGCATCTACTCGTGAAAAACACGAATCTGAGGAGATATCATTTTATCAAGTATATTGTAATATATGCGACAAGAGAAACAACAAAAAATATATACAATAAGTTATTTTTTTCCGTTAGACTTAAGATCTTTCTTATACAAAGAGATACGACAGCGTACAAAGATTATTTGTACGAAAGTGCATACGTATCGAAAGAATGATTTAATGATATACTGTGCTCTATATTTATGTTTATGGTATATTTTATTATGCTATAATACATTTATTTATAATATTTTTTTTTCTTTCTCAACAGGAGTACCTGGCAAAAGGAACAAAATTTTTTACAAATGCTGCCCGGAACCTTACATAGATATCACCTTTGTGGTTATCATTAGGAGACGTACGCTTTACTATTTCTTCAATCTAATCGTGCCATGCGTATTAATCGCCAGCATGGCCGTTTTGGGATTCACCTTGCCACCCGATTCCGGCGAAAAACTATCTCTCGGTAATGACTAGTTTTTATTATCTATCTTTATCATTTAATCTCATTGGTTACGTATTAGGATATGGTTTTAACATACTTTTTCATGCGTTGATTGTTTTATCGAAAAATGGTAAAACGTGTGCTGGCAAGGTTGCATTATTTCGATAAAAATACGCTCCAAATTCTTGATGTATGCAAACAAACCTTGCAAAAAAATATCTTCTCAAACCCTTTATCAAATTTTTGTCTCTTATCGTCGTCCCATCTTCAACCTTGTCGAGCTTTTAAAGACTAGTCTAGTTGTTTCTATAACCTACAAAGATGGTCAAATGAATTGAAATTTTGCATTTAAAATGTGTGCCAAATAAAAATTCTAACAGGAAGTACTTCAAAAAATTGTCAGTAAATTTTTAAAAATATCACGACACGCTTTTCGATTTTTAAGTGGGTAATGGTAAAACAATGATTTACGTTTCCGCATTACGAAAGTCTGCCAAGAAAGAGATAAAGTACCTCAAGATCAATTATGTGATCTTTAAGTCTATCGGAAAAATACGAAGAAACTTTTTCCCCGACCAAAAATATATTTATTTGTATATTTGCAAAATACTTTTCCATTCTCTTTCTGTTGGATGATAAAGAAGATAGGGGAAAAAGTGAAGAGAAGAAACATAGGTGGTTTGTTGAATATTCCAAAAGATCAGTAAGAAAGGACAAGATGACAGCGAGTTAAGCTTCTTTCTCTTTACGTCTATATAGCATATATATATATAGTATCGTCACCGTAGTTGCATATTTTATTTCAAGATGATATCGAGGAAAGAACTGAGAGAGTATCGATTCGTTGACTACTTGTTGGACGGTCGAAACTGTTTCCGGTTAACAGCTTATATGTCAGGAGACAAGAATATTTAGGACGAGTCCAAGTTTCGGAAAGTTTTGCAAGTTTTAATGGTCGCGACGCGACGAGTCGCTTGATCTTTGAATGAATTTCTCAATTGGGAATGAGATACGGTCGAAGGACAAGTCGGTAACATCTGTTAACTTTTGAGAGATCTCGAAAAAGATACTTTCCTTGAAGGCATTACTTTTTGTTTCGTCATTGAAATTCAGACGATTAAAAATCTTCAATGGTATTATTTTTTATTTACAGGAGTAACGATTCTTTTGTCTCTCACTGTGTTCCTTAATATGGTGGCCGAAACAATGCCAGCTACGTCAGATGCCGTTCCGCTCTTAGGTAAGTACAAAAAGTACCTCCTTCCCTTTTATTTTAGTCAATCCTTCCATTGTTCCTTTTTTTTTTTACTTTTCGTTCGTCCAAAAGTTAAATCAATAATAATATAGAATATTTCATTAACGAACAATGATTATCATAAGATTCGATATTTCAGGAACGTATTTCAATTGCATCATGTTTATGGTAGCCAGCAGTGTCGTCAGTACGATCCTTATTTTGAATTACCATCATCGAAACTCCGACACACACGAGATGTCCGAATGGGTAATATTCTTGATTACCTATGCTTGTGTCGTTGTAACGTTAAATAATAAACATGATCGTCTGAGATTTCGATCAATCTTATTATAACTTTTATTCTTAGGTCAAGATACTTTTCTTATATTGGTTACCATGCATACTACGAATGTCACGACCTGCCGATAAAGAGGAAAAAGATGCGTCGAAATCTCAAAAACCATCTCCGGTCACTGGTAATAAACGAATCTTCAATTTAATAATTCAAATATTTGAAAACTTAATGGAATTTCTTATCTGCTTTAATAAAATTAAAAATAAATAAATATTAAAAACAAATATTTTAACTCGAATTTAACGAATGTATTCATTGAATCGTAATTGTGTTGTTGGGACAATACTAGGTACGAGCAAATCGTACGGTGATCTGGAATTGCATCAAAGGAGTAGCAAATCACTGTTAGCAAACGTCCTGGACCTGGATGACAACGCGCTGGCGTCTCACAACAATCTATTGAACAACGTGTACAGTACGCCGGGTCCACACCATCATACGATGGGCCACGGGCATAGTCACATACACACGACGCCACATCATCATCACAGTCACGCGACTCCCACGCCGCACCATCAGCATTCGACGCCGTTGGCTCACTCTTCCTATCCCGGCCATCAGCTTGGCCAAACGCCGCATCATCATCAGCATCCCCCAGACACGGCGGCGCCACAGGTCGAGACAATATTTCAGAACGCCTGTTTCTGTGCGCGTTACGAGCTCATACTGATCCTCAAGGAGATCAAGGTAATCGATTCAATTGATTTCTTCCTAAAATTGGTCCTACTTTTAACTTTACAACTAATCATTTACTTTAAAATATGATAAGAAGAAGAGTAAGACGATAAGTATACGTGTTATTTGGTGATTTGTTAACACGTTCACGATGTAATCGTATTTTGTATGTTTCGTCATCAGGTGACTCTATTACTTGCACTTTTCTTCATAGTATGGCACAGATTTGAATTAAATTAATAAAGAATCGAGCACCTTCAAACCGAATAAAATAGGTATTTCGTGCGACCATTGACCGAGAGCTCTGTAAAACTTAACCAGTATTAAATCCAATAGTGAATGTGTAAAATATATAGACGTATTCACATATAGATTAATATATATCATTGCAAACAATTTATGAAAATATAATAATTGAGAATTAAATTGAAATTTTTGTTCAATGTCTTCTAGAATTTTGAATGATAATATATTGAATGATATTTATATAAAAATGTATCATTTAAACGTTTTTACTTTTTCGTAGGTGATAACGGATCAGTTAAGGAGCGACGAAGAAAACACGAAGGTGACGAACGACTGGAAGTTCGCGGCGATGGTGATCGACAGGATGTGCCTAATCATTTTTACTCTGTTCACCATCATCGCTACCATCACCGTCCTATTATCTGCGCCGCACATCATCGTCACGTGATTCAGAAAAGCCAGGCAACTGCCAGTAGTTGATCGTCGAAGATCCATACTGGAATGCGTTCGATCGATCGCGAGAGCGACAAAACACGAAGGGGAGGAGCTGATGAAGATGATAGAAAAAAAAAATAAGGAAGAAAAAAAGGGGGGAAAGAAGGATGATATCGAGAAGGATGAAAATCGAAAATGTTCCTTTCGTCCTTCTATATTATTCCCCAACAAGTTCATCGCTAGATCCTTCTTCTTCGTTATTGACGAATTCGAAGCACTCGACTACGCTTCGCGTCATTTAAAAACGGAAGTTGTAAGGGAAGTTGCAATATAGGAAGGAACTACTTACCATGTTGACTTATGTCACGTAAATGTAACGTTCTTTTTTTTTAAAAAAGGGAAGAGAAAGAAAAAGGAGCTAAGGGAAAGAAAAGAAAACGAGGACACCTTATCGAAGTAGCAAGTCGACGTATGTACGTGGCTACGCAATGCTAGTAGCAGAGGGTGGTTGGTAAAGGATCGTGAGTGGGTAAATGAGGGACGACGGAAATCTCAGCGAACACATACACATACTCGCAAATACAGAAACACATTCACAAAGCTAGCTCACATTTCTCGGTAACAGTCGATATTTCTTCCTTAGTTAGATCACAATTTTATTTCATATCTTGAAAAGCTTAACTATGTTTCTGCCTATGATGTTTTCTTCGTTTTTTATTTTTTCGTTCAGTACTATTGTTACTTTCATTCAATAACTTACACAAAATTCGTTTTTTTTTATTAAATTTTCAATTTTGATACTTGTTGATAAAAAAAAATTTATTTACGTTATTATTTCCCGTTATTTAGCATTTTTCAAAAGGATTGATAAATATCTATCATTAAAATAATTCGAATTAAATTGAATTGGACTGTTACTCGAGGTAGACGTGTAATACGCGTAATAAAAGAGCAAAAAAACATACGCACACTTGAGTAAAACGAAAATATTTACATTTATGCACATTAAAATAAAGAAATACGATGGGGTACGTCGATGATTGAGAGAAAGAAACAAATAAGAAAAGAAAAAAAAGGGAGGGAGAGGGCACGGGAGGTTCGGGGGAAATAAAGATAAAAAAGATATCAAAAATTCACAGGAACCGGCTATAGATCGTGAACTCTTTCTTGAGGGAAGGATCATACAATCTTGGCCATTGGTTTCCGTTGTAAATATAAGAAGGACAAATTTTTCAAGGTAAAACTCGCACACGTAAAAATATACATACAAGTAACACACGTGGGACGAAAACGAACGGACATACTGACTTAGACATCTGACTTAAACTCATCTATTGCATGCGCGCACATATATATATACATACATACATACATGAATACGTGACACGCATACGTGCAAAAATTACTATATACACATAAAAATACAGAGAAAGAGAGAGAGAGAGAGAGAGAGAGAGAGAGAATACTAGAGACGATGCACGGCGATGGTATGATAGAAACGAAAAAGAAAAATAAGAAAATATAAAAAAAACCAACAAGTAAACAAACAAACAAAATTGCTCCTTCGTTGTGTCAAAAACTGGTTAAAAAAAAAAAATAAAAAAAAAAATAAAAAGGCAAAGCGCACACGTTATACTCTCAGAATACACACAATGAACTGCCAAGGTGATTCAAATAATATGCCAGTGAATTTTATTATCCGTATCACTAGTAAGTAAATCGATGACAACTTAATAAACGGGGGATTTATACTACGATTTAAGTGGCGTGCACTAACGCAAATATAAATACTGTTCTTTGTTAGACTGTAAGGGGACATTCAGTGTAAAGCTTTTGAAAAAAGAAAGAGAGAAAAAGAATGTATGTGAGAGAGAACGAGATAAGAGAGAGAGAGAGAGAGAGAGAGTATGAAGGGGGTATAAAAAATATAAACGGGAATAGCAATTTTAGTGCGATAATTTAGTTTTAAGCGACGTTCTTTCTTTCCCTTCTATCTACACACTCTCATATTCGCCCGCATATATGCACTCATAGACGGACACTCACGGACATGTATACACTTATTTAACATCTAACCATAATTGCGAAAGGATACACATATATACAGAGAGATACACATACACACAGATAAACATACATACACATACACTTATACATTTATACAGGACACAGGAGACTCAGCCACTATCGCTAAGCACGTATTTTTCGAAGAAAACGCGTTAAATGCGGGTTCACGTGCGAGTATAATAAATCTTTTTAACCCTTTTTAACCTTCCCTTTTAATCATTTTTTCTCTTTGTCCCTTTTTACCTTACTCCAGCTCGCGATCCGAACCAAGTTCTTAAAGATGCGTACGGCTCGTCGAACACGTAGTGCACACATACATATAAACATACATACATATATACATATATAATATATATATATATATATTAGGGTTAGTCAAAAAAATGACTTTTTTTTTTTTACAAGTGCCATGGAAAAATAGGTTGCTAGACACCTTAAAAAAATTCTCACCAAATATGAGCTCTTAATTTTAATAGGAAGATCCTCCGCATCGTAGTTTTTTATTTTTTTTTTTCAGTCCAATAGATTAAAATTCATACCTCATCATTTATTGAWTGTWCAGAAAAATGTTCTAGACAAATTTTGTAGGAAATTTAATGCTCTACAAAAAAGGTATCTTATATTTTTTCCGTAAACCTCACCATTTGAATGATATTGAAGATTTAAATTTGATGATTTTTAGACAAATTTCATTTTTGTTTATGAATTTTATAGCTCGACAATAAATGACTATTAAAATGTGCACAATACAAATTTTTGTAGAAAATTAACTGTTCTATAAAAATGGTGTCTTATGTTTTGGCGATTAAATTAAGCGTTCAAAAGATATTCATCATCAAACTTTCATGTGTACTGATTTTATTAGTTTATRCTGATAGATATAAGTGTACTGATTAGATATTCGAAAGATTTCAATTTAATTTATAAATTTTGAGAAAATTTACACGAATTTTAGTTTTTATCAACGAACAATGGATTTGTC
>NW_015148972.1:4728906-4808917 GCF_001465965.1 Polistes dominula | reverse complement strand
TAATAATAATAATAATAATAATTACAATAACGATAATGATAATGATAATATAGAGTTTAAATGAAAATAAAAAAAAGATATTCTCCGGTTATATAAAGTGTTGAAGTTTTCTTTTAACGGCGTTCAGATACGTTTAACGTGACCTCTATAAAGTATTGTCTTCAAAGTTGAATATAGATAATGATAAAAAAAGAAAAGGAATTAGAGAAGGGGTCGACACGTTCTAGGGATCGCTAGCATAGCACCACAGATGTTGAGATAGGGTAAAATGAAATGTGTGGAAAAAAGAGAAAAAAAATAAGAAAAATGAGAGATTGTTGGGAATAAACGATGCTGTGATCTTTCGAACGTCTCGCCTATCTATCGATCGAGCGCGTTTTTGATGCGAGAGAACTGAAACAAAAATAAGAAAAGAATGAAGGGAGAAGAAGGTGAGAATGAAAAAGTGGAAAGATAAAATAAGGGTGTAACAATCGTTAAAAAAGAAAAAAAAGTGCCCCGTTCGGCTCGCATTAAAAGTGATCGAGATCGAAACGCCTGTTTGAAAATAAATGAAAAAAAAAGACACTAACTTCGAATATCTACGTAGATCTGATTTTCTTTTTCGTAAATTGTATTTTTGCATCTGCAATTCCATAGTAAAAATGTAAGCACGAGATTTTTGCAAAATAAAAAACAATAGTTCTTTTGAAATAGAAATACACGGTTTTTTTTCTTTTTTTTTTTTTTGAACGAGTGTTTTCGTGAATACGTTCTATTATCTAAAATTCGGCACGTAACTATTTGATTAGGAAACGAGACTAAACGTTTAGTCGATGGACGAATAGATCTAATACAGTTAAGAATCATTGTTAATTGTATATTTTATCATTATTGATTAATCTAATATTGAAAATTGGTCGGATCTATATCGTTGAAATAAAATATTAACTTTATAAAATGTGTTCAACGTATAACGTTACGCGCGTAAGTATTATTTCTTAAAGTTCAAAATATTAGAAATATTCTATATTTTCGAGTTTGAAATATCAGATACTTCGATCTAATTTTAGAAAAGATCTAAAAACAATCTCTCTATCTAAGAGAATATAAAATTGAAATTGTAATAAATTTTAAAAGTATCGAACAGATAACCGACGTTTCGATCAATCGATCGCTTTGTATCTTATCGTAATAAGGTCTATTATATTATAGCACGCCAATGTCTTCCGCCATTAGTCTCCAAGTATCGCATTAATACACTAATACGTAAAACTAAAAAAAAGTTTCTTTCGCTCGTAAAAGAATTGACCTTACGCAAAATAATAATAAATTAAATTTTCCAATGGAAGGAAAATCGATTTATTGGGAACTTTAATACGATTGAAAATGTTTCAAGAACTTTTTATTTCTTTGTAAATTGGATCTCTAATTAATCAGTATAACAAAATTTGAATAATTCGTTACCTTTAATTGGAATACAATGAATTAATTTGAAACTTTGTAGAAAACGAATATTCGTGATATTTTTTCGATTATCCAATAAAAGATAAAATCAATTTATAATCGATTATCTTTGTAAGCTCGAACGACGAAAGAAATTTCATTGTATTTAAGCTTTTAAGAGAAACAGTTAGGCTTTTGAAATAATTAGAAGAAAAGGCATTAGGTCTGCTCGAAAAAAAAGCTCGAATAGATCAGCCGAGACGTTTGAAGGGTTTACCAGCGATTTTCCATTCTTAATCGACCGTTCTTTATACATACATAAATATAAATATAAATACATACGTACATATATGATATGAAAGGAACATATTATATAGAGAGATATATAGTATATTACACAGGATAAATAAATTACGATCGATGAAAATGCGCTAATACAATGCGAGAAATTGTGCTAATATTATCAATTAATTGGCATTACCTAAGATATATTCGATATTTATTGTTATTTTTTAATATCTTTACAATTTTGTGCTGTCTTGTAAAATTATGGAACGATATTTTTAATACTTATTTCGCATGCGAAAGTCCATTGTGATAGTACTGTGATCGAGGAAACGTGAGAATGTAATTTTGTTACAGACACGATGGAAAAAGTATTACGAAAAAGTAATTAGATAAACATATCGGTTGGATATTGGATAAATTTGAAAACTATTCGTAATTATGAAAGAAGGAATCGAGAGACAAAAAAATAATGGACGAAATATGCAATTGGTAATCCTTTCGTTTAAGTTTAATAGACAAATTCTCATCGAAAGGAAAAAAACATCATCGATGATTAAAATTATCGCGATTCTCAACGCACTTTTCACCGATAATGTAATTTCTAACAGTTTGTATTCACGAAAATAATAATAAAATCGTAAACAAATGGCAAGCGACGTTAAGAATCGATGCTCGTATTTGAGTTGTGGAGGGGGGAGGAGCAAAAAGAAGACCAGAAGGAAAATGTTTTTAAATAAGATAGTGCAAAGTGCAGCGTTCATTATCCATCATGTCTCGTTATTGAAGATCGATCGATTATAATTATCCACGTGTAGTTTTTATCGATGGTCCTTTATCGAGATGATAACGAAAGCGACAATCCGTTTTCGAAATTTTCTCAATTGATAAATTTCGACTAATCGCAAAATGATTATTAAAAAATATCTTATCTAATTAAATAATACATAAAAGCTAATCAAATAATCATTGCCAAAACAGTCGATTTATTAACGAGAAGAAAGAAAAAAAAACAAAAATAAAAATAAAAATAGAAACGCGCGCGCGTGCTTTTTACGAAGCAGTGAGTATAATTAGAATTTAACCGATTACATGAGATGCGAGTTTTCAAGTGCCAAATCTTTATAGCTTATTTCAAAACAAATGCGCGAAATCGCATAGAAAACGTTAACTAGCCAAAACGCGAGGAGAGTAGAGAAGAGAAGAAAAGAGATGAGAGAATAAGTGTTCGAAAATTGTGTTGTTTTTAGAAACAAAAAGACGAAAGGAAAACGCACGGGCGATTTTTATTCTTTTTTTTCTTTCTCTTATGTTAAAAAATAAGAATAATTTATTTATTAGGTAAAGATCGACAAAATTAATTGATATTTTATATCTTTTATCGTTTTCTTGTTTATTAGTTTGGTATTACGACTAAATAATATTTTGTTTACTCGTTTTTTTGCTTACTTTAGTTTGCATTTTTCGTCTACTATCTTTCATTCAATTAAAATCATCGATAATAATAATTAATAATTAGCCTTGAGATCTATCCGTTCATTTGTAACGCGACCAAAAAAGGAATTTGCAATACGAAATTCCGTGTCAGTCCTCTTATTTCTTAAGATTACCGCGATCGGAAAAAGGTTCTGGCCTCGATGAAGAAACATGTATAAAAAAAAAAAAAGAAAAAAGAAAATTATTTAAGTAATAAAAAAGGTATAACAATGGAATGAACGAACGAACGAACGAATAAACATGTCACAGCCATAAATTGAATTTAAAGCGATTTTTACAAAAGACAGTTATTTGTAAATGAAAAGAGGTACTTAAAACGATAAAAGAAGTTGAAAAAAAGAAAGAATAAAAAATATATCCAGAAAAAAAGAAAAGATACACGAGAACACGAAGCAGACAAGTTGTAATCATTTTTTTTCAACAGGCAATTCTTGTTCCTTTCGTTTTTTGAACTATCACGCTAGCTCATTACGTGCAAATTGTGGAAACTTTGTTATCCAGCGAAACGTAATCTGATCTATTTAAATAAGTGATGTAAAAAAATCGAATGTGTACTCATAAACGATAGAATCAAAGTTGAAAGGAATAGTGCAAAAAGCAAGATGTGACAAGCAAGAAAAGAAGAAATGATACCGTGAGAATAATCGCAAAATTTAATGAAAACTGGAATGATTAAACGTGTACCATTCAATATAATCTATACATATTTAAACTATTGAATGCTGAAGGTCATATTCGTATAAACCAAAAAAAATTAATAATCAATTAACTGAATATTAAAGCTAGCCTGTAATTAATAGAGACGTAGTTAATACTTTGACAGTAATTATAGGGGCGATTCAAGGTAGATTTGTTAGAAGTTAGGGTCAACTTTATCGAAAATCACTTTCTCTCTAAACTAACGAAAAAAAAACCTAATTATCTTAAACTAACCTTTAAATTTTAAAAGAAAAAAGTGCTGACAAAATATACACCTACACTCTTACACACACATACACACACACACACACACAAACGAAACATACACTGACATATACATACACGAAGACAAGAGACTATTAGAGACCGATTATATATTGACATAATCTATCTCTTCTTATACCTAATAACATTATTCCCCTAATATACTTTAAAGAAAAAGATCGTCTCCTATATTGTCCACCGTTACATCAATCGTCGAAGCGTTTACAAATGATGCCTCAAGTGTAATCATTTATTAATGAAAAAATGAAAAAATGAGAAAAAAAACAAATGAAGATAAAAATAAACTAAAGATCGGCGTATCCCGTGAATTCTAGAAGAGGAAGAACGCCAAAATTAGTTAGTTTAAAAATAAACGAGAAATGAAGGAAAAGATAACAAAAATACGAATGACTATTTACTACTACTACTAATACTAATACTAATACTATTACTACTACTACTACTAATACTAATACTATTACTACTACTACTACTACTACCACTACTACTATTACTACCATCACTACTTTTTTCCCGTTTGGACCCTGGTGGGACGATGCGATTGAACTGACTCACCCCGATCTCACTTGACTTTTAATTATGCCTCGACAATAGCCTAGTCTAACAATAGTAAATTCATATTGAGGGAGACAAACAAGAGTAATGAAAAACATTTGTTATATTTCTATACTGGGCTCTTTTTCGAGGCAGAAAAAAACGTTGATCGATATGAGAATCCCTGTTAACTGGTGAGCACATAATCGCCGCATTGTAATATTATTACCATTATTACGTTATTATGAAATTGTTGAAATAAATGAAATGAAAATAAACGTCTTCCATTTCCTTCTTTTTTTACTTTCTTTCGCTTAAATACGATTCGATGTCCGTTCCAATTTTATTAATTACGATAGTCTATATTAAAAAATAATATTTAAATATATCCAAACTAGAATTAGAATATTATAATAAAATTAAATAATTTGAAATGTTTTATTTTATGAGAGAAATGACTTTGAAACGTTCGAGAAGATTGAAAGAAAAGAAAAAAAAATTGTGTATACGTATATTTATATAAAAAAATGGTAAGATTAGATTAAGTTGATTGCGACTTTATTTTCTCGTAAAAAGAACTATCGGTTGGTTACTTAATCGAATAACATCTTTATTAACTAACAAATTAATTTAATGTAGATACGGGCATAATATACATAATGCATAATAAAGTACAAATCTTCGGTTTAACAGTTTTCCCGCTTACACGTAACGTAAACTAATATACATTCGATAATACGATCATCTTTTTCTCTATAAGATAAAAAAAGAAATTCATTTTTGCGCAGGTATAAGTCAGGTTCATCTTATTACACAGAGCACACTTTCATACTTCATCTTTCATTTAATTATTTACCTAACAACAAACACGTTTAAACCACTAGGAATTGTGCCAGTGTTCGTTAAACGTTCAAGATCTAACATACTCATGAATTTAACCAAAAAAGGTACCTCTTTTTAAAAGAAAATAATTAATATTCCCTTTTTTTAAATTTTATTTTATTTTATGTATATATATATCGTCGGCAGAAACTTGTTTCGATTGATTTATAAGAAAAAAATTTCATTTAAGAAGAGACAAAAATAAAAAGGACTCGTCTCCTTCGAGCAAGAATATCGAATGGAAGGAACGAAAAATCGGCAGTTAGCACAAACCCTAGTCAGCTTATATATCTGTGTCTACATTCTAATTATTGTATTTCTTTGAGGAAGACGCATGGCATACTATCCAAGATGAATCGACCCTCTAACGATTAATCATTCTCGTATAACAAGTTCTTTATTTATCCTATTTAAATATAGGATATATCTGTACATGATTTTATTGAAAAACATCGAAATCATTTTTCTTTTCTTTTTTTCTTTTATCTTTTTTTTTCTATATAAAAAGAACTTGTTACAAATAAATCGATCGTTAAAGCATCGACGCGATATACGCTAATCGTAGGTAGGGAAGATTTTCGATAACTTCCGAAGATTTTCAAACGAATTCAATTCGTAATACAATATAATTGTATTATAATATCCTATATATATAGATGTATGATTCACATGCCGAATAATTATTTTCATTATATTATAAACTCTGATTGATCGACAATAGAGACGGAATGGCATTTACAATGGGATTACGAGGGGATGTGTAGCTCGCGTTAATGGTTTTTATAAGCATAAAATTAACGATCACATTCGCTAATAATAGTCGTTTCTGCGAATCAAACTAAACATTATCTATATTTACAAACGGTTTGTTTTTTATTTATTTTTCTTCAACTGTTATTTTTCATTTATCTATAATCGATAACGATGGGATAAATCTCGAGGCACCAGAGAGGCTATAACAAATTCGATAAAATTAACGAATTGAACATTATTACTTTATTCTTTTAATCTTTCTTCCTTTTCTTTAATTTTTTCTTTCTTTCTTTCTTTACGAGAGACAAACGTTCTATTAGAGAAAACATGACCGTTTAACAATCTTCTGTACAATATGGATGCAATTATTAAGATTTATATGTACGATTAGTAGATGTCTGTACGAATACGTACGATATTCTAATAATGAATAAAAGTACACAGGACCGTGACATTGTGCTTCTAATGTGCGCGTTAATAAAGCTATTTAATATGATTTTCTTTTCTTTCGATCAGGACAAAATTCCATAATTGATTAATAATACAATCTTTTCCTTTCGCCATTCACAATTTTCTTTCTCTTTTTATCAATAATTACGAAACTTATAAAAATCTAATCGTTTTTTTTTGTTTCAGGGTCGTCACTTTTATAAAAATCAGTTTGCATTATTACGATATACGAGAGTCTAAATTAATTGAATAATGTCCCGTTATTTTTCCTTTTCCTTTTCCTTTTTTTTTATAATCATTAAATCAAAGCAATTAATTTCAACGTAAATGTTAAATTTACGTTTAATGTTAAAAACTATGTTATACGATTTTGATAATATGTTTAATATTTTAATATTAGATATCAAAGATATCAGCAATGAGACACAATCGAAAAAAGTCAAGAAAAAACGTTGTTTGCTTTTCTTCTCTTCAATCGATTGATTATTTTAAATTCGCGCGAAGAAATTTATGATAGATCATTAGCGTTAAGGAAGACGATAACAGTAGAGGCAACTACGATAATTCTAATGATATTTTTTATATCTCGTTGAAAAGTTTCGTTCTTCATAACCGAACATACTGTATTTTACTTTTCAATTCATGATCAACAAATATCTAAGCGATAATCGTTAATGAATATTTATTTAAAATTTGAAAAATATTTTAAAAAATACAGATTCTTAAGCCTCTATCATTTCCTTGTATTATCATTGGAATAATTAGCGTAAAGAAACAAGCTGTCGTTCAATTGAAAAATTGCGAATATTATATTGCCGTTTCATTTATAATAAGACATTTTTTTGGTTCTATCTCTGGGAAGTTACACGGGCTCTGTTATTTTTATTTATTCGTAGAAAAAAAAATAGAACACAAAATGAAAAGAAATTGTCGAATTAAATTTTTTGAACCTTCTCAAGAAGAAAATAATTAATGCTGATGACGATTCCGTTACGAGTTGGTATGAAAATTAGGCTAACGATCGTTAAATGATTATGAATTTTCGTATGTAAATTTGCAAGTAAATACGCATTGGTATAAATATATAAAAAAAAAAAAGAATTTTCTTTTTAGTCAATGATAGTGTAGCAGCGAACGAAAGAAAAAAAAAAGATATATGACATGATGCATAAAAGCGATTATTTGCCGCGATATATTTCTATGATATGATCCTGGTCCACGTACTCGAAAATATGAGGTGCGTCCATTAGGATCCCTATGGTACCAGCTGTGGTGACTATGAAGAAGGTGTAAAGCTGTAATCGATCTATCACCATCGCAACGTATTTCCAATCTTCTCTTGTCTAAAGGAGAATAAAAAACAAGAGAAAAGTTTAAAAATAATATAACACGATAAATCATAAAAGAAATGGAAGAAAAAAATTATGAGCTTACTTGTATATAGAGATCTTCGTTTCTAAGATGTTCAGCTATAAATTCAACTGCCTCCGTAGCTTTGCTAGCTTCTGGACTGAGAAGAACAGAATCCGAACTTTCGGAACCTCTTCTATCGCCTAGAGCTTCACCAGGACCAGCTGCACTCGAACCACTTGTCGTATGATGAACCTTACGATTGATCTTGCAATTAGGATGATGCAGATCGGATAACTCCATCACTTCCATCTTACTCTTGGCCAAAGAAGATGGTAGATGTTTTGGTAACTCCGTAGGGCTACCGGAATAAGTTGAGGCTGGTAGTGTTACGCTTGGATTTTCCATCATCCATCTGAGACGCGTTTTTTTCGGTCTTCGCATGAAAAGAAACTTAGGCAGATATTTGAGAAATACTTTTCGTATCATCTGTGGCATCCTGTGAGTACGTGGACCACGGAAATTCCAATTTATGATGATTACGGTTACCAGAATACTGACGGTATTCATGATGAAAGTAAATAGAAGATATTTGGCAATCAACGGTAATACCAAAGACGTGGGTGGTAAGATCTTGCTAACCAATAAAAGAAACACGACCAACGATAAGAGAATACTTATACCGAGTGTCACCTTTTCACCGGCCTCGGCTGGCAAATAGAAGACCAAAACGCAAAGGAAGGAAATCAAGACGGTAGGTAGGATCAAATTCACAGTGTAAAATAAGGTCTTTCGTCGTATTATTATGTAAAACGTGATATCCGTTTCGGTTGGTAATTCGCTGGGATAGACGTTTAAGTAAGCTGGCACACTTATTATATCCCAGGTACCACTTTTCCAGTAATCCGAGAGGTCGACAAAACTTTTGTCGTTATAAAGGGCTAAGGATACCTGATCGCCATTGAACGTCCATGATCCAAACTTCATAATACATGTTTGTTGGTCAAATGGGAAATAGGTGACGTCAATTGTGCAAGAACTTTGATAAATCGCTGGTGGTACCCAAAGTACCTCACCATTTGGGTATATCAATACGTTACTTTTGTAACGTACTTCGTAATTACCATCGGCACTGAAATGAACATCATTAATAAAATTTATGTATATGTAGATCTAGTCATTTTTTTCATTCTAAAGAAACAAAATCATGTGTAGATATATTTAGACTTACTTGTTGAACAATACTATATCTGGTTTCCATACTTTGTCAGGCGGTAACCTAAGTACTCCAATACCACCGTAATCAGCTTCATCCCATTGTAATTGATAATCCATCCATACGAATCTTAACCATACATTCGACTTCATAATTTGATTCTTCTCGTTCTAAAGATTAATATTTGAATAATTGGTTAGACGAATGTTTAATCAAGGAATTTTAATACTTACTACAGTTTTGATCCTTCAATTATCTCGAGGTGTCAAATAACGAAACGAAGGTCAAGCGAAAATAAAAGGAAAGAAAAGAAAAAAAAGGAAAATAAAATTGTTTTATTTAAAAAAAGAAAAACAAATAATCTAACTCACCACGTTGATGAGCTGTACAAAGGCGAGTCCAAATTTGACGTGCACCTTTTCCGTCATATTTTGTACCGGTCTGATAAGTTTGTTATAGCCTCTGAAAAGATCTCGCACCAATCTTTCCTCATCTTCGGAACAGAGACCTACGAAAAGGGTTAGTCGAATCATGCGTGGAAAATTCGGGGAAAATAAAAGACATTTTCAAAAGAAGAAAAATATAAATAGTGCTAAATTAATCATGAACATTAAGTTTTGTCGTGCTTACCGATACAGAGTATCGACGATATTAAGATGAATCGTGAAAATCTCAAAAAAATATACATTTTTGGGCGGCGTTGACCCGTTGTCCCACCCGTAAACTCGTGCGCTCAACGTCAGACCGAGACACAGATCAATATGAAAGCGCAGACGCTAGCCAATAAGTGCATTTCCTTTCTTGCCGTTTCTGTTGACGTTCTAACATTTCGGTAAGATCTAGGTAAGAATGATCATAACAGATTTCTATCGATACTTTAGATCTTCACAAATTCGAGGATGCGGGGGAAGTGATGGTGGTGTCAGAGGAGGATGAGGTGAAGATACTGAAAAATATGAAAGTAGAAACAGACGAAAAATAAAAAGAGATAGAAAAAGAAGAGAGAAAGATGGATGCGTTGATCACGTATAACGCACGCATCGAAAGACTTTCGTGTAAAAGTGAGATGAATCTTTGTAACTTGGACTGACCTCTCCCTACGATTTGCACCCTACCGTGGTAATCGAAGGGTGCAAGGTTGGTAACCTGCGACATGGATGCGGGTTATCTCGCAGCTAGCGCGCTGATGCGTCCCTCTGTCGGTGCTGTTTTATCGAACAATTCTGGACAAGTTTTATAAGCGTTGGTAGTATCTTTCTAGACTGGCGACTCTGTTTTACTCTCAATATATATATTTAGATTAAATATTATAATATACAATTATTGTTTATATTCTTATTTTCAATTAATTAATTTACAAAATAGCTATTTTTGATCACAAATTACAGTATTTATTCGTTTCTTTGATTTTTATTGATCGGTGTCTTCTTCTTTTTCTTTATTCAGAACGATATCATGAAAAATTATATTCTGAAATAAGTAGTGATATAAACCTAACTTCAATGGCAAACTGAAAAGTTTAAGAAAATGTAAAAATGTTCATTCAATTAGAGATCGAAAAAAAAAATAAATCATTTGAAATTTTATTTTTGTTTTCTTAAGATTTTCTTAAGATTTTCATCATGAACCGAGTAGTTAAGTAAAGGATATAACTTTCCTTGGACAAGTTGTTTGATCGTACGAGTGTCCCTGAAACTTCTCCTTTCGGCAGAGTCCACCCTTCCAACTAATTACCGTGAAATTTCCTACGTTCCATGTTTCGTGTAGACCTTTAACCTATGCAGTTTGAAACTTGCTTACACACTGGAAGCTGCAACAAACTTGTAATTATGAGATATTTCGAAACGCTTCCTCTAACTTTACTATAACGTATCCGTACCTGACTATACACTGATTGCATAACGATATACATATTATTATAAGTAATTAAATATCTATTACGATACTTCGATATCAATTATTTTTATTTCAATCATCGATATTATACCACCTTGTGGTGGTTAACATTGATTGGCATTATTTTTACGAACGATCGAACGCTTGAATTAAATCAGGATTATTAATTAATTTCTCATCACGATATGAATGAATATCATCGTTAAAAATTTATACGATATATTGAACGCATCCAATATTTTCATAAAATACAAATCCTTTTTCATTTTATCGGCATGCCTTTATATACAGGGTGGGTCACCACATTTTACCACCTTGATTTACGTTTTTATTATTACGCGTAGCAGACAATGTTTCACATGGAGTTGAATGGCTTTAAAAGGGGCTCATACTGATTGTACTTTTTTTTTTTTTTAGGTGGACGTGTCAAGGACATATGAAGGTCATTAATGTTTTTTAAAATGGAATAATATATTTTTTATTGCATCATCTGATGCTCTTTCATATTATTTACAAAAAAGTATTAACTTATTTATGTAAAAAAATTGTAATTGGGCTCTCACTCAAAGAAACAACTTTTTCATTTTCCGGCTAGGTCACCAGATCAAACGCCCCTCTACTTATTCTTATGGGGCTACTTAAAAAATAAAGTTTACGCTGAGCCTCCGACTACAATGGCCAATATAAGGGATCGTATCGTCAATGAATGCAAAAAAATAACATCAGATACATTAAAAAACGTTAATGAGTCATTAATTTCTCGATTCAGAAAGTGTTCTGATGCAAATGGTGGCCATATTGAACCTTTTTTATAAATAGACAAAAATTAAAATATCTCCTAAAGTAATAATTTTTTTACATAAATAGGTTAATACTTTTTTGTAAATAATATGAAAGAGCAGCAGATGATGCAATAAAAAATATATGATTCCATTTAAAAAAACATTAATGACCTTCATATGTCCTTGACACGCCCACCTAAAAAAAAAAGTACAATCAGTATGAGCCCCTTTTAAAGCCATTCAACCAAACACAGCCAAAACATTGTCTGCTACGCGTAATAATAAAAACGTAAATCAAGGTGGTAAAATGTGGTGACCCACCCTGTATATATGAATACTTCTATTTTTATCAATAATCTTATCTTTTTACTTTTTATTTTACAGATTCCAGTCACTTCTCTACTAACATCTTCCCATATTTATTCAATACAACCAAAAAGGTCGAATTTTTTTATCGTGTCTGGTGTGAACGCAGCACACAGTTTTTTTATCTTTTATTTTTCTGGACGGTCTACTTATCCATGTTACTAATCGTGTTCTATTGCTTGATTTTAATGTTAAGTCAGGAATTGGCAATCAAACACGGTTATATATTTTTATTAATAAATTAATATAATATAACAGTTCAAAAAAAAAAAAGAAATAAATTAACCGATAAATTAGAATTTATTAATCTTTAAATTTATTATAGCTTTTGGCGTTTCAAACGAAAAAAATTATTCTTCCTAATAAATTAATATTTCTTTTAAAGTCCTCAATAGCTATTCGAAAATCGCACATTTCCATTAGACGTCCTAGGTAAAAGGAACAAATTTAAGTGATCTATTAGGGTTGGAACAAAATCTGATAAAAAAAAAAAATAAAAGGAAAAATATAGAAAAAAAAGAACTAGGACGATCGCAGAACTATTAAAAAAAAAATATCAAACTAAACGTTTATTTTCGATCGAAGTCGTACTTATGGCCTATAACTGTTATCGTTCACGGCATTCATAGAATTTTTCCTAAATTGAATTTTAAATTTACTGTCATTTACATTTCTATTAGCTCGTTACTCATGCATTACTTTTTTATCGAAATACTAGCACCAACTAAACGATTGTGCAACGCCTTTGGCAATCTCTTTGATTGAATTTTCGCTGGAACAATGGATATCATCGAAAGCGAATCCGTCATTATTTGAACATGCCATTGTTTCACTAAAATCAGCCACCTTCTTCGAGGATCGTATTATTAAGAGAAGAATATTGTTTCGTTGAAAGATCAAAGGTTTAGAGATCGAAAGACAGATGTGAAAAGTATTATTACTTGATATAAAACATATTTAATTCGTCGTACTAAAATTTAGGCGATAATTGTAATTAATCTTCATAAAGGTAAAATGATCATATGACATAAATTGATTAAAAAAAAAGTCTCACCTCAGACAAATTCTCATGGTATAAAATATCGTTAATATTAATCATACTAAAATAATTGTATGTACGTTGTACAAATTACTGTAAATGATAGACTTATTGATATTCCTTACTATATACATATAATAATATTTTATCGGGGACAAAGTTTTTTCGTATTTTTCCAATAAGTGACTTTATTTTGGTAATAATTTTGTGATATATTATATCTGTTTTTTATTATAAATAATTTAATTTTTTAATGAGATTTAGTTCATTACTAAATAATAAAAGAACCTCAAGAGTTTTTCTCTATCCGTATAAGAGTTTATTTATGGTTGTTATATTTATCATTAAAGAATTGTCACGATTAAAATTATACTTATTCATGGAAAATGAAAAAAACATCGAAACAAATTTCGCCCTGTGTAGCAGCCAAAATTATGTCAAACAATCAATTTGCGGTATGCGACCACAAAGCTATAATGCGACATATGCGTCGTTGAACATTACGACATAAGCGTGCGTTATTGTATTATCAAAACGACGATGACAGAATGCCGGTGTGACAACAAGATCTATATATGTGCCATGTAAATGCGAGTTTATATTTTCAATAAAAAAGAAAGTGTCAGTAAGATTAAAAGTGGAAAGGAGAGAAAGGAAGAATAGTTATTTATACGATGCCTTATGTTGAAACCAGTGTATAATTTGCAAATAATTGTCTATTGTTTATTTAATGAATTATTACATATTTTCCTTTTAACGATATTTCGTATTATTTATAAAATTAACTATATAAATAACGAATAATGCATGTATATTTACCGATCGACGAAGTAAATAAAACGTAAATCGACATAGAAATGCTGGCCACTTCAAATAGATTATTTGAAAGGAGTAACATGTTATTTTGTTGATAAATGATCGTATGAATGGTTATGCTAATTATGATTCGACGGTAATAACCGTGCAATCCTCACAAAATTTGCAGAGATAATCGATCATTCCTCGTAACCACATCAAACTAAGTTTCAAACAAAATGAATTATTCTCTAATTTATTTTTGAAGTAAATTGAGCAGTTAGAAAATTATTGAAAATTTATAAAAATTTCGAATTCGATTATATCGAAATTATTTCAATCACAAATTCGATGAAATGTTTATTCATAGAATATGTGCATGCCTGAGCTTCGAGTTAAATAAATAGGTATAATATACATACATAAATATGTAGGTGTGTTCGTACTTGTATGTGTAGGTGCGTTTCACGAATAATATAGTTTCGCTTATCTCCTTCTACAGTTCCCATTTGGCTTCGTTACAAGATGCTTGTGTATGATCCCTATTAGCGACGCTTGCTGACTGAGACACCATCCTTTCTGCTTAATTTTTTATAGTTATTTATTTAATTATTTTTCGTATTTTCGAGATACAATTTATTTCATTAGAATTATTCTAACAATGATATTATTAAAAGAACAATTTTTATATCAATTTATTTGCCTCGCTTAAAATCATCTATAGAAGTAAGCCTATTATTAGTAATTAAAAGGAATAGAGTAATTGCAAGAATCGAATGAGGAATAATTAAACTAATGCTATTGAATATATTATAAAATTACGAAAAAATGCTTTCTAATATTACTTGGTAATAATACATTTTCGAGTTAATTGTTTAGTATTCCCGAAACTCTCTATGAATCTTCAATAACTCTTTACCCAGTTTGCATTGGTATTAATCATGACCATTTGAATTTGATTTCGTAAAATATTACGATTATTATTATAGAGCATTAAATTTTCTACAAAAATTTGTATTGCGCATTTTATAATAGTCATTTATTGTCGAGTTATAAAATTCATAAACAAAAATRAAATTTGTTTTAAAATAATCAAACTTAAATCTTCAATATCATTCAAATGGTGAGGTTCACAAAAAAAAATATAAGATACCTTTTTTGTAGAGCATTAAATTTTCTACAAAATTCGTCCAGAACATTTTTCTGTACAATCAATTAATGATGAGGTATGAATTTTATTCTATTGGACTGAGAAAAAAATAAAAAACTGCGATGCGGAGGATCTTCCTCTTAAAATTAAGAGCTCATATTTGGTGAGAATTTTTTTAAGGTGTCTAGCAACCTATTTTTCCATGGCACTTGTAAAAAAAAAAATGATTTTTTTGACTCACCCTAATATATATATCATATATCGTTCAATAAATTCAAATGTCCCAACGATTTAAAATCAATTAGGATAAGTTTCGATACTACGTAAAAATGTTTCATTTCTTAATTCTACAACTTTATTTTTATTCCAAATATACTTTTTTTTTAGATGCGAATCAAGACCTGATAAAGAAGAAAGAAAAAATAAAAAAAAAAATATATTCGTCGATTGAAATAACAATCGATTAACGAGAATTCTCTCGTTAGTTCAGAACGAGAGCTTTGGCATCGGAGTTTTCTAGTTGTCCAGTATTTCTTGCAGATGACTAGCGAATACATAGCATCGACTCCAAGGATTAATCGTTAGAGTTGTCAACTTGAAACTTTGTTTAATCCGGACAGTGCATTTGGACATTCTGAACATTCAACCGTATTCTATTTTCGCACTACTAATCATTAGAACGTCAATTACTGGAAATAGAACTTAATAAGAGAAACTCTAACTTCCTTTGATTCCTTATGAATCTCACAATCATTGTCTTTAACAGACATTTATAAATTTCAAGGATACTTGAAAGTATTACTAAAAAAAGAACAAGAAAAAAGGGAGAAATAATTCCTGGATTATACGAAATACAAATAAACTGACGTTTCATAATAATCTGGCTAGTATATCGTTGCATTACATTCTGTTAACGGAATATAACGCCACAAGTCATGCTATGTGGAAATAGTTTTTTTTTTTTTCATTTTTTTTTTATCAACACCAAGCAAGGTTCGAGAAATATCTAAAGTTTATTTTGTTTCGTTTAAACGCACGATACATGGACATAGTGAATATAAGATAAAATTAGAAGGATTGTATATATACTTACGATTATACAAAACATAGTTGTGTTATCATTTCTCTAGTATCAACAATGACTTGAAATATTATCATATGTTTTGTTTGTTTGGGAATATGTAAGAAAAAATATTTATCCTATGATTTTCACAACACGGTATCGTTACAGAAAAGAGGAAAAAAAGTGATAACATCTTATAATAAAAGTTAAATCGACGATAGAAAAAAAAATTTAGTGTATAATCGTAGGAAATAAGAAAGAAGATAGTTTGAGAGTATGTACAGAGAACGTGTGGAGTTGTGTTTAGTATGAAAATAAATCACACTTATAAAAGCGTTAGATTTAAGAGAGCGGAGAGTTTAGTTGGTGTTTTTCAGAGAAGCTAACCATCAAGCAAGCAAAGGTAGTACTTTGAAGATTTACCGGCTGCAATAAAGAACGTTGGGTAAGGTCGAACTCCGGAACAGCTTCGAGAGCTTACATCGCGATTTTTAGCTTGAAAGATTCGAAAAGGAGGTAGAAGCTACGGATATCTGATATCCACTTGTTATAACGTACAACCGATTGCAAAGATATCCCTGAGGTTAAGTTCTATTTTATCCTATTAAGGTAATGTGAATTTTGATTACATCCATTTTTCCATCTATCTATGTATACATATATGCATATGTACGTGAAACTGCGACGTTAAATTTCTATCGTTTGGAAAATATTGAAATATCAAAGAAAGTATTTTAGTTTCATCATTCTCTATACTAAACATAATTTTATATATATCATTACAGTAAATATTATTTTAATTATTTTAATATATCAGATTTATCTCAATTTTCAATTCTAAGCGTGAATATTTTTATGGAGAATTTTTTTTACTTTTCTTTTATAGACCTTCTTCTAATCGCAATATTTACTTGTTTTAATCCTAATTGATGAATTGAGAAATATTACCCATTATAATTTTTCATTTATTTTCATTTAGAATGCTAAACAGTTTAGATAAAAAAAATATCTCTCATTTTGTTTTCTCTTTCTCTCTCCCTCTCTCTCTCTCTTTTTCTCACTCTTATAAGGTAACAAAAATATTAAGCTACGAGAACGTTAGACGGAAGAAAATTGCACGGATGTTTTCTCCGTAGTTTTAGTGGCATTAAAAAAGAAGCTGAGTATTAAAGTAAGTATATAAAGAGCTTCTTTTCTTACTATTATAGTTTTTTATTCTTTCATGCACTTGTATCTAAGCAATTTAGAAAAGACGTGTACATGGAACCTACTACTGTCCGAAAGGGTTACGAAAGGGACTTGTTGACGTTTCACCGATAATGAAATTCCTTCGAGTAGAAAAACATGGATTGTAAATATCGTTAGTCGAAATAGGAAACGGAAGAAAGTAAAAGAAAGATAAAGAGAAACAAGGAGATGAACATGGAGAGAAAGAAGGAGAGAGAGAAAGAAAAATAATTAGAACGAAGAATCACCAGAGGCTTTCACGTACAAAAGATTTATCGGAAAAAGGTAAGGTAAAGTAGTGTTAATTTGTAAAAAGATACTACATGTAACAAGAGTAAATAAAAAATAAATTCCTAGCAACGATTGAAACAATTGTCTTTTTATCTTTTATTGCATTAATCAAGGTCATTCTTTTTTATTTTTATTTTCATTAATCTTCCTTTTTTCTCCTCGCTGAAATGATTTCGAAAACTTTGAACAATTTTCAGCCGACGACGACGAGCACGACGGATGTAATACACGAGTTGGCTCTCCGAAAGTATCACATCGTTCGTGGTTGATGCAACTTTAACGGCACGTTCCAAAAATTTTGGAAGCGAGAAACTTTTAAAAAGTTAATTACGTGTCCTTCTCTAAACTTTTGCTTTTTCACGACTGTCCTTCTCCCTTCCACGTGTTTCGTGAAAACATTTGCTCTTGAAAATCAATAAAATTAATAGATAAGGTATAAAAATATCGTAAGAGTAAATGTGGAAAGAAACGTCTAAATCGAGCAACGAGAAAAGTACATATAATGTAACTTTTTCAAAAAAAGTAAAAAAAGAAAGAAAGAAAAAAAAACTGTCGAGTCATACTTTTAATCGTATAGTTTGCATAATGCAAATTTACACAGGTTTTAAGTATGTAAAGCTATAAATGAAAAAAAAGCTTTAGCATTTAATGGAAAAAAGTCCGTGGAAACAAGATAAATGCTTAAAATATTTCTCTTTTACAAGGTAACAAAAATATTTTAAAAATTATTTATTAATTAAAGAATGGAAACTTTATTTACTTGTTATACTAATAATCGAAAGACGAAAAGAAAAAAAGAAAATGTGAAATTTTCGAGCGTATGATAACATGCGTGATATTTTATTTATTATTATTATTATTATTATTATTATTATTATTATTATTATTATTATTATTACGTAGAGAGACAATGTTATACGAGACAAGACGAAGATTACTTACTACCTTCGGCTTGAAAGATCATCCTGTCCCGAAAATCTCGTGGCGAAATGCGTCTCGTCTCTCCATTATCCCAAGACCTTCCTTCCATTCACCCGGATCACCTCGTTCGGCTTTAATTCGTCGTCTTAGACGTCTTGGATAGCAAAGGGGGCGGTTGACGATATCGATTCGAAAAGGAAGAAGATGGAGAAAACGAGAATGATGGGACGAAAAAGGCGTCAGTGTGCCGCATCACTATCTATGCTTATACGAACAGCCGGATATCGAACGGAATTTCCCTTCTTCGATCTTTATTAGCGTCGTTCGATCAACCATGCTTCTCGCGTCTTCTTTCAACGATGATCGTGCATATAAATTACATTAGATTGATTTTCGACCTATGTATTATACATACGTATTTGTAAACTATGATAATCGTTATTTGTTTTGCATATTACTTTTTTATCAATATGTTATATATATACATACATACATACATATTTACATAAATATTTATTTATATTTTGATTAATTCAAAAAATTCAACAATTGCTAATTCGAATATTATAGTATTTTAAACACGATAATCGAAAGAATACTAATAAATAAAGAGCATAAGGTGCTTCGCAAGATGATATTAGATGCAACGAATGCTAAGTAAGTTAAGAAAATTAATGTTTTTTATCAAAGAGTTATTTTAAAATAATCTTGTGTAAGTATTTATAATCAAATAAAAAGGAATCTAATGTAAGCAGGTCAAAAAAAAACTTGGAAAAAAAGGATAAAAGGAATAATGTAAATTGTAAAATGTTTTATAATTAAATATCACCGACTTCTCTTTCTCGAAAAAAAGACATTTTAATAATTTACATTCTTATGCGTTACTCGTCCTACAATTAGTATATAAGTTCAAATGCGTGATAACAATTACCAAAAACGTTATCTCACGTATTGCAGAAGTGATTTAAATTAGTATACAAAAACGCGTGTATTTCACATTTCGGATTTGTCCCGAAAGATAAGAGAATGTTATTAGAATAACATGCGTTCATGCGTGCACGATTGTGAAGTCACGCAAAGAGTAGGTAATAGCATTCGTTCATTCAAGCATATGTTTAGGCATCCCCGTCGTTAACCATCTGTCTCTCAAAGATACAACTAAACATTTTGTACATGTCAAAAGAAAATAAATCGTTTCAATTATATTTCGATCTCATTAAATATAAAAAGAATAAATATTCGTTAAATACTAATATAGAATTAGTTCGTTTTTACGTAAAAATTCGTTCCCATTTCATTTTTCTTATCTCTTTTAAATAACTTTTTGTTTCTCTACGATCTTTTATTATCCCATCTTTCTTTTTCCCCGTTTATTTGACTAAAAAGGTACGAATAGGTAAGGTGACGTTAGAGGATATTATGATTACATTTAATTAAAAATTGCACGCCTTAAGTTTAAAGCGTTTTGGACACCGCTAAGGTAGAAGTTTACTGTAAAAAGCTGAGCTTTATTAAATTCATAAAAATACCTTAGCTTATAAAAGACGTTTGATTGCGCAGCCCTCCCCGCCGTAGCATCGATTTTCACGATGGAGGGATAAGAAAATTTTATTACCGCATTGTCTAAACGTTGGAAGGGATTGTGCACGCATGCGTATTTCAGTGGAAATGTAACAGGAAAACATGCTACATGTAGATGGCTACGACGACGATGAAAACGACGAGGATGACAACGACAATGACAACAACGGCTACATCGACGTAGAAGATGACGACGACAACCATAATTACAAGACTAAAAGTGGAAGAAAGAACCAGGAAGTTTCTCTCTCTTTCTCTCTCTCTCTCTCTCATTCTTTTTAAGGTTCGTTTAGGTATTTGTAGCGCCGTTACTTCTTCTCCTTCTTACTCTTTTTAACTTACCCTTTCTCACTTCCACTTGTACTCTCTTTGTCCCTATCTCTCTCTCTTTCTCTTATCCGTACTGTTATACTATAGAAAAAAGGAAAGGAAAAAGAGTTGATAAAAGAGTGAGAGAGAAAGGTTTGGATTCCGCTACTTATTCCTACGTTCCAAGTTCACCAACGTGGCTGGTGGCTACGTCCAAACGAATAAAAGAGAGTAGATACGAGAAGAAAGGAAGAAGTGACGAGTTTGCGCCGGAACTTTCAGGAACGATTCAAGATTTTCCAGAACCCTTCATGTCATACTCTCTTAAATCACAAAACTCGGAAAGAATCGATCCTTTCTCTACTTGTATAAGTACTTTTCGATAAATTTAAACTATATATTTTATCTTCGAAATTTTATCGTCTAATTTTCTTTCCTTTAGAATATGAGCATACACGAATATCAATCATTATACGAGAAATCTAACAATTTTTCGAAAATCCCGCCTTATTTTATATTTCTGAAACTCTCTGACTTTTGTAATATAAAAAAACCGACAACTTCCTACGAGTCATAACGGGAAATCATTTTCCCTCAGTTCGCGACAGTACCTTTTCTGGGTCAAATATCCGGCGGGAGCTTTCCCGACTCTTTTCGTAGTTTCGTTGAGTAAAGGGAAAAATAGCGCTCGCGAGAGAGAGAGAAAGAGAGAGAGAGAGAGAGAGAAAGGAAATGAAGCGATATAAAAACAAAAGGAAGATAAGTAAAGTAAAGAAGAAAAAATAGAGGTGTGTGAAAGGGGGGGGGGGAAATGGAAAAAAGAGTAAATTTATATTGTTAATCAAAAACAAGATTATTATGTAGCGGCAAATGATAAATATATACGATTTTGGGGCGAAGCAATAACATTACGACGATACTGAGGAACATCCTCAACCTGACTCGTTGCTGTCCATACGTCTATCGTATTCTGTCTCTTTTCCTTTTAAAGAGCGAAGGTGCAAAGATAGAGAGAGAAATAAGGACAGAAAGAGGGAGAGAGAGAAAGTGAGGAGGGGATAGAGGATAGAAGAAAGAAGGAAAGAGAAAAGACGTATATAGTCGAACGGTCGTCGAGAGACTGAGAGCGCGCTGCGTTGCAATGGGTAGCCAAGTGGTGGGGGTAGCTGAGAAGCGTCGATGCTCGTGCGTAGTGGGGATAACGAAAAGAGTGGGGATTAGACAGTGCGCGCAGTAAACTCACTTGGCGGGGTGGACCGAACCGTCCGTCAGTCATCCGTGCTCCGTCGTAGGGATGAGATCGCGTCGTGTGACGCCGGTGCTGGTTCGTTCGGTATCCCTGCGACGACGACGACGACGGTGACACGGATATTCCCATCGTTTCGTCGACGCATTCACGTTTTTCGCTATATAGTAAACTCTTATGATCGGCCGAGTCTCTCGTTATTATTTCGCGTGTGTCACATTCTTCCTTTCCCTCTCCCTTTTCCTATTTCTCTCTTCCTTTCTCTCTCTATCTCTTTCTCTCTTTCTCTGTCTGTCTATCTGTTTCTTTCTTTCCCCATCTCTCTCCTTCTCACGCTCTTTCCCTTTCATATCTCTTTCTATCTGTCTGTTATCTCCCTTTTTTTCGTCTTCCGTGCCATTCTTCGAAGAAAATCTACCGGAGAAACGAAGAGTGTTCGAGTCTTCCACGAAGTACGAAGAAGAAGCCTTCTTCTCACAGCATCCGGTTGCTCCTTCGTTTTCTTTTGCTCCAACCTTGACGAGGACTTTTTTAGATTACAACTTGGATCTCGATTGATGCGGAAAGCGGCGTTGAGGTGTGAGTATACTTCTCGTATCTAGTGTCACGTGACCATGTTTGTTATCGAGATCTCTTTCTGTCCTTTTTCTATCTTTATACCGCCAAGTGATTACAACACTTATTTTCGTGTTCCTTCCTGTCGCTTCGTATTCGCGATATTTCTTTTTTTATACTAGATGGTATATTTATCATCGAAAATAATGATTATTCTTATTATTTATGATCATCTTTCTTTGTTTCTCTCTTTCTTTTTTGATGAACGATAGATCGATCTATCACTTCTCCTATGTATTTCGATAGTTATAATGTAAAGTTAAACCACCGTTCGATTGGCAATCGTTAAGCAATATAATTTTAGCAAATTTGGCGCCATATTTACACGTTCTAAATTCTAATCTTCAATATCTTCAATAATGATGATATATATTAATGATATTTTAAATAATACTCATTGACTAAGTTACCAACGATAAAGAATCAACATAACAGGATTATTGGGGAAAAAAGTAAACTTGTTAAAAGGTGAACGGTGAAAACGATCGGTGTTAATTTTATGTAACCAATATTATATATAGGTATGAATATCGCGTTATGCATACACGACAATTATAGAATAATAATAATAATAATAATAATAATAATAATAGTTATTATTATTATTATAACATTACATACTATCGTATCGAGGAATGCGGACATATTATCGAGAAGTAATGATTCTTTGTTCGTGCTAGAGAGACTTGGTCTGCTAAAGCGTCGATAATAAGTTGAAGTTCTTGTCCGATCGACACGGACGTTGCACTTTTGTGAGTGAGAGGGTATAAGAAAGAAAAAGAAAGAGAGAGAGAGAGAGAGAGAAAGAGAGAAAAGTGTTCGCGTCTTTTCCTAGAATGAACTTCAACATTAAAATCCTTTAATAGGATTTAGATTTAAATTTGTTCGACATATTTCCATTCATATGTTAGTCGCCTTCTCTTTATATTTCTTTTTAATGAATATATCAAACAACACACAGAGAGACTACAAAAAGTTCTCATAACTGCATGTAATATACATGAAAATCTTTCAATGGGATCTGTGAATACGCTTAAATTTTAATTCATACTTTTAATTTCTTTCTCGTTAAATTCATTTTTGTCTAAATAATCAAGCAAGAAAAAGTTATAAAACATTCTCGTATGTGTATACATATATAGGATGTTCAAAAATAATTCAGATTACAAACGTATACTACGATTTAAATCAAATAGATGTGAAAAAAGTACATATAAAATTATGAAAATAAATTATTGAAAAGATATGTTGTTTTTAATGATATATATGTATGTTTTATCGTGGCAATTATTAGAAATGTTTAAAAATATTTCTCTCTGTGAGAATGCCGATTTCCATTCGTCAAATTAGTGATTGTCAAACTTTTGTAAATATTTCAACTCTATATTGGAAATAATATTAAATTAATTATGAATACATTCTCAAAGTTTCTATCTTCTATTTCTATCGTATTTTTGTACGCACATGTTTGTTATATTATCGACGAAATATTACAAATTATGTTACGAATAATTTCCATATTTGTATCATTATAAAACGTGTTAATTCGTAAATTTTATTAATTCCCAATGAATTTATTGTGATTATCGATCATAGTTTATTTTGATTTTAACTTATAGTATATACGTCAGTCATTATTATTCCCTCAATGAAAGTACAAAAGCTATTGTAATACAACACATTTCGGAAATAGGTCGTTATATTCGTATAAATTCGTATAAATTCGTATGAAACATTACTTTCTATTAATAAACCGGTATTCAGGAACGAACACCAACAATCGATACTAACTTTTATTATCGACTTATAACGAATTCACGTTTATTAATAAAAACAAATGGAAATAGGAGGATATTTTTATTATGGTATGTATATTTTTTTTATTTTTCACGTTTGCGTACAAAATTTAAAGAAAATATCTACAAGGAGTAAAAAGGGAGTCAAAAATTTCCGGTTAGATCGTTGTGTATTATTTTTCTCACCAGTTCGATTCATGTTTTATATTAAGGTCACAAGAATGCAACGAATCTCTTCCGCTATTGGTCGCGTCGGTTACGCCATTCGCACGTTACTCGTTCGATACGTTTCTATCGATTACATCGAACACGATCGCTTCGTAATAAAAAAAAAATAAAATAGAGAAAAAAGAAAAAAATGATAAAATTAAAATTAAAATAAAAAAGGAAAAAAAAGAAATATGAAAAAATAAAAAAAAATGGTAAAATGCAAGGAGGGTCGTATAAAAAAATGTGTTCATATATATACACGTAGAAATCGAGTATACATACATATGTATTTTATGTATAGTGTATTATTCTTCATCGCAATATTGGTACGCGTAAATTGAAATAGGAATAGCGCGAAATTTAATTAACGGCTTGAATTCAACAATAAAAAAAAGGAAATAGAGAGAGAAAGAAATAAAAAATAGAAACGAAGACGTAGAATTTGCTTTTTCTCGTATTCTATAATTAACAATGAATAGAAATATATCGAGATACACATACTTTAAGAAACTTTATCCAAAGATCGACGAGTGGGTTGGGATGACTTCGCGAAAGAACGAGAAGATCAGATCTCTGGAGTATCTCGAAACGCCGATATCCGTCTTTTCAGTTCACAACTGCTCGACGTATCCGTGATGACGGTGGGTGCCCTTGTTTTACCCACGTGCAACTCGGGCTGCTCGAGAACTCAAGAGGCCTGGCTCGCTTTCTAGCCTATCCGCATTCCTAAGCGATTCTCTCCGAATCCTCCTACTATATATTATTTCGTCTTCGCGCATCTTTATTCTATGTTTAAATTTCATTTTTCAACCAGAAACAGATGTGGACAAAATTTCGCGCGTTTTGTATGATACCTATATTTAATAAAGTACGAAATTAGAAATCATTGAAGTATTTTTTATAATACATTTAAATTATTTCAAGATTATTGTAATTAATATATTTTGTTGTTCTCAAATTCTAAATTATAATATTTAAATAAGTATTTTTGTTTTAAATGTACGATATTTTAATTAGAAACTGTGTTTTACTTATTATATTCAATGATATTTTGTCAAATATATATTATACATATAAGATATATATACATAATATAAAAAATGGATTTGTATATATAACTTCTTCCATGCGATTTATAAACCCCGCAAATAATATTATTTTAGATTACGAAAGAAGTTCAAAAGTATAAATATAAGACTATCGAAGAACACGGCGATTGTTCCATAGTTATTCTACTTCTCGGTTCCTTTGTTTCATTAATTCATACAACAAAAGAGCATACCTGGGCAAGTCACAAGTAGTGGGCGGAATAAACAGAAACACAGTTACTGTGTGTAAATTAGTAGAGCATATTTTGTTCGCCATCTTTTTTTCGATGCAAATTTTCTTTTTTACCATTATTTTTATTGTTATTTTTTTTTTATTTTATGAAAAAATATACGGTTCAACAAATGTTGCTAAACTAACAATAAGCATAATTTAAGTTAAAAACTTTTTATTGTCTGTATCTTTTGATATGTGTGCTGAAAAGCATGAAATAATCTTACATAACAGAAAATAAAGAAGGGGGGAGACAAAAAATAAAAATCACTTTATTATTTTTCATCTCTCTCGGCCGAAAGTTGATAGATAAAAGAAAATTCTATCCTTAGAAAATACGTCATCATACGAAGGACACCGTCGATAACCATCGTTGTCACGACTTTTCCGAAGAATACGCTCGATTCTTTTACGCTACGCTAAAGCATACTTTTCTTTCTGCTCGGGTTCCTCGCGAAGCGAAGCGACGTTTGCTTTGTTAGCAGTTTGAAACTTCGTTTCGCAAGTTCGTTAAATGCATTCGCGTCCGCGCCCGTTTGTCAGGTGAATTAATGTCCACAGAATTCGTAGATTATACTTGGGATCGTAAAATATTTCAACGAGAATTGTTTTATTAATGGTCGAATTATTTGTTGCCCTTGACGATCTCTATTTTGAATGGAACGAATTCATTATTTTTAATGTAACAATAATAACAAAAAAGAAAAAGAAAAACAATTGAAATAGGAAAAATATTAATAAATATATTAAATTTAGAGAAAAAAAATTATGTGCCGTTTAAGAAGAAGATTTGTTAAAAGAAAATCGTAACTTTAGCCAATAGTAACTTTACTTTTTCTAAATTTTCTTCTGACAATTTTAATTTGATAGATGCACTTATAATAACATAATTAGATCTTCCAGTTGAAGCTTAAAAACGGCTAAATCAAAAACATTAGTGAATGAGTTGTTAACTTAAAAATTGTTATTCTATTAAATTCGATCGTTCGAGATAATTTAAAACGTCTTGGATCTTAAATATGAAAAAAACAGTCTTTCATTTGTTATTGAAAAAAGAAACCGTAATTTTTTTCAGAACAACCTAATATTTATACATATATTTATTTTATATTATTTATATTTATTTTACTTGCATTAATAAGTAGAATTTATATAATAGTTTATTGACATAATTTGTATTTTATATTTTATGTATTTTCATATATAATAAAACATTTCAAATATTATATTTTATTGATTAAACTTTGTTTAATCAATACTCTACCAATTTACACATAATTAAAATATTTATAATCCAACGTTTATAGAAAAATATTTCTAAATGCAAAAATTGTTAAACGAGTAAATGAATTTGTGGTCGTTTTACTCGTAGCTTTCTAACATAATCGACGTCGTTTTAATTTATTCTAATGTTCGTAGGAAATAAGAGAAATTTCAATATTTTCACAAGACTCTTACGGAAAAACTTTAATTTTATTCTAAAGTAACGATGCGAAATTAAAATACAAAAGTTGTGAACGAAATTTGATCTTTTTTTAATATTATTCAATTTATTTTGAGGCAAAACTAGATACCAAACGAATCGCGGAAACGAGTTTATTTCAAAAGTAGACCGAAGTATTTACATTTAAACGTATCGATATAAAATATACGTTTTCTTTTTATTTTGTTTTCATTTCGTTTCGCGTTAAAAAAGTATAATATTTTTGGTTTTGTTTTGTTTTGTTTTGTTTTGTTTTGTTAAATACCAACTTCTGTTCTATGTTAAGTAAACATTGATTTAAAAGTATTTAGAGGGGGGGTCCATTTTTGAATTTTCATCTCTAACAATATCGATCATATTTTACAGTGTTGAAAGATATCTGTTATCAGAATAGTTTATCTACTATATTGTAGAATACTCGTGGGATTAAGGATGTTTCTCTTAGCTCTGAATTATAGTCTCCTGCGACTATCGGAGAGCAATAGAAGGAATTTCCAAAGCAGTTACGAGCGTGTAAACATTTAACCTACTCGCTAATACTCGAAGAAATTGCTTCGTTCTACAGACAAATATTTTTCTCTCTCTCTCTCTCTTTCTTTTTCTCTCTCTTTATTTCTCTATTTCGCGTTTAAACTAATTTTATTTACTGCAAGAAAATTCGAATAAGGATTTGCTTAAATGGTATCATGTAGCGATGTTTCCATATATTTTAGCTTTCTCGTGGTATTTTATACAAATACTTTTAAAAATATAAAGAGTTAACTTTTTATTTTCTTTTTCTTTCTCGTTGTATTGTTCTTACTTAAATACTGTGATTAACAAATCCGCGAAAAGATTTGTTTGATTAAAACAACGCATTTGATTTTTATACCGTATATTTGTACAAAATAAAAATTGGAAAAAATTCAAAGTCGATTCTATTCTTTCGACTATCGACCGATGTCCTTGGACATAGAAATGGACCAGTAGGCACGTACTAACCAAGTATATAAACTTACGTGTACATACATATATATATATATTTGGTTCATCGTTCTGCGTTTCGTTGATAATGCATATAGTATTAAGTCGTTAATAGTTAACACAACTCTGCCTTGGCTCGTTGGAATATACGAAATGTATTTAAAGTCCTATCTTAACGAACAAGCCGAACAACGATGAGGCAGGCCGGTTTCTAACGTACCGTGTATTATATTCTCCTTCTCATTCTCCTTCTTCTTCTTTTTCTGTTTTGCTTTCTCATGCAGCACGAGAATGCGTCTGTTACGTTTGAACATCGACCATGACCCCGCTCCCCACTCCCAGTAGCTTCCTGTTACGAAAAAAGTCTTTACACCCGCTCGTTTTCTCTTCATCTCTTTTCCAACTTGTGTATTCATCTCGTCTACCTTTTTATTTTTCTTTCTCACTGTATTTCTTTTTTCTTTTTTCGTCATTTCCATCTCGAAGATTTAAAAACCGTATAGATAAGAGTGTAGATCATTTCCCTCTTTTTTTTGTTTTATGGGGGTTTATGGAGAACGACCTAGAAGAAGATGGTGCGGATGGTCTGTATCTTCCTATCTTTCCTTTAAATCGACACTTTTATTCTATTTTTGTTGTTTTTTTTTTTCTTTTTTTCTTTCCTAATAAATCTTTTTATCTTTTACGACGACGTATATACTACTACCTTATGACGAAAATATAGAACAACCATAGAGAATGAAAATTCATTGTTCGAAGTTTTTTTTTACGATCTTAGAAAAAGCTTTTCTTAATCTTTAATCTTAGATGATTGTAATAGGGAAGAAGATTTACCGATACTTTATTGTTGGTTAAAGTGAAGTAAAATGATTTTTTTTCGCTATTAGCAATCGATTTGTTTTTAACGAATCGTTGTACGTGACCAATAATATATATCTGTTTTCGTTTCGCGTCAGCATGGAAAAATTCACTCAGAGATTTAAGCTCCTACAAGGCATCACGGTCACGTATGTGCTCTATATAAACTAAATCCTTCGGGATGGAACAGAGTGACTCCACCCATGGGTACGGTAAAAATCCTATTAATCTTCTAAATTATTATTCTATCGTTTTCTGGCGCGTTGATAACTGATATTATTTTCATCTGGACTCTTTTCTTCTCGAAGTGTGAATTACGCTTCAGCGAGCTCGTTCGTTGTTCCATTCGATTAAAGTATCGTTTTCTTCTGACTTTTTTTCGTTTTAAATTATAAAGAATAGTTTTGGATTAAATCGAGGAATTATTAATTCTTATTAAGGAAAAAAAGGATCAAATAATATATCTATTTTATTATTATATTTCTATATATTATTTTTTTTTATATTTTTATCTATTTTTTAAAACGATTCTGTATATATGTATATACGTGTGTGTGTATGTTATATATTATATGTTAATTTAAACGAGAAAAATATCTCTTTAATAATATTTAAATTAAACGGCTTTTAAAAAGTATATTCCACTTTTGGATTTATTTTCATACAATTACAATGATTATTTTTTTGTAATCCTTCATATTTGATCGAAATATCTAAAAAATAAATCTTTAGAAAAATTGTTTGAAAATTGATCTCTTCCAATGATATTTATTTTCTCTAGAATATTTACATTTATCATCGTTTTTCTCTCAATCAGATTTTCTATTCATTACAAGTCATGCAGTAAAGCGATAGGTTTGCTTTAGAAATAGTTGCAATTACTGCTTACCGGCCGAATCTTTCGATCGATGAAGGTTAATCCCTTGGATATAACCTCAGGTTGTCGGTGAACGAAAACCGTCGTTTGCACAACCACCTGTTCTCGCGTGTAATCTGTTATCAGAATTAATTTCTATTTTTTTTTTTATTTCGAGACGCTAATTAATTTTTGACTCTTAAATCCGTTCATTCATTTTCACCTTCCTTTTTCTTTATCTTTTCTTTCTTGTTCGTTCGTTTGAAATATACGTTAATATTTTTCTTTTAGGTTGTACTCATATATGTTATATACGTAACGCGCATACCAATTTCTATAAAAATGTTGTCGGGATTTTTATTAACATGTAATGACATTTATTGCGGGTCACAGAACAATTATTCATAAACCCGGCGGGTGAAAATTAATGAAATATGAATAAATTTTATTTTTAGAAAACTCGCCAAATATATTTTGCCAAACTAACAGTCAGATTTTTATGAAATGTATAAAATAAATAACATATATGTTATATAATCAAAGATTAAAACAAATTGTGTTATAAATTTGACGCCTCTAAATGAAAGAGAATGTATTACTTATGTTAGTAAGTATTTTTAACTGTGTACCTTTTAATAGAAATAAAATTGTGGTCTTACAAACAAACAAAAAAGAAAAAAAATGTATAATATACTTTATTCAAACAAAACGTACAGGTCCTCCGCAAATGTTATTAATAAACGACCTACCTTTTTATACATAGGCCTGCGGTAAAGTTATTTATACCTTGCCTCACGCATAGAGTAAGTTAATCGATTCTGAAAATGAAATTAATTGACCAATACTCTGAATGAAAATAATACAAATCGAAGGCCATTTTATGTATAAAACACAATTTATAAATTTTCTTATTTATAATACTCATCCATTCATTTTCTCAAGAATGATTATCTCATTGGTCTTAGGTATAATATATGCATTACAACCAGAGTAGTATCATTTTGTATACTAAGATATTATTTACATAGGTTCTACATACGGTATACACGTGTAAACTCGAACATACGTTAAATCTACAAGGACTATACAAATGGAAAGACGCAAAGGGCCTTGGATTATTACCCTCTGAGAGAGGATCTCGGTCTCGTTCGTTTTCATTTGTGCGCTCACGTCGAAAGTCCATATTCGTTACGACGAGGCGTCGGCAAATGGAACTTTGAGAGAACGAAAGGAGGAAGAGAGAAAAGAGGAATATATAAAAAAAAAAATAAAAAAGCGAGAGGTTAGAAAAGAGAGATATATATATATATAGAGAGAGTTAGAGAAATAGATAGGGATAGTGATAGAGATGGAAAAAAGAGAATGAACACAGAATATGCAGGGTGACCCTTTTGTCCTGGAATTAAAAAGGGACTCGGAATTGGTGTGGACGCAGAAGCTGCAGTCGGTCATCCTCGCTTTTTCGGCTTTGGAAAAGGCTACTGAGAGGGAAACCCGTTCACTAGAGAAAGAGGATAAGTACGGGCTCGAATTTAATTCACTTCTCTGAGCGAACGACAGTGAGTTCTCTCTCTTTCTTTTTTCTCGTTTTATCTTTTATCTTCTTTTCTCTTCATCGCGACTTGAGAGAGTAGAGTTAGAAGGGAGAAGGTCAGGCCGCGAATGCAATTTTCTCCGAGGTACGAAGTAGGGTGTTCTTCCTCAACCCCTCTCCCTATCTATCTGCTGCCCCCTTCACTTCCCTTTCTCCCTTTTTCTCTTTCTGTTCCAAAGTTATCGAACGATCGACTCTCTTCTACGACGTGAGTCCTTTTTCCGGAAGCTGACTCGAACGAAGATCCGTTCAAACATGCCGATAATGCGAATAGTCGTTCTTGTCCTTCTTCTTTTTCTTCTTTTCTTTCTCTTTGTCTTTTTAACTCTTTTTCCTTTCTTTTTATTTCAAACCAAAGTTGCTTTCGACTAGCGCGAAAATTACGTAAAGCTTCAACGATTTTACCAAATAAGTATCCGAACTTCTGTGTGTGTATTTTTTTTCTCTTCTATTTACTCCTTTTTTCTGTATTTTTTTTTTTACAACATTTTCTTTTCCCGCAGATCTTCTTCTATTCTATCTTATTTTTTCCTTGATTTCGATATTATTGTTTCGTACCGGTGCCCTGATCGGTACTATGGTATTTATCTATCGCAAGAGGGTCTTAATAAAATGTGAATCGATTGTTATTGCTTTATTGAATGTTATTCCTTTATGGATTGTTGCTACGTTGTTGCTCGCTGCTGCGTTGTTTCTTGTAGAACGTTAGAGTTATGGCGAATAGTGATGATGCTGGTTTTCCGAGGGTTTTTATCACGGAGATAGAGAATAAGGAGAACGATCGCAGTGTATAAATAGTCCGGGAGCTAGCAACGTCGGGAAAATAATAATTGGGGATAAGCTAATTTTTTGATATGTCGTTCTTCTTGATCTTTCGGTTAGAACCTGCACTTCTTGGCTGGCCGTAGGTCTTGCGTTTACTAGTGCGCATCCTACCTGTACAGGTAATAATCCTAGATTTTAAAAGAATGTTGGAAAGCCTAATTTTCTATTTATTGACTTTAGATAGATTTATCAAACATAAATTTTTTATTGCCATGTACTTTTCTCATTGCTAAATATCTGTCATATGCGATTTTTTTTTTTAATAAAAAATTAAAAATATCTTGGTATTCATGTAATTTTAATATTATGTTATTTAAGTATACAGAAACCAAAAATTAATTTGCCAAGTGTTTATTCGCTTGTTAAACCTAGAATAAGAACGAGAAACTTATGAAAAGTATTGCAGTATGATGCTGTAGTTAGAGAGAGACAGTTCAGAGTGCAAGAGAGATGATAGACAGCCACGGTGGCGCAACTGGCAAGTTTACAAGATGATGTTCAGTCCCACACAAATCTTTTGTAGACGATAAACTATATTTGTTATTTTTTATAATATTCAATTTCTGTGAAACAGACCCTGCGATAAGCTTATGAAATAAAATATCATAAAATACTGAAAGGCAGCAAATATAAGGTATTGTTTACCTAAATATTAGGAAATTCCAAAGAGCCATAAATTCCCAAACTATCTCAATGATCAAAGGAACATAACAACTACAGCATCATACTGCAATACTTTTCATAAGTTTGTCGTTCTTATTCTAGGTTTAACAAGCGAATAAACACTTGGCAAATTAATTTTTGGTTTCTGTATACTTAAATAACATAATATTAAAATTACATGAATACCAAGATATTTTTAATTTTTTATTAAAAAAAAAAAATCGCATATGGCAGATATTTAGCAATGAGAAAAGTGCATGGCAATAAAAAATGTATGCTTGATATATTTATCTAAAGTCAATAAATAAAAAATTAGGCTTCTCAACATTCTTTTAAAATCTAGGATTATTACCTGTGCAGGTTGGATGCGCACTAGTAAACACAAGACCTACGGCCAGCCAAGAAGTGCAAGTTCTAACCGAAAGATCAAGAAGAACGACATATCAAAAAATTGGCTTATCTCCAATTCCCTCTCGAAAACGTTGCTAGCTCCCGGACTAAAAAGTATCCCCAAAATATAGAACAAATAAAGTTTCATTCCAGTACGCTGTAGCTGATTAGATTCTTTAGTGCTCAACAATATTAAATAAAATCATTTATACATACCTGAAATTAAAAACAGATTTATGTAATTATTGCTTATTAAATTATTTATTTAAAATTTGACGAACAAGCAAACTAATGAAGGAAGAAAAATTTTAAATAATGGTATTTATTTTATATTGATTATTAATAAATGAATTAATAACAATGAAAAATAACATTTTTTACTCAATGTGAAGTATATAACACATTTATAGTTCTACATTTATGAAGAAATAGTTCAAAAAAATTGTTATTCTACTTTAAAATAATGTGTAATCAATAAAAATTATTGAACTTTATTAACCTATTGACTGCCAACTACGAGATATCTCGTAGTGTGTGCTGCAATTTCAGATTAATTACAAATGGTTATTTACGTTAAGAATTATTAAAAAGGTTGAATAAAATATTTATATGGTGTAGAGAATATTAATTATCAATTATTGTAAATAACATTACAATATTATATCAGTAACTTAATATTATTATATTTTTAAAAATTTAAGGCAAGTCGCTCTAAATATGTCTGGCAGTCAATGGGTTAATCAATCAACTTTGCAATACTTGTTGTCATTTTATTAAATTACGGAAATTTAAGAAAAGTATAAAATGAATAACAACTCCAATAGTAAATAATAAAGTAATCTGTGAAAAAATTTATAGTTTTAACTTTTATGTACGTCACTAGGATCGAGTTGATCACCATGCCACCCAAATGGCAGAAATAAGTATTGGTATTTTGTTACTTTTTTGGTGACACTATGTATGACAAATTGCCTATAGCGATCGTTCTCCTTATTCTCTATCTCCGTGGTTTTTATAGTGAAAAATCGGTTTCCGAAATTCCTTCTCCAAGCGCATTGACCACTAGTAGAAGGGTCCATCACCATAATTCACCATCATAGTCCATCTATGGAAACAGCTTTTAGTAAAGATTGTAGTGGAAATTATGCATAAGGGAAATTTGTCTAAACCAGTAGTTCCCAAACTTTTTTGTCCTATTGCCCCCTTTCTTAACAAAATACTGCTTATCGCCCCCTTTCCCCTTGGAAATTTCTTGATGACCTTTTTCTTAAACTTTTTTTAATGCACACCCGCACCAAAGCCTAAATAGTAAGAGAATTTCTTTCTAATATTTTATTATTGTTGACACAGTATCGATATACCGGCATTGTTGTGTAGCGTAGTATAGCAGCGCGGATCAGCCTCCGCTGACATTTTTTCTTTTTTAGTAGTTCATTTCCCACACCCTCAAAGTTTACCTGTGGACTTTAGGATCATCGCCCACTTTAGGAACCACTGGTCTAGACTAAGAAATATCCTTTCTTCTTATGGTGTCGCATGTATTTACATAAGAATCCGAAACCCCTCGAAGTGCCCGACAATGCACCAAGGTTCCGTCGCACCGATTTTTCCTAATAATTTTTGAGTTTGTTTGATATTTTATGGCCTCTCAGAATATTCCTCCTAATCTTTAAGTGGAATTTTTACAGCTCGGTAATGTGCTGGAAAATATATATATACGCAACAATTATTTCTACTCGTATTTTTTCCCCTTTGTCAAAAATTTAACTATCTATTATAATTACCAGGTAACTTTATTAATCAAAGATATCTTATATGTTAAAAACTTTGTAAATGTCGGTAGGAAATAGTAGTAGTATGTAGGTGAACCTTTTTGGAACATAGTAGGGTTTGCCCGGTAAACAAACTGATTTTTTCTCAATAGTTTGAAATTTTGATAGATCAATGCGTGAAATGTAATTAAACTAGTATGACAACACGAACAATTATGTGAGTTGTTTAAAGATGTGTATCCAAATTTTTTTTTACTTTCGCTAATGTTGTTTGCTTTTTGTTTCTTTTTTTTATTAACTGGTGTTTTCTTATATTTTCTTCTATTTTTTTTTTCAAATATAATATTTAAGCTCTATACGTTTTATAATTTATATCGGAAAAGTACTCCCACGCGTTTCCGACCTAATTCCATTCCTTTTTCCTCGGCATTCGTTAGACTTAATCCATTGTACGGAACAGGATTTACATCTTTAGCGAGAGAACATGGGACTTTGGAGTGGGTATTGACTTACCGAAGTAGTATGTCCTAGTCCGTCCCTCTCTCTCTCTCTCTCTCTCTCTCTCTCTCTCTCTCTCTCAGTACTACTATATATGTACCTTCGTTGATACAACTTCGTAATTAAAGTAATCGAGAGAGGTTATTTCTGCGGAGCGAATATAAATGATCTCTCATAATAGAGAATACTCTACTCATGGAATGTAATATCTGCCGGGTAATTATTACATTACTCGTTTAACGAGTAGCCCTTTGATGCGAACAACATAACATGCGTGTTGTACTTGCTGCAATACATATGTCATCTTGAACAATATCATATTTTAAGTAAACTTTGCAATCTCCACGATTTTATATTAACTTCCCCCTCCCCTATATTTTGCATATCTTCGTTGAAATATTACTTTCGATCAATTTTTTGTCATTTTTATAAAAGAAAAAAATAAGAAATTACAATTAAAATTCGTCGTGCGAGATATTTAAAAAAAGTTTCTAGGTGATATTACGTTTTACATTTGTTGTTCTAAAAAAATAATAATTTTCTTATTAATTTCTACCGTACCATATAGAAGTATTAATATCTTTAATAGAAATGTGAGTTTCGAATTGTTGACTTAACGACTACTTGCTAAAGTACAATAGTACAACGTATAATTGACCAAACACTCACACACATTCATTAACACTAATAGAACTTTAGAATCTAATTTTATGAGATAAGGCGATGAAGTAGAGTTATACAATATTTGTATGTATTTATAGGACGATTATATGCTCGCGCTCTAATTTGTTATCTTATTCGTCGTCGTATATACGTCGTTGAACAATATTTTATTTATCACGTGATAACATAAATACTCATTGAAATATTCGCTATTCTGATAAGATTACGGGTCGAATTTTGATTCCACATTTTCAGAGTTAATAAGAGACTTTGAAAAATGTTTCGAGAAAAGATTTTGATGGGAGGGGGGGGGAATGATGTAATATAATTATTAACGTTAACAAAATTATTGTAAACGCTTGTGCTGTAATCGGCTTATCCGGTTCTTTCCGCAATTAACTTGCCTCGATATCGCATGGTATTTATCGAAGAATATACTCGGTGTTCCTAAAATACTTATTCAAATTTTATTATCGAATTGTTTTTTTTTATAATACACAGTATTTATAAAAGGATATTCTCTTAAGAGTGTAGCTTTGAAATTGCACAAAATCTATATTATTCTGGATATTTATTTTAAAATTAAATAATTAATCAATAATTCATCTAATATATTAACAATAACTTTTGTATATATCGATAAAAATTAATGTCGTATTTTGCTTTATCTATAAAATTCATAAATGAACAGACTAGTTAATCGTTAATCGGACGAGTCACCACAACGGTGGGTTTAACAAAGTGTCAACACGAGATAAAAGATAATCGCAAAAATTTTTGTTCGAAAAAGAATGATGATGAGGAGGAGGAAGATGAGGAAAAAGGGGAAGCATTACGATTATTTCCGTCTATTCTTCTTTATTGCAGATCGGCGTTGGTAGGTCGACAAAGTGATCGCCAAGTGGAACGAAGAGAAGGAAAAATATAGGAAGAGGCAAAGGAGGGTGTTCAGCTTCGAACAAAGTATCAAATAGAAGAAAAGGGGGAAAAGAAATTTATCTTTCTTTCTTTCTCTTTCTTATAATCATGACTGGCTTCAGAAAGGACGACAGATCTGTTGTTGTAGTAGCGTGATCTTAGGTCGATCTATCGATCAAGACAAAGACAATCGAAATCGACGTAATGTTAGCTGTTACGACGAGGTCGGAAGTGGTTGGTTACGATTCGAGAAGATAAATTGATCTTATCTCGCGAAATATACGTGCACTTATATATACATAAATACACGTACTCATATATAGAGGGATACGTCTTGCAAAATCTTGCAAAAAAAAAAAAAGATAAAATAGAAAGAAGAAGAATAAGAATAAGAAGAAATTTAGATATCAACTTTGGTATCTGGTGTTTTATCTGAGAAGAAAAAGAAGAAGGGATTTAAAYTGGTGCGTGCGTACGCGCGCGCGCGCGCGCTCATTCGCTCGTTCGTTCGTTTTGTCGTGCTGTTTCGCACGCGAAGTTAACGGGGGACCGAAGTCAAAGGCGGCCGACACTGTGGAGGGTACTTAACGAGCAAGGCGAGCCGCTGACGGCTCAGTCGTCGTCGGCGGACGGTTCGCGTAGGAGCAGGTGTTTTTTTTCCTCATTCTTCTCTAGATTAATTCCTCTCTTTCTCCCCTTTACTTTCTTATCTCATTGCTCTCTTCTCCTCCTCCTCGTAGTTTTCCTCCTAATTCTCTTTGATTGGTTTACTCCCCCCCTTCCGCTTCTTCTTTTTTTTCTTTAGTGGGATTTTTTCCTTATTGCATATATTATCTTCTTGTATTTCCTTGTTATTCATCTTCTTTATTATTATTATTATTATTCTTTTTCCTCCTCCTTCTCCCCGTATTCTTCTCTCTTGCCCCAATTGACATTCCGTATGCATCGTAATCGACACTGACACAAGGACTAACATCAGTCAACGTGGTTCATTCGTTGTGGCGACGGTGCACGGTCTTCGTGTTGTCGGTGGCAGTGGTGGGTGGTGGTGGTGTTGGTGGAGGAGGATATCGGTGGATAAAAGTGTTAAGGTGAAGTTGAAATCATTTTCGTCGTCGTCGTCGTCGTCGTCGTCCTCGTCATCATCATCATCATCATCATCATCATCATCATCATCATCATCATCATCATCATCATCATCATCATCATCATCATCATCATCATCATTNGATCATCATCATCATCATCATCATCATCATCATCATCATCATCATCATCATCATCATCATCATCATCATCATCATTATTATTATTATCATTGTCATCATCGTCATCGGTTACCGCGCTGGTCGTGGTGCTGATTATTTTATCGCTGCTACTGCTACTATAGCAAAAGTGTTTTATAGTGCTATTAGTGTTATATCGGTGGAGTGACAGCGACGAGCTATGATGTGTACTCGAAGGATTTTTGGACTTGCGTGTCTGGCTCTCCTGGTGACTCTACGAGACAGAGTCGGAGCTTATACCAATCAGTGGGCTGCTCACATCGAAGGGGGACCGGAAGTAGCTAGAAAGGTTGCTGAGGATCATGGCTTTCAATATCTTGCTGAGGTGAGTCTAATTTGATTAATTGTTTTTCCTCTTCTTCTACTTCTTCTTCTAATTATTATTATTGTTATTATTATACGTTATTTATCGTTGGTAACGGAAACGTTTAAAATAATACGTTTGCATTTTGAAACGCGTTACGATTTTGCATCTTTTTTTTGTTTTTTTTCCGTTGATATCGTGCCGATAATTACAGGAACTTCACGAAGTCGTTCGTGTATCTAGCAACTTCTTATTTCTGTGTTCATCCGTGACGTCTAATGACAGTAGTTAATATTTTCGATCATGAAAGACCATTTAAATTACATTTCTTCGAGCGTAAAATCAGTATCGAGCTACTATAATTTGGATATTATCACGAAACAATACTTTATCTGTATATACCTTTTTACGTTATTACAACGTGTTTAAATGATTTCAATTGAATTGATTGGTCGTTAGCAAGTTAGGTGAAAAAAAAATAAATGTGAGGTAAACAAAAAGTGACGAGAGAATGTAAGAGAAATGTAAGTAGTTGTTAAATGATTAGATTATTGCGATCTACGTGAAAGCATTCAAAGGTGAATCATGTTGTGATAGAGTTTGCGCTATAAGCTTGATGTTTAATTAATTGCAATTGCAAAGGTCGCCTTTTTTTCTGTTTTAATCTTTGTTCTTCAATGAGAATCTGTTATTAGGATCAATCTTGTTTCCAAGATTTTTTCTCTTTACCCTTTAAAAGGTAACTTATTTTCGAAAATTATTCGAATCTACTTCATGCTACGATCTTCGATAATCTCACAAAGAATGATAATAGCTGAAACGTTTTCTTTTTCTCTCTCTTTTTCTCTTACTCTCTCTTTATCATTTCTTAATCAATATGTATCTCGGAAAAACATTATCGATTTACGATCTCGAATTTGCCAATACAAAGGCAACGCGCCTCTTTCGCAAATCGAATCGTTCTCTGTATGCGGAACGGATTCTTCAAAGTTCGATTTCAGCGAGAAATATCACGTTCGGTAATCGTGTGGTTTTCGATCAAAGAGTCAGCAAGATAGAGAAGGATATATATATATATATATATATATATATATATATAGAGAGAGAGAGAGAGAGAGAGAAACTCTAGTTCACGAATCGAAGTTCCTTCACGCTACGTTCGCCTTTTACATCGTGACATGCAATATCGTTAGAAGTTTTTTCTAGTTTCATCTTTGAAATTTTATAAAAATGTATTTATTTTTTATTTTTTTTGAAACGTAATAAAAATTGTATCTACAAAATTGTTTTCTTTTTATGTTGTTTTTAGTATTCTGTTATATTTGATTTATCTTACTGATAATTCGTGTGATTGTCTAAATACGAACATTCGATTATGAAGATTACTTGTGTTCTAAATGTAACGAGTAATTTTGAATATTTAACTTTGTATGTTGTTATCATCGAAACGACGTAACTCATGTTTTTTTTTCTTCTTTCGTTTACTTCGCACTACATTTATCTATTGTACGTTTATAAATGCGAAGTTAAGTTGTTCGCGGGTAATCACCATATGTAGTTGATTTTCGAGATAAGTGATGTTCAAGGAAAATGTTTTTTTTTTTTTATTTTTTTCCATTGCAATTTTATTATTCGTGTCTTTTTTTCCTGTTTCCGCGATATAACAATTTACCTGTACGTATACCTTGTATTTTTTTTTTATTTTTTTTTTATTTTTCTTACATATCTACATGATAATCTTAATTACCTTTTTAATTTTATCGTAAAAGAAAAAAAAAGAGCTATTAGTTTTGTTATATTCATAGACTTACATTAGTATTAATCGTCTATTTTTTTGTAAGGACGTTTTCTTTAAAATAGTTTTGAAAAATTGTATGATAAGAACCACAAAGGTAGTTTTGACGATAAAACTCGTCCCTGCTTTTTCGTCGAGATAATAAAATATATGGTAGCTTATCTACCGAAACGAAGAGAGTAGTAGTCTTTTTCGAAGTAGTTGGCTTGGGCCGGCACAAATCTCATTCACCTGTTCGTTGACCGTGAAGGACATTGTTCCACCCACACATTCAACGATGAAGACGGAAATTAACCTTCGAAGCCAATCTCCTTTCCTTGCTTCATCATGGCAGTAACTCGAACTCCATAGAATCTACGAAGGAAAACTTTTCTTTTGTTTCTTATCCATAAAAAAAATATCAAATTAGGTTAATCATTATTGAAGATCGGGGAAAAACAAAATTTTATTAGAAGTTTTTTTTTTTAAACATGACGAAAACGAATCAATTCGAGAACGTCGAGTGTTATAAAAGTATTTATTATTATGTACGATAACGTCACGTGATCCTAAATTTTTCAATGTTTTTTGCAGTTAAAGTTAAGAGTTATGTCACGACAAATTGCATTTTCCTTGAGTATCAAGCGCAAAAGTCATTTCCGTCGACTGTTACCTGCTCGTAATTACGTGATTCTTCGTTGGATTATCAAGGAAAAAATATAATAATAAGTGCAATTAAAGTGACAGATAATAATGCATTAACGCACGTCTGCGTATATACACTATGTGTGAATGTTCTTGGTCTGTATTTATGTGGATGTAAGTAATGATGATTCGTCGAGTATTTCTCCAACTAGAAATCTATTGAGTAAGAGTTGATGATCATGAAATTGACTTTAGTCTTGTATACACCTATATATAATAATAATTTTTTTTAACGTAAAATACATAACTTAAAAATTAATGATGCTCGAACAAGTACGGTAAAAAATTTTGTTGCATATAAATAATCATCAGTAAAGGTATTATAATCGATTATTATGTATAATTAATTCACTTGTGACATTATCAACGTATATAATTTACCATTTTTGATGTACGATTTGATATTGTTTTATATTTTTTCTTTTAATAATTACTAATTGATTATTGGAGTAAGAAAACATACATAGTTTGCACAATTGTGCAACTGATAAGATTTGCACTATTGTGAGCGTGTTATTACGAAAAACATCTTGAAATATTTTCCCTTTTTCTTCCCGGTATCTTCGAGAGACAATAATTGCGATAAATCGTATGAATCTGGTTATTCCCGCGTTTATCTTTGATAAGAACACATATTTAACTTCATTTGGAAGAAATGTTATTGCATATTTATTTGAAACTTTCCCTTTTTGATATTCATAGGAATGATCGAATAAATATTAACAATTATATTTTTCGTATTCGAACTAGCTTAAAACATTGGCTTAATCAATCAATCAATTAATAATATTAATATTTAATAAAAATCATCATTAAAAATGAATGATGATTGATCTCGAAATGTGTAATTTCTTTCGTTATAATTATTTTCCATACGAATCGAATAATTAATTTATTCAAACGTATTGACAATAATAATATCATATTTAATTTATGTTAACAATACAATGGACATTAATAAAGTTGCGCATTGTTAAAATGATGCTGTTAACGTAATTACTCTATGAACGAAAATATGGCGAAACGTTGCGTAATGAAAGATCGTCGAATGAACTTATGAATTTGTTATATTTGCCATCTTTACGCGTGTAACTAAAGTTATATCGTGTAATGTTCAACACAAAAATTATTAACTAATATTTATGTTATGTAATTAATTTTTTTTCAATTACCTAATTAATATTTACATATATACGTAATAATTACTAAATTTTATACTCATGTTAATATGAGTTATTGTTCGTCAAAGAAATTTTTCATAAGAAAAATCAACTTTGGGAAAAGTATATTTTTTGTTAGTACTTTCGTACATTATTATCAATGCTTTTTATCGAGCAATAGTAAGTAAATTCGAAAAATATTCTAATTTTTACATCCAAAATAAAATGGAAATATAATAACTGACTGAGCATAGACGATGTACTCGTTTTTTTTTTGTCTATTTCTTTTTGTCTCTCTTTTTTTTGTACGAATTTTATTATATTATAAAAGCAGTTAATAAACTAGTCTCAAGTTGATGTAGAAGAGATCGACGATAATATTCTAATAACGAGGGTGAAAGATTATCTTATTGACGCAAATCTCAATGTTCGCATCATCGAGCGTCTAGCTGATCGATTAAAAACCTAATGCCTTTGACCTATTTACCGAATCCAAAGATCATCGAAGTTGCAATATCGTATGGAAATGTCGATTTGTGCATAGTAGTCATGGATAACGAAGATGTATTTCTACTTATGTGTCATATTCTCCGAAACATCGTTCATCGTCAAATGTTTTTACAGTTGATTCATGTTGAAAATGAATTCTGAGAAAAATTGGTGTTATTTAAAAAGGTATATGAAAAAAAGAAGCAAAAAAGAAATAGAGTTAATAAAATGAATAATTTCAATTATGAGTCATTCATTTACGACGAATAAAAGTTACATCCGCTACGAATGCATTGTTAACAATTGGATATATACATAAAGTGACACCAATTTTTTATTAATGATTATCAAGCACGTTAGTATGACGATGAAAAATTTAATGTGTTCTTTATCTTTAGTATTTACGTTAGGAAATAATAAAGGAATTAAAATATAGAACGAAAGATCTTACACCTGGCCTAATCGTCGAACGATGCGTCGTCATTAGATCCCACAAATTTACAGATGACAGAAAAATTCTCAAAGATTTACCGATTCTTCTACAAAGAGAAAATTTTTCTTGCAAAACCAAGAGTAGTCTAACGGGTAAATTGCATTAAATGGTAAATGTTTCGTCAATAGAAGAGTATACTCTCAAATTTTCTATGAATCTCTCTTCTCTGTAACTTATAGAATTTCGTTAAAGTTTCGACGTAAAAAAATCTGAAGAAGATAAAGCCTGTCGTTTAAATATTTTATGTTAACGTATTCCAACCTTTAATAAAAAATTCCATACCGAAGGTTCATTCTTCGTTAAATTATGCATAAGGTTATCCGTGACATTATTTAGTAATATCACAATCATTGTATTTCCTTTTCGTATTATAAAGATGGTTGAAAAATGATTTGGAGAATAATCTATACTAACAAAAAAATATAGATTACTATAGTTGTTGGTAGAACATAAAAATCTCGGTAGAAGATAAAGAAACTAATTCTAAGTCGTACATATAGAGAGCATGTGTGTAAACATGAGGATGTTAAACGTTTCGCGGTTGCCATAATCGATGGCTGTATGCATTCGTGCTTTAAAGCTAGCTACTCGTAGATTTCACTCGTAAAAGCACGTTAGAAGAAACAGGCTCGTTAAACGCGAACCGTGCTAGTAGTATCCGTTCGCTGTATTACACGTACATATATTCATTTGTCAGCTTCCAGTAAACGTTTATTTCCGTTATCAATTTGTACGCATTATTGCGACTTAAAAAAAAGATTTACGATGTTTACAATATGCCACGAAATTGAAATTAGAACAAATTCGCGACGTTTATGCGACGGTTTTCTTGTTTTCTCTTTTTCAAACTTAACGTATTCATAATTTTTTGAATTTTTGCGAGAAAAAACTTTATAAACTGTTCAAATACTAAGTAAATTTATTTACGTCATGCGTACGTTTGATACCTACGCCAATGGTTTTCTTTTAGTTAGTTTTTAAGTAGCTATTTTGAGAATAGAATAAATAAGTTTTTAATCATATTAAGAGAAAAATACATGGTTTTAGAAAAGGTAAAAACGACCTTCTTATAAGTGTAAATAGATATTCTACGATAAGTGAAGATGTTTTTTTATTTAGGTGAAAGTGTAAGAAATATAATCCTCTATTGCTCTGAAGAAGGAAGAGAGTATATGAGTGTTGTGTGTGTGTGCCTTAGTGTGTATAGTTAGTGTATAAATAAATAATCGATAGTACAAATAAACAAAGATACAACGACGTGAATATCGAATAGAAAAGTTCGATATAAAATGAATTAAATTAATTGTATAGGAACTGATTCTCTCTGGATAGATTTGAAAAAGCCAGCCTTATGGTTAATTTTGTTTATTTTAATTTTCAAACGAAATACAAAATTTCTTTTCTATCCTTCTGTTGTACTATTTTTCTTTTTTAGAGTTAGGAATTTTGGATGCAGATAGAGAGAGAGAGAGAGAGAGAGAAAGAGAGAAAAAGAGAGAGAGAGAGAGAGAAAGAGAGAGAAAGAGAGAAAAAGAGAGAGAGAGAAAGAGAAAAAGAGAGAGAGGGGAATTTTGTATGCAACAGCGACTTCACTTTATTATTCAGCAAATGTAATCGAATAAACCTGGGCTAGAACGAGAATTGATTGACTTCAGATCGAATTGCTAGCAGCTTTATTTAACTCACACACGAGCTGGCCCATTTTGAAAAGTTGATAGTAGTGATTGGATTGGGAATGAAAGAGAGAGAGAGAGAGGCCAGAGTATAGGTAATAAATTAAAAGCAACTCACTTTATTCTAGTCTAAAACGAGTGTATACTTCGACAAGTTTCCATTCGATCTCGTAGTGGTATTCTACGATCATACACGTACTGAATAATTTTCCGAACGAAATTCCGACTAAACGTGCGTTATGCTATTGATATCGATTTATTATTGTACGAGCTGGAAAAGGGGTTTTGTTTAATTTGAAGAAAAATTTGCCAACGTAACGTTTTTCTTTGTTTTTTTTTTATTGTGTAAAAAAAATATTGAACACTTTTATAACGTAATTGGACGTTTGGTATTGTACGAATTAAATTTTATTAACGAAATATCTATAATATACGTTTTTTCTTTTTATTTAAACTGAAAAATTTTTAATTATACCTGATACATCAAACAAAGAGATATCAAATATCGATGAGAAACATTTGAAGTTATTTGCAAATACTTTTAAAGAAGGTATTGAAAATAATGTAAAATTGACCACGCAAAATTCTACGAAAGTAATGCATGAAAGTATTCAAAGTAAATATATGTATAATAATTTTTCAAACTTCATTTTTTTCATTAAAAATTGATTTTTGCGAGCAATAAATCACTCGCTATTAGAGTCAGATCAGTATAAATTTTAATTAATAATACTTTTTATTGAACAAATTTTGGGAAGGAATACAGATTATAATTCGACTATAAAGATTATTAGAGGAAACTTGTAAAGTCGCGTGCTTTTCTGTGCAACGTATCGTCAAAATCATCGTCATCGTCATAGTCATCGTCATAGTCATAGTCATAGTCATCGTCATCATTGTCGTCGTCGTTGTCGTTCTAAAGCGTGATGAAGGGGTTGCCTCGATATACCATGCACTCGAGTAGAAGTGCAGTTCGAACGATCCATGCTTTCGTGCAAAGCGTTACACAAAAGAGTATCGTCTACCACCCCTCCCCCTACACCCCCCACCACTAACTCCTATCCAAAGCTACCCCATTCGTATATTTGTAAGTCGCTCCACCCTTACCACTTTTAAAGAGAGAAAGAGAAAGAGAGAGAAAACGCGGTGCGTTAAGTGAACACTCGAGTTGGAACTAAACGCACCCTTTTGTCTTTTACGGTTTCTTAGGTGCCCTCGAGAGATCAAGCGATCGAGCTGGAACAGACTGAAACTCAAAGTACGTTTCTCTGCCTCTTCGCCGACCAAGAGATTTTCTCCCTTCTTTTCCTCTGCCCCCCCACCCCGCTCCTTCTTTCCACTCTCCTCCTTTGCTCTTCTCTTCCATAATACCCATACTCAACGTTTCCTTCCATCCTCTTTTTCGAACAGCCAACTAGTATTCAAGACTTTCTACTTCTCCCCCTTCCCTTTTTAACTTCTGATCAAGAAAAGTAGCTTTTTAAAAGTTTAACATATGTATATAAGTATTTACGTACATATGTATCTAGATATATAAATATTATATGTGACTTTTACAATTATTTATTAAAATGAAAAATGATTCACTGATGTGAAATTAATATGAATCGTTCGAAAAATATTATATTATTGTATATTATTTGTTGGTATTTATCGATTATTGTAATTTGAAATAATTATTTTGGATTTGGAATGTTTTTAAAAAATAAATAAAATATATATCTATATCTATTTATTATGGAAGTGACAAGTTTCGTGCGAGATTTTCCGGGTTGTCGAGGTTTATACGTGTCAATGAACGAAACAGAAAAACATAGAGAGAAGGGAGGGGGAGAAAGGGAAAGAATAAATTGACAGAGATGGAAAGAAAGGAAGAGAGGAAATGTACAGACGTAAATACGGTAGCGCTGTTAGGTTTGAACGTGCATATTCATAGCACTTCTTGTGGATTGTAACATCGTGAACGTCGAGAGCTGGAGTTCACGTTGTATTTTAACTACCGTAGAAATACCTGAGCATCTCTACTATTCCAGGTAGAGAAAAGTGTTCTCGACCATTCCTATTCTTTTCTTCGTTCGAGAACCGACCATCGTCGTATCTTTCGGAAATGTCTACCTAAATACCTACACCTTTATTTTTCTACCTGTATTTACTCATTCAATACGTAGAAATCTTTCGACGCAACAGCGAGAGTTGCTTTTATTATACGGTCACCCTTCTCGTTTTGTCCATCTTCTGTATTTTCCTCTCTTCTTTTTTCCTCTTTTTTTTTCTTCTACTTATTTCTTTTCCTTTTTCTTTTCTTTTCCTTTTTCTTTTCTTTTCCTTTTTTGTTGAGGGGGAGATTTTCTATTCTTTCCCATTCTTCTTCCTTTACAGTGATCCCATAACGGATTTTTCTCCATGCTTGAAATATTATGTATCTCAATAAATAATAAAGATAAAAAAAGAAAATATCATGGAAAAGAATTTGTAATAAAATTTATCAATAAAAATTCGTATGATTAAATAAATAAATAAATAAATAAATAAATAGAAAAGCAATATTGTATAAGAGAAGTAACCAAACATTTATTGAGGGTGTTTAATTGATAATATCAGTTGAGATTTTGTGTGTGTGTGTATTTTTCTGTATATCTCTCATCAGATTTGATGCGCCACGTTGAAACGTGAATCAACGCGAGACGTGAGCTGAATAATCTATCGTAGCAAGTTCACTGTTTCTCGACCCGAATTAACATATATATTTTATGTACGTTTACCTTATTCCTTCTTAGAACATATGACTTTGAACCAAGCATCAAAATGATAAACGCTATCGCGTTACAAGTTCGTCAACCTATCGTAATAAAAAAAAAAGTTCATCGAAGTTCGTTTATCTCGATTTATATTAAAAAATATTTCAATTAAATAAGTATAATATCCAACGGATTGAAATTAATTTCATTTTGAATATTACAAACAAATCTGAGCAAATTTTATAAATAATACATAAACGATTTATAACATATCGAATAAAATTCTATAAAAAAGCGTGTAACATTAGCAAAATGTTTTTTTTATGCGCATACACTAGCCCATGAAGTTTAAAATTAAAACGAATAAAGTACTCTAAATTGTAAATGATCTTAAGTAGGTCTGATGCAAAGTAAAAAAAAATGTAAACATATTTTTACGACATGATTCGATAAAAGCCGCACCCTGTATGTGCGTTTTACGTAGGTAGTTATAGTTGTTAAAGGTTGGTGTTAACATTATCTCATCGATCGTTGCTATAAAAAAAAGAGGAAAATTTTGCGGACGTCAGTGTCTACGTTTTCTTCCTGCTATGACTCACAGATCATTGCACGAAGTGGTTTTTGCCTACGCCATCAACCCGTTGTCTGACAAAGTAAGAATTTAGATAAAATATACTGCATAAATACACATAGGAACTTTCGTTAATCGTTCAGAAAAAAATACACAAGTATAGAATAATATTTTAATTGATGATTCATAAATTAAACAACAAAAAAAGTAAAATAAAACATTGTCATTCTTTTAATCATATTAAACAAAACTGAAATGCAAACAACTCTCAAAATTATGATCGTCCTTGTAGATATTAATGAAAAGAAACACTATCGTGCTCCAGATTTTGAGTACCACTTTAAACTATCGTTTGAAACGTGATGCAACAAGACGAGGATTGGAAGAGCAAACAGACTTTTATCTTATCGGGAATATTCAAATGCATAGTTTAAAACGTAAAATCGATTTCACAAAAAATAAGGCAACATTTTCTTCTCCAGAACCCGGAAAGAAGAATAAAAAAGTTTTCGAGATATTTATTTGAGTTAATTTTTAACTTTTTCTTTGTTATTTTTTTTTTTAATTTACTTTTTATTATTTTGCGAAGTACGATGCAATTGAGACTTAGATAATTGATCATATCTTCTCCTTTTGTATCAAATAAAATGATAAAAAACAAATGTATGAGATTTTCGAATCACGTTTGGTACTCGTGGAATTAACATGTTGAGAAAGAAACAAGAGCTTTAGTTTACCGTTGTCTCCCATTGGAAACAATAACCCGTAATCGTACCCAATAATAGAATCATATTTTCGGAGATAACAATGTTCGTGATGCAATTTGTTTGGAAATATAAAAATTTCCTGAATAATATTTGATTAAAGCTGTCGTGGATAACGATCACGATGATGATGATATTGGAAATAAGAAGGAAACATTTATAATTTTAAAAATATTATAAAAGCATGCTGTTGTAAAAAATGATCGTTTGTGTTAAAATATAAAGTAAATTTCTTTGACTTATCGAGAACCATACTTTTTTTTTTTAATTTAAAGTTAACCTCTCGTATTAATGAAACGAATATCACAATTATGGTTCATTCGGATAGAAAAATTCTTGCCATGGAAAATTAATCATTCATACTCAATATAATTAAAATAGGCGTCGTTTGTTTCCCCTTCTCGATTAATCACAGTTCAATTAGCCATATATTTCAGTTTGTCCTTTATAAACCGAAAATAACGTAATGAAATATAACGTCATAAATGCCAAGAGAAAACGAATGCGGCCGGGTGCATATAATTTAATTGATATACACATAGATAGATATACGTATATTTCTATGTACATATAATGCATACACATATAAATACATAAATACGTAGTATTTTTAAACGACGCTCAATATTCAGAAGCATACATTAACGCTCATAATAAATAAACAGCAATCCCTTCAGGGCATACAATACATAGGGCATCATATAAAGTGACAATCAATTGGAAATTGTTCCTTTTTATTAATGCTATTCGCAAATTTAGTCTCGTATCGTAATATTTTTCAATCAGATTTTTAGCACGATCGTATATATGGAACAGCACCTAATGTTAAATATCGTAATATCTCAACAAGTAAGTAACATATGATATAGTTAATCATGCAAAATATTTCTTTCCTTATAAAAGATAATCGTACTAATATTTCAACTCTCGTTGAAAGTTCTCCAATTTATAAACGAGCAAGTTAATTAACATATTCAATGGAAAAAAGTCTGATAATATTGATTTCCTATTTGTTTCTTTTTTAAATAATTAATTATCTGTTTAATTAAATCTTCTACATTTCAATAAATATTTTATTATTCTTGTATTACGAATGGGTGAAATCCGTCCGGAGAAACAAAAGACCAAAATCATATGGCGTTGAGACATCAGAGTAGTGGTAAGTAAATGCAACCACTTTGGTAGTAATAAATAAGTAACTCGAACCCGGTAAGAGGGAGAGTGAAAAAAAATCTCACTTTGGAAAAGTTTCATAATTTAAAAATATGTTTCTACGCATATCAATTTGAAAATATTATATTGCAAGAAAATAGTGATTATTTTAAATTGACAATGACGCTACAAATACTACTTCAATTATTCACTATTCCATATAAATAACATATTGATGATTAATTTATTCTATTTTTTTGTATATTTCATTACTATTCATTTGATTTCATTAATGTCGTCTTCTCGTCAAATTTAAGTGTCCACATGGCCACAGAATGTTCCTTTTAGTTTCTCTTGAGGATGATTCAACCCTCCCCAGGGTAGTTTTTAACTCTCAAAACACGACATTGAAATGTGACGAAACGTTAAAGAAAATCTGCGGGAGAACCTAGTGTCTGGAACGATTCTTTGGTTACAGTCTTTAACTCGTTGATGAGTGCAACGAGGACAACGAACAGAATCTCTCATGAAAAAGAAGAGTGTGTGTAAGATAGAGAGAGAAAAAGAAACAGAAAGAGAACACGATTGGGAGAAAAAGGGGAAGGGGGAGCGTATAAGAGTAGAAAAGAAAAGGAAAGAAAAAGAGAGAGGTCGATCGCCGAGGAGAAGAGTAGTTTGACCGGTCGGAATTGTCTACTCTTTTCTACTCTCTGGTAGCACGTATAAAGTGACTTTCAGGTGTTCATCCTGGAATAGATCGAACTCTTCTTCGATTTGACGACATAACGTTCGAAAAAAAGGAAGGAAAAAGATATCGTATCTTACCTTAGTTGATTTTTCCTTTAACACCGAATTACTTTTCAGACTACCAGATATCATCCTCGTATTATCAAGTTTCTTTCAGATTGTCTTTGAAAAATACGATTGATAAAGTTTTCTATTTTTACTATTAAGAGTATAAAAATATATATATCGTAGAATATTTGTATAAATTTTTTTTAATCAATTGTGCTGTAAAACATAGAAAAAAAAACCTCATTTTTAGATAAAGTAAAAGAAAATATTATAATGATAAGAGTTATCGATAAGTTTTTTTTTTCAATGATTTTTATCAGCGTTTCATATCCATGTGAGAGTCGTTACCAATAAGTCGTCGTATCCCTTCACTCGTACGAATGAGGTCAAGTACGTAACCACGGCCTCAGATTTATTAAATATATATATATATATATATATATATATATATATATATCTTGATCATTAATATGTATGCTACTAGGGTATTAAAATATCTTACAATATTTTGATGAATTTATAATCGATGATTTATTATTGGGAGATTGTGGGGGGGGGAAATTCGTAGAAGACTGAATAATTTTTGAAAAAGACAGAAGGAATTTATTAAAAGATAAAAAATCATTGATATTTTTCAATTATTATTTCTGTGTCAATTTTCTTCTTATCTATTATATTTCATAGCAAATCTTCAATTAGCCATTTGAGCTCGAATGCTCGGCGGCTTCGTATGTCTAACCTTGCACTTGAGTTTCTCCCATATGCCATTCGCTACGCATCAATTGTAGAGAGCTTAACTTCACGAAGTATGAAGAAGACGTGCGTCACGGGAGTGCAATTACTTGTTTCCGGCGCGCATTCGCTGATTCTACTGTCTCTCTTTCTCCCTCTCTCTCTCTCTCTCTCTTTCTATTTCTCTTCACTTACTTGTATACGACCGTGAACTACACGCAACAAATTCGATTCAACTCGATTTAATTCAATTCCCTCGATGAACGCGACTTCAGTGGCGCGAAACAAAACAGAACGGTGGGCCCGAAACGACTCCTCGAAAGTCGTGTCCAGCAAGTCAAGTAAGAAGAAAAAGAAGAAGAAGAAGAAAAAGAAGAAGAAGAAGAAGAAGAAGAAGAAACAAAAATAATCGAAAAAAGAAGAAGTAGCTGAGAAAGGAGTGAGAAGAGTCAGGATCTGTCTCACATCAACGATTAACTTAACAAGAGAGAGAGAGAGAGACAGAGACAGAGATAGAGAGACAGAGACAGAGGTAGAGAGAGTAATCAGTCTCATTGATCCAACTCCTTGGTACATTGACTCGATGCACTTTCGTCTATACACGGTGTTCTATCTTAAAATTGTCTGAAAATCTGTGTTAGTATTTTATGATATAGCTAAAATTACTTTGGTGAAAGTTTCTTGGTATTATCGGAAAGACTTAAGAACAGTTACATTTTTGCTTCATCGTACGATCGATACTTTAAACTTCATCTTTTAGTATTTCTCATGAAAAAGAAACAACGATGAATACGGTAAAGCGAACTGATTTTAGTAGAAAAGAATATCATTTTATGTATATAGATATATGTTATCGTTAAAACATAAAATCTAATTCACCGAAATAACTGTATTGATGACAGTATAAAAAAAGAAAAAGGTAATTGTGTAATACAATTGGTATTTTTTATAAATTAACCAAATTATAAACTTTAACGAGAACATATGTACAAATGAACTTTGTTACGAAGTCGTTGAATTAATTAAACTTCAAGGAGTAAAACGTCGATTATAATTGAAATGATCACGAACGAGGTAGCAGTTAGAAATTAGTTATAAGACACCCTATAGATATGAGACGAGGGAGTGTAAGACGTCAGCGTTACGTAGTATCCTACGTACCAAGGAGAGAATCAATGTAACGCTTTAATGCCACGATCGTGATGTGTTACGAGATATCGTACGGTAGTCTCTAGATCCGTGGCGTTATTCGATTAATGACGAAAGGATGGAATATACCAGATTCCGTATATGCACACGTTATGCGCATATGCATATGCTTATTTGCTGTGGTTTAAGTTAAATGGCTCGATATTCGAATTTATGTAAGTATACGTATATGTAAGTATATGTGCATATGTGTAAGTATGTACTTATGTGTAGGAATCCAAGCAAGCAATATCGTTACATCGTTTATGCATTTCGTTCTCTGAAAATCAGTGAAATTAGGACAGGTTGTCCAATCGAGAAAAAGAAAGAGAGAGTAAGAGAAACAGTTTTATATAAATGTATTACATTACTGGAATCCATTAAAGTTTTATTTGAAATGTCTACGTATCTTTTTCGATAAGTTCGTTTAAAGTTCCTCAACCCACTGAGAAAATCCCCAACGGTTAAAATAAATGAAATGAAATTAAGAAAAGGCACATTCTTGGGATTCCGAAGCACGTTTCCATTAATTTCAAATGCTTTTACACAGGTCGAACATTTTAAACGAGATTTATATTTCTTATTTACTTATACGAGACGTTCGGTAAAAAGATTGTTAATTCGTATAATTTTCTTTCTTTCTTTCTCTCGTATTTCCAATCGATTTTTCATATTATCGTAGTGCCTAGAATTAAGCCTTGAGACGAAAGAAAACGTGACTTTCTGTAGATCGTTCTGTTACTTTTTTATTATCGCCTTTTAACGGGAATGGAAACACTCAAAACTAATCAGGGGAGCTCCGCACGTTTAAAAAGTGACGTCCAATTAAGAAAGAGTTGAGAAAAGGGGGAGCTATAGGTAGAATCTATTTGAAAAATTCATTATCGAATGGTTTCTAGTATTGTGACCAACGGGAGTATTCTCAAGGGTATGGGATTTTCTCTGATTAGAAAGATTGCCGTTCAATAGAAGAATCAAAACTAATTTGTAACTTTTGTCACTTTTATGCTCTTTAACTTTACGATGACGTTCGTTGTATTTATATGTAGGGTGAGTCGGGGGAATATGCCACTTTGCTATATCTCTTATAATTATAAGTAGATATCGATAGGAGCAAGATTGAGGTGTTTATTATATACAGCTGACCATACTGCGTAAATACTACAGTATACTGACGTAGTTTTCAGTTGCTTTCTAGACACAGTTGGACTAATTTGGTGAGAATCTAAAATTTTCTGTAACTCTAATGTTTATTTTCTATCATATTTATACGTTTTTCTTAAAATGAGTTTTTGTATATTGTGTAGAATTAATAATATTTCATAACGGCACTGATTTTAAAACATAACAAGTAAGATTTTTTCTTTTCTTTTACTTTAACATTTTTTTGTGCATTCGGGGCAAAATGCCACAAAATGAGTTGGGGTAATATGTCAGTGGAGACTTTTGTCCTGTGTGCCACATAAGTTTTTATAGTAAGAAAGCACCGAAATGCGATTAGGTGCAATGTGGTAAATGTGAAAAATTGATGCACGAAACTTGTTGTGAAAGTGAAACTTGTCCTGTATGTATATCATAAAATTTGTCAAATTGATTGTTGTTATCTCGTTTTTTTGAAGCTATTTATTAAAATTATTAATGTAGTTAATCGAAATTATATTTGATATACTGTAGAAGTATTAAATTAAAAATTATTTGTGATATTTATCTACATGAAATTAAGTTCTTTTTTGAGTAAGTGGCATATTACCCCTACATGTGGGGAATATGCCACTTTCAACACGCACTAATTTATTTATTTATTAATAAATAAATAAATAAATATTTAGACAAATGTTATTGTGCATATAATAAATAGAGGCAATGTTTATTAAATCCACGTATTTAAGTTTCATTAAATTTATTTATGTACTTTTTAGATTGATTTTTTCCTTATATATACCTTAGGGTGGGTCAAAAAAATGACTTATTTTTTTTTTTTCAAGTGCCACGCAAAAATGGGTTCCTAGACACCTTAAAAGTATTCTCACCCAATATGAGCTCTTAATTTTAATAGGAAGGAAGATCATCCTCCGCATCGCAGTTTTTTATTTTTTTTTTCAGTTTTTTTTATAGTTTAATATAAAATATAAAATATATGTAAGATTCGTGAACAAAAACTGGACCACTGGACTGACTGGACCGGGACTCGAACCACGGATCTTTCGCTTTCCGGGCGACTGCTCTTTAACCAATTGAGCTATCCAGGGCCCGCCGACTAGTTCCCTTCCACGAATGCTTATCAAGTTTGGCATGGAGGCGTTCGTCCCATATATATTATTTTCCAGTTTTATTACTTTTTTCCCCCTACATTTCTAACGATACATCATCCAAGTTCTATAATTTCCTATCTCTTTTTCTGTTTTCTCCTTTTTTAGATTAGTTTCTTAAGAAACGACAATTTTCGTCTAGTTATATCTTTTTTTCTTCGAATGATTAAATTAGAAGCCATTTAAATCGTTGATTATTAAATGTTGCGTAACGACCGCTCTTTATTTTAACTTTCAAGATAATACTATAAAGTATTTCTTTTTATTTTTTTTATTTTTTTACAGAAGTTATACTCTACTACTAGTCGTGTTTCAGTTAAGCAAATCATCATATTTCTTTATCGCTCTCGATAAACTATAATACGCTGACAGTGGGTAAAAAGAAAGAAAAAAAAGAAGAAGGGTGAAAATAGAAAAGATAAATGAAATTTAAGATAGAAACAAACCTCGTTGGGGATAGATAAATTAAGATATTTCCACCTATTTAATTTTATCATGGCGTTTATTATTTATGTCAGATGCGGAAACGCTTGCTCGAAGTATAGCAGGTCGTGAACTTTTTCTCCTCTCCCTCTGCCTCTCTCTTTCTCTCTTATCCTCTCTCATCCTCTCTCATCCTCTCTTATTCTCTTTTTCTCTTGCTATTTCAGTCTTCTACGTAAGCTCGATTTCACGGAACTTCCATTTCGTACTCTCCTCCCACTTGTTATTATTCTCTCTTCACTCTCCGTTCTCTTCTTTCAACTTCTTCTTCTCTCTCATCTATCGAGATAAACTTTACCTTTCTCCTTTCTTTTCCCTCACCCTCTTATTCCTTCTTACTTGGTCGTTATTTTGTTTTTCTTCTTCCATTTCCCTCTTATACTTCTTTTATTCTTTCCACTCCTTTTCTATTTCTCTCTCTCTCTTTCTCTTTCTTTTTCTCTTCCTTTCTCTTATTATCTCCTTTTTACAAAGAATCGATAGAATTAGTTGGTGGAGTTCGACGTAAGTTAAATAAACTGCAAACAGGAAGTGTCGTCATCGTATCAATTGTTTACTCGTGTTTTCCTCTATTATATTTTGTTTATATTCAATTAAAAATCTGTAATAGTTATTACTATATTGTTTTGTTATACAGAAATTTGATTGCAAGACGTTCGTACATATAATTTTGGATAAATCAAAGAAGATTTAAGCTGATTTTAATTACTATCGTAAACTCTCTAAAAAAAATCTTCTCAAGGCGTGTTCAAAGTTTTGATGTCCGAGCTGAATTAAAATGAGAGTTATTCTTACCATTAATGTTATCGTAATTGAAATAAAGAAAGGTCTGTATCTTTGTTAAGAAATGTCGAACGGTTAATTTAAAAATAATATTGTTAAAAATGTTTTTTGACGTTTTGGTGCGAACAAATAATCTTGAAAGTTGTGTCACGTAAGAGACAGACGTGATATATTTCGTGTGTTAAAATCTTTTGTCGTTGTGTTTTTTTTCTTTTTATTTTTGATAAAAGAAAAAATTGTAGATTTGTAGAAGAGGATAACGCGTTAGTGATTTACGTAGTGTGAGTATAGCACGTTTAGTGATAAAACGAAAGAAGTTCTTTAAACGACTAGGCACCTTCAATTACTTCGTCTCGTGCTCTCTCAACGCAAGTAAAATCTTACAGCGTTATCTTCTAAAAGAGGATTTCCAGGATTCCCATCTTAGCTTTCCTTTCACTCTATTTTTCTTCTTATCGTGTCCATTCTTTTTTTTTCATCGTATCTATCTTACAAAGACGAACTTCGAAACCCCACCGTAAACGATCTTTTTTAGAAAATTGTTCGTTTTCAACCGCAATAGGTAATAACATTTTATTCCTTATAAATATCGTTGAATTTTTGTTTGATGGGTTTATTTAAAATCTATTATTTGATTATATTATGTTTGATTTGTGCTTTTATTTTATTTTATTTTATTTTATTTTATTTTATTTTATTTTATTTTATTTTATTTTATTTTATTTTATTTTATTTTATTTTATTTTATTTTANTTTATTTTATTTTATTTTATTTTATTTTATTTTATTTTATTTTATTTTATTTTATTTTATTTTATTTTATTTTATTTTATTTTATTTTATTTTATCTTATCTTTACACAGAGACGTAGACGTGTTGTTTTAGAAATGCTTTATCGTTAATATGAAACAAAAATACTGGAAATATAAAGCTAACTTTTATTACCAGCGAGCTAGTGAGGTTTTTTCCATCCTAGTCATTGGAACGTAAAGAAGTAAAAGGACCGTATCAGCGATTGGTCGATTTAAACAATATAGAAAAAGAATATACAAACAATATTTATACTGTAAATATACTATGCAATATTTTATTATATAGTCATCTCTAGATGCCTGTGTATACGTATGCATATATATACACGTTGCAGCTATACGTTTTTGTAATTTAATCACGCGCGCCTGCGCATATTATACACATTTTACGCTTCGAGTCGTAACTTAGATAACATCGACGTGCAAAATCCCCCCACCCTTTTTGGAGTTATCACTCCGCGAAATCCTCTTTGCAAGTATTTCTCGTGGATATGCGACACCTGTTTCGACTTACCGATATAAATCCCGTAGAGCCGAGAGAGATATCATTTTCCATCTTATATTCGCAAATCTTTCGTCATCTTCGTGATGGCCTATGCATAACGTGTACGAAGTAATACGTGTGTGTGCGTCCGTGGATGTGTATATATGTACATATATATAAGAAAATAATAAAATATGCATGACAATATTGACAATTTCATTTCGTCTACTCAATTGCTTTTTGAATCTCTCTCTCTTTCTCGTTTTCTATTTCCTTTTACTTTAATTCTTTTTCTCTTTCTTTCTAACAAAATTGCCTTTTCACATTATTTTCCTCACCGTCAACGATTCTTACGAAATCCGAATCGATTGTCGATTCGTATATACTTTTCGATAATATCCTGTTAGAGTTCGAGTTCTATCGCGCGAAAAAGATTAACGTCACCGATATAAATTGCTTCTTTTATTCTTACCAGTTCTTACGAACCAGTGTTGCAACTTTATTACCAAGTAAATAATTTACAAGTAATTAATTAACGTTTTAAGATCCGTGTGATATCACATTACGGTATATATATATATATGTATGCGTATTAGATGGTTTATTTTCATTCGAATAGGTCGATTAAAAATAATGAAAATCCTGTTAAAATATCAATTAATGTTTGGTTTTATTTTCGTAATCGTTATCGATAAAAACTTAACAGAAAATCCTTGATCATTTTTTTTTTTTTGTATTTGTATGTGTCCTAACGTGGAAAATGAATAGGAAGATGTGAATTTGCTACCGAGTGACACGAAATACGCATTTAAGTAAACATACAAACGAACAAAAAAGGAAGCAGCTAGTGAACACAAGCAAAAGGGCATGAACCTAGCTAGCTACGACTACGGTCACGTAATTATTCGAAAGGCCGACCGTTTGTTCCTTCTACGCTTACGTGAGTTCGAGAGAGACCGGTCTGGTACGATGTGTACGGTAGAATAACAACGCTGGTCTCCGTAACCGGTACTTACAGTGAAGCGGGCGTTACCATGAGCGTCCATGAGTATTGCAATGTTCTTCATTAGTATAGTTTGCTACAATACGAAGAATTTTCTTGTTGAACATCAGACTGATAATAATCGGTGAATAAATAAAAGACGTTAAAAGTATAATTAATTTTTTTTCTTTTTTTATTCAATCAACTTTAATCAATTCATTCTCAAGTTTATTTTTTTGTTTTGTTTTAGAAATTGCTCATTAAAATAATATCTTGGTGACGTATAGTGTTACGTGTATTCCAGCGATCAATCATTCATTTAAAACGTTCACTTATTCAAGGCCAAACCTCTGGTTGGTATACCTTTAAAACGTGTATCGGTATATATTTAAAAATCTTATCTCTCACGTGTTTGCTCGCGTAATCATTAGAACCGAACGATTCTTTGTCATGCTCCCGTGAATTCGAGAAGCTGTCTGTAACCGTTCGCGATAAAAATTACCACGACTGACCGGGGTAACCGGTTTCTACTTACCTATATATATACCTATCTATGTAAGTATGTATGCGGAGGTGGTATATACGTATATCACCTATATTTATATATAATGTGAGTGTGTATGCACATTGGTTAGAGGTTGTATTTATGGCACGAACGGTCTCTTCCATTAACGCGTACGCCAAGACCAGGCAAACTAGAAAAATTCAACTCTCCAGCATTTGCAGACGTAAAGGACGTATAAATGATAACTTCCACCAAGTAGAGAAATATCGTTTTACGTTATTTTATTCCTCTCGAAGCGTTACAAGTAGGACGCTCGCGTTCGATCGAATTGGAACTCTCGGTGATCTCGAGACGAAGGCTTCGAAAGAGAGTAGACGGAAAAAGGGAGTTTCAATTTTCGCGATATAAAATTTACAAAGTGGGTCGTCATTTTTTGTCTCGCTTATATTCCAAGGCGAATGTATCTGTCTCTCTCTCTCTCGCTCTCTCTCTCTCTCTTTCCCATTCTTCTCTCTGTCTCTCTTTTTCTTTTTCTCTCTTTCTCTGTTCCTTTCTACCAAGAGACTGGAAGATCTCTCATGACACTTGGGTCGTAACGGTGCTACAGATGCCATTCTAGCTTTGAAACAATGCAGTTCCAGCTCTTTCTTTCTCTCTCTTTCTCTCTCTCTCTCTCTTTCTCTCTCTCTCTCTTTCTTTCTTTATTTCTTTCTCTTTCTCTTTCTCTCTCTTTTAAGATAAAGAAAAATTCGATCGAACTTACGCTTCCGTATCTTTCTCATCGTCGCTTTTGCACGACTCAATGGTGCGTTTCACTGAACACGCCGCCTGACTAGACTTACTTGTAAATGGCACACAATCCGTGGAGAACTACGAAAGGAGAATAGGAGAGAGCGAGAGAGAGAGAGAGTTAGGGTAGTCTCATAACAGAAGCAGGAAACCGTAAAGGAAGACGTTGTTGGAATTTTCAAGACTTCTCAAAGTCTAACTTTCGTCAATTCGACATCTGTATTGTAACGCTTAAAGTCACTGGAAATCTATTCTTTACTGATTTTCGATTATTTTTATTACTGATACGATATCATAAAAGCGTACTTCGTTTATTTCATTTTCATTTGTTTACCTTACCGGCTTACAAGCACGCTACAAGATCTTTTTATTATATTATTTTATTAATACACTTTCGTGACTGGTAATATAGATCTCTAAATTTAGTTTTACGTTATTTAAAAATTTTTAGATTTTTAGTAATAATTCGTAAATAATGGGTAATTATGAATACGATGTGATAAACCAATATTTAGATATATAATTTTATCCATTTAAATGAATACGATTTGACAGTCTACTTTGTAAAAATTGTGTGTGTTCAGTTCTGTTAAGAATTTTACCTGATAACGGTTATTCGCGAAAGTGTTAATTAAAGAAATGAAATTGAAAAACGACTAATTAGTAATTGTAATTTCCGCCTTATAAAAAATATAGTTTATTTATATTATTATCGTTTACATAAAGAAGTAAGTATTCTTCTCCAGCATTACGAGTCGTAGCGAAATTGAGTTGATCAAATGAGAAAGAAAAAAAGAAAGAGAGAGAGAAATAAATAAATCGACGTACGAATAGATAGATAAATATATGTTGTAAGAAGAATAAGAGGATAAAATGCGATGAGGGGAAGAAGGAAGTCGACTGAAAGAAAAGTATAAAGTGAGAAAGAAAAAGAAAAAGAGAATTTCGAAATTCGAAATTCGAAAAGAAGGGTGAAATAGATTTTTCATTTGTGTACGTTAGGTGTTTTACGTTTTGCGCGTATATGTGTATATGTTGCCACATGTTCACCGTGGAAATGCATAAATGTATGCACGTATAAGAGAGAGATATAAAGCGTAAAATGAAGAAAGTAGAGAAAAATATCGCAGTCGAATGCAGGCATTGCGATTTTAACGAAAGCACCCAGATGTGTTTGGCGTTCATGGTACTACCTTGATTTACATTGAATCCTGTCTATCCTTTTCTTACTTGAAACGAGTATCGACGTGAGTACTTATATGCATAGTACGTGTACCTACCCTTATTGTTTGTTCCATTTATTTTTCTGATTTTAACTTTTCCTTCTCTTTCTGTTTATTTTTTTATTTTTTAAGTCACATGTAACGTTTCATGTTTAGAAAAAATAAAGAAAGAAAAGAAAAAATGTTTGAACTAAACGTTCGTTCCATCGAGCTTTCCATATATTTGTTCCTATCTATTATTTTTGTTCGTAAATAATATGTCTTTTTTTACTTCCTAGATCAAAATCTCAGAGTTAAAAAAAAAAAAAAAGAAGAAAATCTTTTAATTTTTTTTTCGTAAAAAGTATGTTCGTTTTCCTTTCTATGTTTTACCTTTTGTCTGTTCGTCGACGCGTAGAATCGACCGGTTTATCCTACGAAATCGGATTACTTTGCTATATTTTGACGTTCGTTGGTTGAGTTTGAAGCGTCGATTACTCGTTAGACGTTGCTAAATGCTCCGTGAAATTTTCCGCTTACCTTTGATATTGGACGTAACTCGTTGTACTTCGCTAACTCCTCGGATAAAGTATTTTCTCTTGGGAGTAGAAAAGCGAGGAGAAAGACAGAGAGAGAGAGAGAGAGAGAGAGAGAAAGAGAAAGATATTGTCCGGATTAACGATATATTTACTAGTACTTACTCGTATTTAATTCGATCAATTGCAACCGAACGAAAATCCTGTTATATTTATATTACTCCTTTATTTTTCTTATCTTTGACTTTATGTACGTACACCACGTCCATTTTCGATTAATTCGATTAAATTCATCAAATTAGATCTTGATGTCTCGGTCTCATTTTTAACTGACCCCAGGACACATGTTCTTTGTCTTTTAATCTTACTTACTTGTCTTTTTTCCTTGTTTCATCTTTCGTCGAAAGACAAATGATAAGGAGATAAAGATAATGAGAAAGAATTGAAGATCGTATACTAAGGTTGAACGTGAACAACGAACAACACGTTTTGTTTTGCGAGCTCAACGAGTTGAGTCAGGGATATGTGAGAACATTCATTATATGATATATATATTCGGTAATCTTTTTTGGAACGTATATTTCAACGATTTACGTGGGGGAATTTAGTTTTGTATTTATCAACTGATGGAAAAAGAGAGCTCGTTAAGTTATTGAACGAGTAGTAGTAATTCGTTTTGCACGGTAAGGAAAGTTTGTTTCGTTGGGATTTCCATCAAGGTTTTCCATTGAAATGTATGAGGCTGTTTGTATACGCGGCCAAAGTTCCAACATGGCGAGGACGCGAGCCTTGAGCGAGATATCTTCCTTTCTTTTCTTTTCCTCTCTCTCTCTCTCTCTCTCTCTCTCTTTTTCGCTCTCTCTTTATGGATAATTCATAAGCCAACTTCGCTTTTCCTACGTTCGGGATGAATGCGATTTCGTTTTCTTAACTTGTTGGGATCAGTTTTCTGTCTCTTTAAACGGAACTTTAAATGGCTATTAGAATTAGATTTATCAAAGATTTGTTGGCTATGATGAAAGCTAGCACACCCCGAGTATATGTCAAGAAAAAATAAAATAAAAGAATAAAATAATAGTTGGGCAGACAGAGTGAGTGAGTGAATGAGTGAGTGAATGAGAGAGAGAGAGAGAGAGAGAGAGAGAGAGAGAGAGAAATGAGAATTAGAATAAAGATAAAATTCGTGATTCCTGTTGGAAGCACCGGTGTGTTTCTGATATGATGGATGGAAAAATGATATTTTCTGTAGCAAGTATGGAATTGTATTTTATAAGGCCGACGTTAGCGCAAATCCGGCTTTTCCTAGACGCGTTAAACGATCCTTACTTTCGTGATTTGTCTGCGGCCAAGGCAACGACTCGGAACGGAATAAGAAAAATATTACACCGTACGAACATTTCATAACGAACAAGTAATAATTCATCTTTCCTTTAAAAACGATATTCAACGATTTATCTTAATGCGTATTTTATCATCGATAAAATATATATATTTTACGTATCTTTTAATATGTAAATTGGAATATTTGTATTATCATATATAAATGAATATTTTTCTACCGCAAAATTTCATGCCAAAATGGGATACGCTTTGTCCAATTCGACGAACGGTTTCGCTTTTTACAAAAAAAAAAAAAAAATTTGCATCGCTCGATAATACGTAGAAAAGCTATTTGTTTCAATGGCTTAAAAATCGTGTCGAAAGAATCGCATTTCACGATGATAATCAAACTTTCCTGTCTCATTCAAATTTTGAATTTAAATTCTAAATGGGTGTTGCATTAATATTCATGTTAATACGAATATTGTGGAAAAGGGAACAGTGAATCGTAACTTCTAGAATTTTCGTAAGATTATATCGTAATATTTCGTGTTTTTTTTTTTTTTTTTTTAATTCCAATGTAAGATTATTAAAAAGAAAACAATAGTATATCGCTGTTACCACTTGAGCAATGAAGCTGCATGATACGCGATTTGTATGTGGGAAATGTAATTTATTGGGAGAATGTCGAATAGTATTGCGTCTAGGAATGGTTCCCTATTCGTAGAACCGAAGATGCCTTTGCAGCAAATACCATTCTAGTGGATGGTACTGCGAACGATGTTTCTAGGCGGACGTGGTCAATAACATTTATAGTAGATCGTTGCAACCCTTGGAAATACTTTCACAACATTCTCATCTCCCTAGCATCTCTCTGGTCTCGAAAGATTCTGCGAGTTTTATCTCGAGAAAATTGGCTCTACTGAAAATTGGTTGAGCTTAGTTTCCTTCTAGTAGTCGTTCGCAATTTTCGATCTCGATCTTTGATTTGGTTTATCCAGGAAAAACGCGAATGAATAGTTATTTTTATCGATGTCTACGTAAAATTTATATTATATATTGTTCTTTTTTTTCTATTGCATAAAATAATAACGATCGCAATTAAATATGTTTATTTTGTGTATTTGAAATAATTTTAAAAAATGTTGACAGATCAACTATAAAAAAGTGGGTGGGTTGGGTTGGGTTCAATGTAATCGATCGAAGTGATTGAAATTCAGGTAAAATGCTTTCTTAGTGAAGCTTCATCGAAAAAAGATCAAGTCGGATAAGGAATAAACGACGTTTAATTCTCCAGATTACACACGGAAACCGGATTACACGTTATTTCATGTCGTCGATAAATGATATTGATCTTATCCCAAATGATTTTATTAATGATTAGTTGTTCGACATAATATTTATTGAAATGATTATTTTAATAGGCATAAAATCATAACGGTTGAGTAATTTATTTACTTATTTACTTGTTGCACATTACACAAATGTTCAAATGAAATCTTTGTCACCATTCGATGATCATGTTCAATACATAATTTTACGTTTTTCACGTTAAAACGTCGATACAGATTCGATGTTGTTATTAAATGCGTCTGATTTTGACATGTGGCTTACCTGTGAACGATAGACGAAACTTGTTTAATATTATATTTCTGTGATCGAGCGACTCAACCATTAATGATGAGCTTGTAACAGATGTGTTATTCAATAGGATGCTATATGTTATTATGTTTCGTCAACGTTTTTACTTACTCGTTGATATTTTATTTAAGTAGATAATATTTTTTGTATTACATTTTTTATTTTTTATCCCTGCTATAAAGTATTTTTTTTTCAATTTATCACATATTTTTAAAAACATATTAAACTCTTCGTATTAAATAATAACTGTGCAAAAATTGTAGAGTTATTTGTTCGATTCTAAAAATAGTTATCCAATTTGTGTAACTGTGACTGTGTATCAGATATTGCAACAAACATCACTCACACGTTTCACACACGCTCACACGTGAGTATATAATATACTTGCACTCACGTACGCATGTATGCACGTACGCCCCTATGCACGCACGCACGCGATGTTTATCTTTCTTTTTTTTATGATTACACATTTTCTTATCCATCTTCCTTGTAAGCAGATTTAAGGTTTCCCTTGTCTTACCATTTTTCAAAATTCACGATCCGTGCTTTTATTTGAAACACGTAGCACTTCGGTATTTTTCACCAGCAATACATAGTGTGTACTTCGAATGTTATTCCTATTTACGGTTAGCTAACATCGAAAGACGGAACTTATTTGTATTCGTTCGCTTTTTATTCATGAGAAATTGTCGGGTGGTAATACTAACGCATGTTTTAACGATATCGATTATTACTATTTAACATATTGATCGTCGAGTAAACATTATGTCATAGTTATAACGATTAAATGTCTTTTCGTTATATTATATATAATATTATTCAAAACGAGGATAGGGAAGAATTTCTTTTTTTTTTGGTTTTTTTTTTATAATTGATTACTATTTTATAAAAAAATACCCAAAATAAATATATATATTCTCATTAATGTTTCTCGGTAAATGATGATATATATTTTCAATTTCAATAAATCTAGATGATCCATATTGAATTAATGAATTTATATTACCTACCTGGAAGTAAAATTTTATTTTGTTTAAAGTTATCGACGATTGATCGATGGAACGAGAAAATACAAAAATGAAGAAAATAAAAAAAATAAAAATTCAACTAACGATGCATATAGCAATTAACGATACGAATATTCCTTGGTTAAATAAAAAGTTTCACAATTATAAACAAACACTCTAGGAAATAATCGCAGGTAAATTAAAGATGGTTAGTCGTTTCAAAGTCCATTGTAGAATGGCGGAGTACAAGGCTAATGACGTCTAAATACAACGCCAGAAGATTTTGACGTAGTTTCACGCTAAAAGTTCTTTCCATTTCGTTCGTTTCTCTCTTTTTCGTCTCCGTCGTTGTTTCAAGCTTTATTTCCGACTAACAATTGACTAAAATTTGCCCGTTGTCTTTGCTGAAAAAACACCCACTGATTATTACCCTGTTTTGTTTAAAATTATATTACTTATAATACTATCATTATTAATTAGTCATTCAAATAATACCTTTTATTTTCTTTTTTTACTCAATTAATTTTCTCAAACGTTCATACGTTATCTTATCTTTTTATTAAAATATTAGTAATATTGGTTATATGTATTTTTAAAAAAAAAAAGAAGAAAAATTCATTTAATTTAGAAAATCTGATAAGATATATATAAAATAAAAAAAAAATACTTCAGCACATCTGAAAAGATATGTTTAAAAGAAAAAAAAATAATCGCGTTATGTTCTTAAAAAAATAATTGCGTTATGTTCTTGAAAAAATAATCGTGAAAAATCTATGAAAAAATGTAAAAACTTCATTAGATCTTAACTTTCTACCCTGAGACGATTAAATCCTTGTTTTCTTCTTTCTCTGTCTTGTTCACCTTTTTTGCAACCTCGATTATAAAAAGCGCTTTATAAACAAAATGTAAAAGATATAATATTGCAAACGAAAGAACGAAACTCAAAGCGACAACGAGATCGCCATTATCACAAGGGTTCAAGATAAAAGTGAAAGAGAGAAATGCTGCGACTGAGAAAAAGCATAAATAGTTAACATCGGTAACAAATGAAAGAGATAGAGAGGACTATCGTTTTACAAACCATGTCCCGATATCAAAAAACAGGCAAGAAGTACAATCAATAGAGATTTGACTTTTTATTGTAAGAGGTAATGAAAAAATTCAAAAAATAGATACAAAGTATCGTTTGCAATAATTTGATTTTTATCTTTTAGATATAATCGAACTTGTATGCAAAATCGAAGAGAAAGGAAAAAAAAGTTATGTTTCTTTACTTTTCCTTCCTGGAGGCCTAAGATCTATGAATAGCCAAGAGCAGTTTCGTTCGTAAACTCGATCCTCTCGAACCTACATATATTCATTAAGGATACGAAACCGTAAATGCATTTATTCATAAAGAGAACATGTAGAGACGTAAGTGTGACCACGGGTTTATCCTTCCCTCTTTTTCTTTATCTCTTTTACCATTTTCTCTCTTTACCGTTTCCCTTGGCATTTTCTTTGAATCTTTCTGCAGTTTCAAAGCGTTGAAATAAAACAAAAAAATAAAAAATTTCGAAGAAACCTGAAGAGAGTTAAAAGGAACTATATACAAGTTCGTAAAAGAAGGAAAAAAGTGAAAAAAAAGAAAATAGATTAGATTCGAGATATTAACGTTAATGTGATTAAAAACTATTAAATTCCAAAATAATAATCGTTTTATAATTTAATTTATTATTTTGTCGAAAAAGTAAGGGATTGATGACGCGTGCGCAGAATCAAATCGAAACGAATCAGTATCATTGATTTAGAATAACGAAAAATGTTCATTTATGTTAGGTCGAGGTCGAAGAGATGAAGAATTTCTTTTTGAGAAACGAGTAATGGCACTAGGGTGTTATCGTCGGCAAACTTCTTTATGCGGGTTCGTGCCCCATCATAATGAGACGCTCTTCCAGGACATTTTATTAATGGAACTGGCCGAAGGTTACGTTTCATCATTAATATTCACCAATGTGGCGATTTCTACAGTGAACTAGGACTTTAATAGGCGTCCAAAGTACGTCTTCTACTCTTGGCAATTAGGTCGTAGTACGCATAATAGATGTGCCCGCATAAAATCATTTTGAATAAATTTCTGAAAACCTCTCTTATCCTATCCTTTTATTCTACCCATTTTAAGATTCCATATGTATTAACCTAATTAACGAAATGAATATTTTTTCCATTTACATTATTGTCGTTTATTTCGTTAAATAATCGATATTATAACGTCACGAAATGTTGTATCTCGTGAAACTGATTTTTCATTACTTTACAATACAATTCGTAAAGAAAAATGTACTCTTACGTGTATATATATATACAGGTGTATAAGGTATCGATTTACTGCATGAGAACAAACACGTGTCCGAAAAGTAAGAAGAAGAAGAAATAGAAGAAGAGAGAGAAAGAAAGATTGAATTAAAAAAAATGAGAGAGATTGTGACAAAGATAAAGTTTATTCTTTTAAGTGGATAAGGATTGTTATTAATGAAACGATAACGCACAGCTCGGCATCCGTTGTATTAAAAAAAATGATTATCCATGGTGTATTTTCCAATAATTGAAAAATATTGGAAAGAGGTTTTGTCCTCTTATAACGTTTAAGGGCAACGTGCCAATTAAACGTCGACAGCTTGTTGTGTAAAGAACACTGTGTTTGACAAGTACAAAGAGGTAGCGGTCATTGTCCGAACGTCGACGCGTTTTAAATAAATTCTGTTTGATGTTCGATCATAATATATCTTTTGTAATACTTTTAATCCTAAATTATAATAAAAAGCATGGATATATATATATATATATATATATATATATATATATATATATGGATTTTTAAAGGATAATTAATTATTTTTGTTTTTACGAAAAGATATTTGTTTCTTCGGTTCTTTCTAATGTTCATCTTTTATTCGAACAACGCAGTACGTTTGAGTTTTAATGAAAAATTCATTGACACGATATTTTCAAAGCTCATTCTGTCTGTCTGTCTGTCTGTCTGTCTGTCTCTCTCTCTCTCTCTCTCTTGCCTTCGTTCGATTAGTTCCGTGATGAACGCTAACACCAATAATCGTTTTTCTGACCCAAGTCACGTATTATCACTAGCGATGACTTCCAGCACATTTTTTTACGTTTCCCTTCGATTATTCTTGTTGAGAGAGACCATCATTCATGCTGCCGTCGATCACAGTTCGCCGCCAATCTTTCTGGCTTCATTCATATAACCCCTTCTCGTCGTAGATAATACGCGCAGATCTCTTTCCTGCGTATCATCGTAAATTCCGAGAACGGAAGTGACTCACGCGATAAACCGTCTACGCGCGAAATCAAAAAGAACACAAAAATCTCAAGAAAGATTATGGGAAATCTAAACAAACGTTTAAGTTTCATATATATTTCCTTACAAATGTTGCTAATTATTTTTCTATTACATTTTTATAAGCATAACGACTAATCCAACTAATCAATTTTCGAATATACCGCATAATTCATATTATCTCGTCATATAAATATCTCAATAATTACACTAAATAATGTATAATTCGTAAAAATTGTATTTTTCTTATAAATTTATTATTTAATTTTATTATTTAATTTTATTATAACACTTCCATTCCTATACAACAATTAGACAAACTAAACAACTTCTATTATTTCGTAATATGAATTTCTCTATTTAATTACATTAAATAATATATAATCTGTTTTAATACCGTTAAAGTTTATCAGAGACTCGTACTAACATGATAAATCGTATTTGATGTTTCAGGTAAGCTCCGTCGTGAAAGAGAAACATGGTCAAATCCTTATCCACGCAGTACGACACCTAAATCTCTACCATAGGTATGAACATTTATGTTATATTTTTAGTAGGAACATCGATTAGATACAGGAGAGTGGACTTCAGAAAGGCGCGTACAGGGGAACGAAGAGGAAAAAGGAAAGAGACAGAGACACACACACAAAGTGTGCGTGTGTGTGTGTGTGAGAGAGAGAGATACATGACCGTAATACGTTGAAAGCGCGTCAAAATCGATGAACGGTCACTCCAAATCCTTGTCAATCTTGGTCCGATATTGGCTTGTGTCACTCTTCTCTCTCTCTCTCTCTCTCTCCCTCTCTCTCTCTCCCTCTCTCTCTCTGTCCCTCTCTCTCTCTTTCTCTTTCTCTCTGATCGTGAACATTGGTAGCCCTGATCAACGTGTGCAGTGCAGCAATGTCTACGATAGGGAGAACTCCGTTCGATGGTCCAGTACAGCATACACAATATATCTCTGCTTCGTTGACCGAACGTTCGATCTCTTTCGAACTATCTATTCTCTTTCGAGTTAACTATATCAAACATTTTTTGACTTTATTCATTCATTAAGCATATTTACCATATCTTTTTATAATTGTTTTGATAGAACGTGCATCGACTAATTTATCAAAATTAGAATGTTAACTATTTGAATGTATATTTTATATCGGATTATATTCATGAGATAAATTTGTTTTATTAAATTTCTTGATTATATTTATAGGAGAAAAAATATTTCAAACAAATCTAAACAGCTAAGTTGTTCATTCATTTTTATAATAAATACTTTTACTTATCGTTTGTAATAGTACCGTATGTATTTGCTTATATTCTATTTACCGTGTCATATAAACGTTCTATTTTATCTACTTCCTGTTTTTTTTTATTAAAATAGAATGCATACGGGATTGTGTATAATTGAGTCTATCTTTAAACGATTAAGTCATTCGTGAACAGTTTGAAAAGACTAACTTGTGTTTTACTTATTGTTAGTTTGATTTCTTCCTTATTATTATTTTTCTAACGGTTTTGATAGTAGGTAAGTAAAATAGAAATTTATGGGTACGTACGCCTTCAGGAACTCGAGGATGACGTTTCCGGACTTTGTTGTTAAACGTCTTTGCCTTTTCACATACAACACGATTATTACGTTTCTCGCGTCCGACATTCATTCATCTTAACGTCTTCGTGCCTGTACGTACAATGGTGCAGAAAAATGTTTCTTCTTCATCGAGAAAACGTTCCTATGATGACGTTTACGTTACATTATATAATTCAGTTAAGTCATAATCGAAATAGATAAAATATAAATTCACGAGAGGTGAACAGTAGGAAATTGAAATTTAATTCATCTTATACCTAGTTGAAGTATGCAATTCTTTCATATTTAAAGAGGTCAGTATAGTTATTTTTTGGTTTAGCTAGTCATTTCATGAATTCAAGAATTTCACACAAAGTAACATATATATATCACATTCAGTAAAGCGAAAAGATCGAATTTGTCGTATCTAACCCCTATTCCGTGTAAGTTTTCGTTCGGTATAGAGGTAGTTTAGTCGAACTTGAGCAAACGTTGTCCAAGATAGTTTGATCGAGTTTCGAGTCGAGTTGACGACGTTTTCTGGGTTTAAGGATTCCAGGTGTGTGTCTCTTAATGATGTAAATGTCATCCATGACTTTGATTAATTCGATTTCTATCGATGATCGATCGTCGAACGATTAAAAGAAAAAAAGAACTTGACCTCTGCCGATTGAATGGAGAGAATGAAGCACGCATACATAAAAGAATGAAGAAAAAGAGAGTGAGAGTGAGAGGGAAAAAAGTAACATATCAACGTGGACGTAGAAAAAGAAGAAAAGAAAAGAAAAAAATAAAAAAAAAATAAAACAGCCTCCGATATGGGGGACTGAGATGTAAGCCAGCTTCCGAGTTAGAAGAGTCACGGAGAAAAGTAAAAAATAGGGTGAAGCGTGACGAAGCGAACGAGGGTGGTTCTAACACTCGTGTAAAAGGTGGGAGTTGGGGAAGGCTAGTGAGTTTCCATGTTTGATGAACTTTTTACTTCGTATCTGTGAGATTCGAACCTAGAAATAATCTCTGTTCTTTATTCTCGATCTTGCATTATGCAAGGCTCACTTTGCTATTTGCATGATAAAAGTTGAAACGAGCTGCAAAGCTTTCCTTCGAACGTTAACAGAAGAAGAGAAGGGCTCTATAGAGAAGGATCTTCTCTTTGCTCTTGAATATAATCTTATAAAGTAATAAAATGTCTAAGAAGACTCGCTGCTGATAAGATACTGCATTTACAATAATTGTCAAACTAAACTTTCATAAATTACATTTTCTTTTAATCCACTATTTCTATTACTACTACTACTACTACTACCTAGAATTTATTTTCTTTCGTTAATTTTTTGCAGATATTTTCAATTAATCAGTCGGTATTGTGTAAAGACAAGGGGGAGAAAGTAAATAAAATCCGTACAACTGATAATGGATATAGGAACGTATTTTGTGTGATTTGAATTACATACAACTGATGATGATATATATAAAGGAATATGAAAAGTTTAAAAAATGAGGTCATTGCGTACACGCGACAAATTAAATTCATCTTTCCCGTTCATCTTTTGTTCTTTAGCGATTCATATTAAAAAAAAAAAAAGCTATTCTGATAGTACATAACTCTGTTCTTTCGTAGTTGATGATAAAATGTCAAAGCTTTTTTTCCTCCTCCCTATGTACGTTTCTACCTCCCCCTTCTCTTATTGCTATTATATACCATACGTGAGAGAGTTTCTGAATTTTAATTATCTCACGCGTGTCTCCCCCGACGAAGTAATTTCTCGCGTATTAACGTGATCAAAGCGGACTCTCGGTGATATCTCAAAAAAAAAAAAGAAAAAATAAAAAAAAAAAGAGAAAAAAGAGCACTTTTACGTCATACTTTAGGGTTTTTGTCTGTTCTTTATTCCTTCTTTCTTTCCTTTCTTCCTTTTTGTTTAACTCTTTTTTTTTCTTTTCCTCTTTGTTTCAGCAACCCCCGATCGCTCCCTTTCCCCTTCTCTCCTGACTTTTCTTTTTTCGTTTTAGTTACTAAAAAACGATCCTGACAAGAAAACCTATCTGCCGCGTCGTCGTGAATTCGCGTGTATAAGAATACACCTTTAATCTTTTCCAACGAACTTCGTTTGATTTTCATTTTTTTCTCATTTTTTTATTTATTTATTTTTTTTTTCACCATTACGATCACGCAACCGAGCGAGGTCACGTACCGTTGAACTTAACCTTCCTAGATAGATCCGAAACCACGCGAATTAGTTTTATTTTTTTAAGAAATATTCGTGTAACCAGAAAAGACATTTCTACAACAGATCTCTATCTGATTTGTAGTTGATAATGATGCATTTGAAAATTGTATGTTTTTTTTTACCTGCACAACGAATAATGATTTTCCTTTTTTCTTGAAAATCTTTTATACGAGAGATACTAATTTATTTTTATTTCAAACGAAAAATTCTCTTTACGTACCTGAAAGCAAAGTTTATTTAACATGAACAAAATGTTGAAGTATCATTTTTACGATCGAATATAGGTATCATCATTCATCTTTTACTTTTATATTCTTTTTTTTCGTTATCATTTAAAGTTTAAAAAGACAGGAACATAAAGAGAAAGGGAAAGAGAACAAGAATGATAAAGTTAAAGTTAAGGAAAGAAAGAAAGAAAGAAAGAAAGAAAGAAAGAAAGAAAGAAAGAGAGGAACGCGCTAATGTGTAAAATTTTGTAAAAAAAAAAAAGACAGAAAGTAAAAGAAAAGTTTTTTCTTTTAATAAACGTACGAACTTTTTCCATTATCTACATTGTGTGTCATGCTAGCGAGTCATTTAGATGTTCTCTCTTCTTTATTTCTTCATTTTCTTTTATCTTCTTATTTTTTTTAGTAATAATTATTTTTAACTACACACACACACACACACAYATATATATATATATATATATATATATATATATATATATATATATATGCACCAAGATAGCAGGCAGATTTGTTAGCTAACACAAGCAATCCCTGTGAGGTGAATTATGCAACGTTTACTTCCGTGTTTACGTGTACTAGCTAGGGTCTACTATGGTCGCGGACTGAAACATGCACCTACTAACGGACCATCGGATTAAACAAATCGTCCTCCTTCACTTTGCTATTCTAGTGACAACAGTGTGAATAATTACTCGATCGCAAATCATCGCTTAACCGAGTTTCTTCATTGTATTTCTTAGATTTAATTATAATTCATCAAAATCTTAATTGTGAGGGATTATTGTTACATTCCGATTATATCCCATTTATGTATTTTTTAGATTTAACCCCTTGACCTATTACCACGAGTCAGACTCGTGATAAAAAATTTGTGCCATAAGCGAACACAACGAGTCTGACTCGTGGTAAAGAATATGTGTTTTAAAAGAGCGGGTACGCAACGGAACAGTTGAATAACATAGCGCGCGACCGATTTTCTTGTTTCTTGGCAAGCAAAATTGTCAGATATCGCGTAGGTCAAGAGGTTAATTATATTCCATCAAGATCTTAATCGATTATTGTTGTATTCAGATTATATCACATTTATCTTTACTCTTTGAAAAAATATTTCTTGCTTTCTCTCTTTTTTTTTCTTTTTCCTTTTCTTTTCTCTCGAATAATTTATTTGTATAGAAAAAATTCATTAAAAAAATATACGTAGTGACAAGCGTAACGTAGATAATATAAGTGGAGAAGTCAATCAGTAGACAATAGTCATCAGGTTCGTAGCGAAGGAAATAGAAACGAGAAAATAAAAGTGTTACAATAACTTATGCTCTACATTCATTTTTTGCGGTAAATGTATACGTGGTACTCGAATTGACGAGGTGATTTGTAGAAAAATATATAACATAGTAGAACATCTCGTTAAAAATTTATTTTATTTTATTTTTCTTATATAGTCTACTCTCTAGATTTACTAGTACATTTGATTCGTACATTATTTTGATAGTAGGAAATAAAATGTAAAAATAGAAAAGAAATAAAATTTTGGAGGATCTTGAATGAAAAAAAAATAATAAAAAAGAAATAAAAATAAAACAATCGTTGGAAAAAATTTCATTTTTTTTTTCTTTTTTCATCGGAAGAAGAAATTACGAAACAGTTAAATTATTTTATATAATACGAAGAGAAATATACGTAGAAATAATAGTAGATTTCAAAGAAAAATCAAATTTCAATCTCATACTTTAACTATTCGTATTTAGTGAGTTCATATTTTATGAAGTTATGTTATAAAACGACTAGCCCAAAGATTATAATAAAAATTCTTTATATATATATGCTTTCTTTAAAACGTTCAACTATATATCGCGTATGACTTAAGTTTTTAATGAATTAACTAAATCATGTACTTTAACGCTAACATGTACGTATTTCGCTACCTTTTATTTTTTTTCTTCACTCCTGGCGGAAAGTGTCAACTTTCCTCCCGCTGTGCAAAACGAAGTTGCCGCTTTCCGCCTATGTCGAGCAGAAAAAAAGTATGCACACCATGGGCAGTAAATAAGAAAGCCTCAGAGCACATGTAATTGTTGTCCGAGGCGAAGCCGAGGTTAACAAACATGTGCTCTGAGATATTTCCTACTTTACCGCCCTAGGTATTTAATATACTATTTTCTCATGATAAATACATACATCCCTATTTCGAATGGCAACGAAGAGACGGAAATTAAAAAAAGCTTCGGTACATTAATGCTTCTTCTGCGTGCTGTACATTAACGAGATTCATAATGTCGAACGAGAACAGAGTTATAAATAAATGGTATATACTACGCCCCGAAAGTATACATTTTAATAGGATTTTCCAAACAGAGGTTCTTCTAATTGCAGGAAGTAATCGCGAGTTAGATTAAAAACTTCCTAATACGGTACGACAAACTCGTTACTTTCGTTAGTCAGTGTCAGGTTGTTAATACTTTGAGTTTCGAAAATAACTACAGTTTTCGCTAGTTTTAACGTTCAACTATTTTATTTCTATCTAAAATCAACATTTTTTTATAATAATTATCGATTCTTGTGCTACGAACTCACTATTTTCTTTATTTTTTTTCAATGATAGTAACAAAAGTAAAGTACATAAATAATATGAGATATTATTGTTTGTAGAATACATAGAAAGTTTGGCATGAAAATAAATAAAGATAATGATTTCTTTTATTCATTCTCTTTTTTTCTATTTTTTTTTTTTTTTTTTATTAATATACTTAACGATCAGAATATTATTTTAAACGCGATAAAAATCATAATTAAAAAAAATATATATACTTATTTGTATATACCAAACATTCTTGATATGACTTTTGTCTTAAAATATCTGTAATAAGAGTTCGATACTCGTTAATGAGTACCTTTCCCTTTCTTTTTCTTTCTCTTGAATGAAACTGTCGGAACGAGGTGTAGAGTTGGGGTTGAAAGTCGTGCTTAAGAAGCAGCTTACTCGTTTGTAAACAATGAATCGAGACGACTGATCGAACAAATTGCTTTCGGTAAAATCGTAGATCGTCAAACACGGCTCGTAATACACCTTAAAAGAATAATAATATTTACGCTATCAAATCTTTTCATCATAGCAATTTTAATTATTGTTTGTAGAAGGTATTTTTTCTTAGAATTAAGAAAATTTGTTTTCGTTAATAATGATTTAAAACAATATTCGAGATATTTGATATAAGATTTTTTTTACATATTTCTAATATAAACATTTAAATATGTTGTATTACGTATTTGAATTATATTGGGTTTGTGTATAAACACTTAGGATAATATTAGATATATATGAAGTTATCGATTTATATAAAAATAACACATCAGTGAACGTATTTTAATATAAGCAAGAATAAATAAAATCCATATAAATATATGTGGGATTCGTGAACAAAATTAAACCGCTGGACTGACTGGACCGGGAACACGAACCACGGATCTTTCGCTTTCCGGGCGACTGCTCTTTAACCAATTGAGCTATCCAGGACTCATCGACTAATTCTTCTCACAAATGCCTGATAAGTTTGGCATGGAGGCGCTCGTCCCACATATATAATATTAGTTCCGATTGAAGAATAGAAATTTATTATATATGTATATGCGAATGTTTTCACATTTTCTTATTTGAAGAGGTATTCAATAAGATGCGTGATATTGGAAGGAATTCGAACTTCGTAAGGGGAAAAAAAGGAATTAAATCATTGAATAGAAAATGAAGAGAAAGAAAGAAAAAGAAAAAAAAAGAAAAAAGAATAAGATAGAAAAAGGATCTAAGATCTAAGCAATATTCAAATATTTTCTATGGCTGAGAAGCAGACTTATATCAATCTGTTGATGTATTTGTAAATGCACGTATTTTCTTTCAGTCATACCGACTCATTCTAAACCTTGCAGTACGTGTCACGTTGACGTGGAAAATCACGTAGACGGAAACTCGTATTCTTGAAAAGTAGTCGTTCCTACTTGTATAGCAGAAAGAGAAGAGGACGTTTCTATGTATATATGTACGCATACGCATACGTTTATTACTTATGCATTGAAAGATTTCCGTCTAATCTTGAACTTTGATATGCTTCAATATGGTAAATATAGTTTCATGAGTTTTGTAAGCAAGTAATTTGAATATTTCTATATATTTGGAATGCGATATCGTTAATGAGTTTATTTATTTTCTTTTTGTTAAATAAAAATCAAATATCTTTTCAAATCACATGAATTGATATATTGGTTTTGAAAATAGACATATTTAGATATAACTGATATCAGATCAGATTTTCAATTTCGTTAAGGTATATTTGACTTTGTCGATGTTAATGATCCGAGGTGATCTTAGAAATTCAGCTATTTGAAAGATTTATTTTTATGGCAATAAACCGTTCGCGATCTCAGGTGCTCAGGTTCGGTAATACCTCGTATATCGTACTTACAGCGTACTTTACAGAGAAGTGAACATAAACTATATTTACGTTAGGCGCAATCGTTTCTAGAATTGCCTTTTCCAGTGTAAGCTAACATTACTAAAAAAATTGAAAATTTATTTTACCAAGAAGCTCTCCATTTATCCATGATCTTAATGTTATCTCTGTACTTTTTATTTTTATTTTTGATAAACGTAGTAATAAATAAACTTTCGAAGCACCCTTACGTTAGTTGCTACAATGACGACTGCTCGAGCCGTGCTTTGGAAACTTCTCTCTGTATGTTTATTCTTGGAAATGTGCTTTTCAAAGAAGTAAGGCTACGAATTTTCTTCGTTGGAGAGAAATTGAGAGAGAGGGAGGAAAGTTAAAGGATGAAAAAAATAAAAGGAAAGAAGGTAAAAGGGAATAAAAATAAAATAAAATAAAATAAAATGAAATAAAATGAAATAAAATGAAATAAAATGAAATAAAATGAAATAAAATGAAAACAGTGAAAGGGAACAAAAGATTGGTTGAATTCTTTATTCTGTAGTCGTTTTCTATGAATAAGCTTTTTTGTTATTTTTTTTTTTTTTACATACATTCGGTGAATTAAAGCGTAGTATCAAATCGTATATACCCGAACAATCATTTTCACCGAAGTTGGCATACGGTAAAATTGCGAATCTGTCCCACGCTTGTTTGGAAACACTGAAAATGCATCCCATACAGTAATACACGTATATACGTAACACATATGTAGATGGATGAATGACCGAATGAAAATACGTCCCTCGAAATACATTAGGTTCGTATACTATCTAGAAATATTTTTATTATGCACACATTTTACGTGGTATTATTTCAAATATTATTATTATAATTATTAAATTTGTTAGTTACGTCATGTGTTGAAATACCAAAAGATTTATGAAGATTATGATATTATTGTAAATAAATCAGAATACGTACCCAACCCTTTGATATTTCAACAGCAAAATCGATTTCGGAAGGCTTGATTTAAAAAAAAAAAAAATCCCAACGAACTTGTATTCTTTGTTGATCCATTCATGAATATTTTATCGGACGCATCGAATCGTTACGGATGTTCCGTCAAAAAAAAAATTCGGTAGGTTGATAGGAGAAAAACCCTTGCGTCCATTTCCGAACTGTTACTTTTCATTTATTCGCTTTGTAATAACGTGAGGAAAAAAATAATAGGCTCGTTACACGTATAAACATTATTTTGAAATCCCTTAAATCAGAATTTCTAACCATGGAGATGGTAGTATTTTCAAATATTCTCGCATATTGGTATACTTCTTATCAATTTATGTTTGTGGATGACACACAGTATTTATAGGGCATTCCACGCCAAATCGTACGGTTTTAAAAATTTTTATTTTTGATTTCCGCCATTTTTTGATATCTCTTAGTCCCCATCAAAAACCCTTTCTTCCTAAATTTTGGCATGTTTTTGATCATTCGTTCCAAAGATATCGAATTTTCAAAAAAATTTTTATTTTTGATTTCCGCCATTTTTTGATATCTCTTAGTCCCCATCAAAAACCCTTTCTTCCTAAATTTTGGCATTTTTTTGATCATTCGTTCCAAAGATATCGAATTTTCAAAAAAAAAACAGCTCTTTCTGTGGTTTTTAGCCCGTAACTTTTTTAAAACTCATCCAAATGAAAATTACCATTCTACATAAAAGTTTTGTTTTTCAATGTACTTTTCGAAAAAAACTTCAAAAAAATTATTTAAAGTTTCTTAATACGTAATTTTTGATTTTTGAACATTAAATTGCATTTTTTAAAGTGAGTGCATATTTTGATTTTCTTCAAAATTTTTTATAGCAAATTACTACCAATTCCACAACTTTTTAGGCCGGTCTGGTCATGGGCCTTCGATAACTACTATTTTTTTTCGATTTTTGAAAATTAAAAAAATTTTTTTTTTTTATTTTATTAAATTTTGTCATTTATTTATCTCTTTTAATGTATTTTGAATCACTTTATATATTTTTTTTTATTATAACAAGCGTAGGAAAGTCTTAATTACTGATTTAGATTAATAATT